>OW964196.2:2600424-3091625 GCA_943136025.2 Agrotis puta | reverse complement strand
TTCGCAGTTTTAATGTCTTGTGACTGGGACTGTAGCACCATAAATTTGTTATATTTAATTATATTTTTATGTCTTTGACAATTCAAAAGTGCCTGTAACTGGTCTACTTGAAATAAATGGTTTGATTTGATTAATATGTGTCTTAAGGTGCTGAAGAACTTGAGCATTAACTTATAATGAGCATTCTAGTAACTACTACTACTAGCTGCTCGGCTCCTATTGGTCATAGCGTGATGTAATAGCCTATAGCCTTCCTCGATAAATGGACTATCCAATACAAAAATATTTTTCAATTCGAACGAGCAGTTCCTGTGATTAACGCGTTCAACCAAACAAAAAAACTCTTGAGCTTTATAATATTAGTATAGTTACTGATACTGCTAGCCTACATCATCCCACTGCTGGACAAATGCCTCTCCCCATGACTTCCAGTTTTCACGATCCAGGGCCAAAGTGGGCCACTGGTCATCGGTTTTGTCAAGCTCGTCCCGCCATCTTCTACGAGGTCTGCCGCGACGCATTCTGGCTGTGTCAGGGCTCCACAAAGTGGTTATTTTGGCCCACAGCTCATTGGGTATTATTAGCAAAGCCCGGAGTAAGTAGATTAATTTGGGGTCAATAAACTGAAACGTTTATATTAATATGGACATGTCCCCGGGATTCCAGGATTAAATTGTTAGGAACATGTAGGATGGAGATATATAAGCACTCGCTGTTGCCCGCGGCTTCGCTTGAGTGCATTTAAAAAAAGTAGAGTTATAGTTATTTCCGCGGAAGGTTTTAAATTTTTCAGGATATAATGTAATCTATTTGTTAATAGAGAGTATAATCCACCTTCATTTCAAATTTCAGCCACATCGGTTAAAAATCCTTTGAGTACTGAAATGAAATCCCGGAAAAAGGCTTATCCATGTTATGATTTTTATGAAAGTTCGCGGTACAAGTGCATAAAATCAATCCACCTACTCCAGGGTTATGTTTAATAAAAAATAGATAAGTTATTTTTTTTCAACAATAGGGATGTCCTTACCTCTTTAAATTCAGGCCCCGACCAATAGAATGAAGTTCTGACAAATGCCTCGAACAGTTTTTGTGATTCTCTCAAACTCAGCAACATTCTTTGTAGACGACTTTCTAGCACTGTAATTGAATACTAATTTTTAAATATAAATCTAATATAGATATACAACATTATCTTTTGTTTATGCGAAACCCGATACACCTGTCTAGTATTTTTGTGTAAAGAATCTATGTACGAAATTTTAAAACCGTATCATAAAAAATCACAAGGTTATAAGTTAGTTTATTACCTGGTTGTCCGTTCAAAAACATGCTCATTTTGCGGTACACCCGCGTAAACCGCGTCTCCTGTGTTATACACTCGTGATAATAGCTTGGTAATAGGTACCTAACCGTGGGGTGCTAAGACAGGAAACCTCCACGTGCGCCCGTGGACTGGAGTTCCCCTTCGGATACGTCCGGGGGGAAGACCAGTTTTTCGGGCCGGTGCACCCTGGGATGCGGGCAAAAACTCTTTTAGGCACTGTGTGCCTAAGGGGTCTCTTTGCCCGTATGCGAATAGCCTGTCGGGTGGATGCTCCAACGCGTGTCCCTCTGAACAGCAGAGGGCACAGCGGCGGAGCGGGCTTGCGGACGGTGAGTAATGGGTAAGCTCGCCGTCCGACCAAGGACCAAGCCCGGGTAGGTGGCGCGTCGTGTTTCACGCGTCACCGACGGGGCCCCTTACGGGGCCAAATGCCTGCTGGGGTCGCGGCTTTTTTCTTAATCCAGGATACCGCGGCCCCGGAACATAAAGGGCATCCGAAGAAACACGGGTGGATTTTAGTCAGTAAGAGTCTGACAGTCCCTTCCGCCCCGCCCAGGGCGGGAGGACTCATTTGATGATTTTGCCACCCAAAAAAAAAAAAAAAAAAAAAAAGGTACCTAACCGTACATACAACATTATTTTTAGTATATGCGAAACCTGAATATAGCTTGTTCAGAATCAGTAACTGAATCGATTCCAATAATTTTTACACCATGTTATATTTTTTTCCAAAAATATTATAATTAATTTTATCACCAGTTACTTACAATACAATGACTTTAAGGTTAGTTTCTTTTTGCCAAACTATTATCAATGAGTGTAGGACAGAGGAGGCGCGAGTTGAGCGAGGTTACCGAGTCCCGCCACGAAATTAGCAGATTTTTGAACGGACAACCAGGTTACATAACAAGCTTATAACTCGTATGATTTTTCATGATACAGATTTGAAATTTTGTACATAGATTGTTTACAAAAAATATTAGACAGGGGTTATTGGGTTTCTCATAAACAAAAAACAATGTTGTATACATTTTTTATTCATCATGTTCACATTCCAAATTAATTTTTTTACACGTTGTCTAATAGGAGGGAGGTAAAACGCTATTTTGCTCCCTGTTTACGAGGAACAAACCAACTTTACTTGAATAGATGTGATAACAATATATATACCTTTAACATCACAAACAGCGAGTACATTAGCTGTCAACCTCGCGGGCGGTAGTTCCTGGCAGCCATATTGAAAGATGGACGCCCAGTCGACGCTGCACACGCTGCCATCGCGCATGCTATACATTATGTTCTGTAAGTGACGGTCTCCTACGCCTGTAATATCAAAAATAATCATCACCTGCATTGTCTTTTAAAATAACTGGATATTTGACTGAAATAATATAAATAGTAGCGCAGTGGCTGAGAAATTGGACTCCTGCGCTATGTGTCGCGGGTTTGATTCCCGCACGGTACAAATATTTGTATGGTCTGCAAGTAGTTGTTCCGGGTCTGGGTGTTTGTGTATGTGAGTTTCTATGTTTGTAAACGCACCCACAATACAGGAGAAATTCCTAGTGTGGGGCAACGTTTTAAAAAAGAAAAGTTATATTATCAAAAAATATTTGACCCGTATTTTTTCTTTTGTTACGTAGACCAAAATTGACGAAGATACGACACATTTAAAATTGCCAATACGTCAGAAGCAAGTACAGTTTTTACTTGCATCTGACGTCACGAGCCTCACTCTCGGATTATGATGCGTTCTATCTTTGTAAATACTCATTGGTTTTACGAAATAAAAAATACTTGTCCATTATTTTTCAAACTTCAGCTCTTTTTTTTAATCGTGGTAAAGTAATCATAGGAGTCCTCCAACCCAGGGCAGAGCGGGAGGGACTGTCAGATTTTACTGACTAAAATCCACGGTGTCCTTCAATAGCACTTTACGTACCGGGGTCACGGTAATTCGTGAGTCCCGCGACCCCGCAAAACTTCAGCTCTAGACTAATTACATTTTTCAATCTATGGACATAGAGTTCAAAATACAAAAACTTGTTTGAAGTTTTTTTTGACTGAAATTTTTTTCTTCTTCTAAAGATACTAAATTAACTCACCGAATAACCAGTTCAATATGGTCATAGAACTCAATGTATCTTCAAAAACACGTTTCTTTGTTATAAATTCTTTGACACAGGAACAGTTGTTTTCCATTGAAGATCTGAAACGTTCGTTAGAGCTTTTTTAGGGTACCGTACGTAAAGGGTAAAACGGGATTCTATTACAGGCCTGTTGGTCTAGTGGTTAGCGACCCTGACTGCTATGCCGGAGGTCGTGGGTTCGATTCCCACCCAGGACAAATGTTTGTGTGATGAGCACGATCATTTGTTCTGTGTGTGGGTGTAATTTATCTATAATATGTATGTATTTAGAAATATATAAGTATGTTTATCAGTTGTCTAGTACCCATAACACAAGCTCTGCTTACCTTGGGACTAGATGGCGTTGTGTGATAGTTGTGGAATATTTATTTATGTGGAATATTTATTACTAAGCCTCCAATGTCCGTCCGTCTGTCTGTTACTTGATTGTTACTCATGATCCGTGAACCGAGCCACCGAGATTCATGCCTACTGCGTCGGATTCTTTAATCCACTTCTAACGTCTCATGGTGACGTTTCGCGCCATCTATTTGTACATACATTACGCAGTAGGCACGAGGCTCGGTGGCTCGGTTGGAAAGAGCGTCGGATGCTTGAATCCGGGGGCCGCAGGTTAAAATCCTGCTCGCGGTTTGAATTTTTCTTTCCAAAGAAAATCTTCATGATGTTTAATGCGTATAATATTTATAAAAATATCTAAATAATGTAGTTGGCAAGAATTGGCTATTTGACTGAAAAAATCTAATTAGTCCGTCACTTAGAATATCAAAAAATATTCGACCCCTATTTTTTCTTTTGTTTCGTAAAACAAAATTAACGAAGATACGACGCTTACAAAATAGGCAAAACGTCACAATTTAGTACAATTTCTATTGAATTCTGACGTCACGAGCACGTGAATATTCATTGATTTTACAAAATAAAAAATACGTGTCCGTTATTTTTTAAAACTCTAAATTATGGACTAATTATATTTGTAATTTATAGCTACTGTCAAATAGCCAATTAGTAGATGTAATAAGTCTCCAAGTATTGTACTAGGGGGCACTGTCATCGCACTCACAGCATATACAGATAGATAGAATACACTTTATTATGCACACCATATAAATTATTAGTACAGAGTAGGTATATCTTATACATAGGGTGACACAATGGGCGGTCTTATCGCTAAAAGCTCAGATCAAAAAAATAGGCAGATAGAACGTGCGCGAACAACAAAGTGAAGCCAGATTTTATTTTAGTGTGCGCGGCAAATATGGCGCGCCGTGTACGAACACGTGCATCTGTGTGCGTTTACGGTTGCCAGATATTGAGAAATACTCCCACATTTTGTTCAGTTAAATTGTTCTCAAATATTGTACTACTATTTTTTAAATTAGAAACGCGGTTTTTTTATGGTTATACCCAGAGAGCAAAAGCGTGTAGTATTTATTATTTAACAGAATAATAATAAGGAATAAAAGTTAATATGCGTAATTACTTACTACCTTTTAATTAATTTATATCAGACCATCAGATCATATCAGAAGACCTAATTTAAAAGGGTGTGGGGGGGGGGGGGGGGGGCTGGCATGTTGCACTATGTACAAAATTAAAACGATTTATCGGCCAATAGAAAATGCCCTACCAGCTCTACTCACGATACTGCTTGCATTGCAACTAATAATTCGAAAATGAAAAATATCACTAATGAAAGTATGGAAACCTCTAAATGTCACATGGCAAAGCCTAATTGTTGCAATTAGATACTAAAAGTAATAATAAAATATTTCATAAACCCCAATAAGTCTTGAAATATAAAAAATTTAAAGCGCAGTACACCGCACGCGGAACTAAAAGTAAACGACTAAACGTACATCAAATAATAAAATAATAATAAATACAGGTACTATAGATTACGACTGTGCAGTTGTATTGACGAATTTGATCGATATTTTTTATGCACAATACACATTCCCCTAATTCAGGGTAATTTACCCGTCATAAACTAGCAACACAGACGATTTACTGTTGAGGTTTTGTGTTTCAAGTGAGCCGAAAATATTTTATGGAAAATAAATACCAAAACAATAAAAATAACAAGAGTTACCTGTGGAAAGATATTCCATCTTGTTTTCTTTCTTTTTGTGAACAACTTTTGCAGTGTTTAAATACACAAGACGGCATGTTTTGGCTTAAAATGGCAAATCACTAGTGACGTGTGAGCGAGACGATGCGTAGCTTGGTACTGTCGCGAGTTTGTATTATCCTTTGATTTTGTATTATCTTCGGTTGACACACTCGCGTGTTCTGAGCGCTCTATCTGCCTATTTTTTTTGATCTGAGGCTAAAAGCGATCTTTTCAAGACAACCTTTGGATGGATTTATGAGAAAGGAGAAACAATACTGTTGGTAGTCCGAGGTGTACAAATTGCACATAAAAAACATACATACAAACATTATAAATATATATACAAGACATAATAAAAAACAAAGAAGCATTTTAGCCACACGTTTAAGGAGAGAAGTAGTGTTTTTTTACCAGACTTTTAAACGTGGACAAAGTTTAAGCGCGCCTTACTGACAAGGGCAGGGCATTCCATAGCCGTACTGCTTCTACTAAAAGATTTGTTGTAAAAGCTGGAAGAATGCATTGGCTCTAGTCTGAAATATACATAAGTACTTACCTCAGTACATAAGGTGTTACTTTATCACACATAGCATTGTATTGTTCCATAGCGAGAGAGGGCGCTAGTATCAGCTTTTCATAACCCGCTTTAGGCGCTGCCACTGAAATAAATAGTAATTTTTCAGTCTAATGCGCGCAAATTTCATGATGAAGGCTCAATTTTTATTTTTATCGTGTTAAATTCATCAAATGATTCCTTCCACTCAGGGCAGAGCGGGAGGGACTGTCAGACTCGTACTGACTAAAATCCACGGTGTACAATACGCGCAGCCAAAGATGAGACTTGACGGATCACGTGGTCATACCTGCGCAGTAAACAGTTCGTACAAAATGCTCTACGAACTGTTTACTGCGCAGGTATGACCACGTGATCCGTCAAGTCTCATCTTTGGCTGCGCGTATTGTACTTCAATAGCCCTTTACGTTCCGGGGTCACGGTAATTCGTACAGTCCTGCGACCTATAAAAGTAAGACTTGCCATTAATATCATGTTTTTCTTCCATCAAATCTCTCAATCTGACGTGATCTTCTAAATACTCAATGATCGCTGAATCATCACTTAACGGGGTTACCTGAAACAAAAATTAGAACAATTTATTAACGTGGTCGCGGGACTCACGAATTACCGTGACCAAGGAACGTAAAGGGCTATTGAAGGACACCGTGGATTTTATTCAGTACGAGTCTGACAGTCCCTCCCGCTCTGCCCTGGGTGGGAGGACTCATTTGATGATTTTAACACGCTTAAAAAAAAGACTATGAAGATGTAACTAAAAAAAAAACCTGGTTTTGTCTGTAGGATTCTTGATACGTGGTAAAGTAATTGGTGGTTGGAGTGGAAGGGAATTTCAGATTTTTACTTCTTACGTCCTTTATGTTCGAGGTACACGATTACATGTTTAGACAGTCTCGCGACCCCGGGAGGTGTTGAGCTCTGTAGAGTCCTCGTAAGAATGCTGATAACTCTTTGACGTGTGAAACACGAAGCGCCATCGACCCGGGCATGGTCTAAGATCGGACGGCAAGTCAACCAGTACTCGCCGTCCGTATGCCCGCGACCAGCATTATCCGCAGTAGTAGGATAAAAAATATCCCATGGGATAAAACGTAATAAAAGTCCGCCGGTCTTAAATCTGAAGTGATTAACTTTAGCCCATCACATTGCCCGTGGTTCTAGGATAAAAAATATCCCACGGGATAAAATGTACCCATGGGATAAAAAATATCCCATGTCGTAATTTGGGCATGATATGGATTATTATTGAATCGGAATACTCACATTATAGCTCCTAACCAATAACTTGTGGTCGATAGTCGGCAGTACAGACATAGCACGTTGAACCGACGCGTCCCGATACATGGGCTCGCCGCTCTTACATATGAAGCGTCGCGTCGCGCCGTTTGATAGCAACGCGCGCACTACGCATGGACGACGTACGGAGTCAGTGAACACTGATATCTGGAATAAATAAATAAATATTCCACAACTATCACACAACGCCATCTAGTCCCAAGCTAAGCAGAGCTTGTGTTATGGGTACTAGACAACTGATAAACATACTTATATATTTCTAAATACATACATATAATAAATAAATTTCACCCAGGCACAGAACAAATGATCGTGCTCATCACACAAACATTTGTCCTGGGTGGGAATCGAACCCACGACCTCCGGCATAGCAGTCAGGGTCACTAACCACTAGACCAACAGGCCTGTCAAAATAAATAGCACGGTTTTGAGTTTAGGACGAGTATATTTGGAAAAAACTTTTTTTTATATCGAAACAGGAGCAAAGGCAATGCAATAATAAAACTGAGTTCCGAAAGAAAAGTTATTTCACACTTTTTGTTTCTTTTAGAAGTCGGTTTCTTTATAAAAACAATGATTAATTCACAGATAATGTCAATCAAAATCAAAATCGTACACGTTTTTATTTTAAATCAATCATCTTGACGAAGATAAAACGCTTCGAAATTTGAGAGGGGCTTGTGACGTCATAACGCCTATAAAATTATACCGACCGCATGACGTAATGTGATTTTTAGAAGCTAAAAAATAAATCTTCGTCTTTTTTGGTTCACGTAACAAAAGAAAAAACACTTTTCAAATAAATAAATAAATAATTATTCCACAACTATCACACAACGCCATCTAGTCCCAAGCTAAGCGGAGCTTGTGTTATGGGTACTAGACGACTGATAAACATACTTATATATTTCTAAATACATACATATTATAGATAAATTACACCCAGACACAGAAAAAATGATCGTGCTCATCACACAAACATTTGTCCTGGGTGGGAATCGAACCCACGACCTCCGGCATAGCAGTCAGGGTCACTAACCACTAGACCAACAGGCCCGTCAAGTAATTTTTTGATAATCGATCTTTCGGACTTATTAATTTTGTTGAGTAAAATAACCTTTTGTTTTGTAGTAAAATTATTGTCCGTTTAGACGCTCCTGAAAGTTAGTTCATCTCCATAAATCACTTACTTGTTCTGAAAACTTCACGACATGAACATTGGGGGGTAGCCTCAAGAGTCTTTGTAGGTGAAGTTTGTTGCGATCCAAGATGGCGGACGAACATAGGTCGGGACACAGCTGAGACAACCTTAACGTAGGTCTCTGAGGCTTTGTGCTCAGTTCATTTATTATTTGTTTTAATTCTTTAGCTTTAGAATCTGTTGGAAAAGTATAGATAGATATAATATTCTTTATCTACTATCATGCTATTAATCCTCTATAAAAGAACCTATAACAATTAGCTTATTGCCAACATTAAAACACTCAATGATATAATGATCATTATATCATCCAAACGCGTGATATAATGAATTTCAAAAAAAGAACATTCTCATGCAATGACATTTTCACCACCAGATCGCTAAAATTTTGAAAAAAGAACAACTCGTCTTATCGTGTTATATCCCGCCATTTTTTCACTCGAATATGGTATGTTATGAGAATCTTTAATAGAGGATTCACAGCATGATTGTAGATAAAGTCTTGTATGCAACCGTTATAATTAGGTATTAAAACACGAATGTGATACTATTATCACACTCGGCTACGCCTCGTGTGATAAACTCACATTCGTGTTTTAATACCCCTGATTATACAACAGTTGCATAAATAACTATTATTATGCATAAATAAAATTACAGAGAATAAGCGGTAAGATCAAATGTACAAGTGAAAACGCCAGGAACGGGTGAAGTGCTTCAGAAAGGCCGGGTGCGCAGTACTAGCTACCGGCGTGTGTGTATGACTAGATGTATGAATGTGGATGTGGCGAAAGGAGTATGTAAGGATCGTAGCAGGTGGCGCTCTGCCTACCTCCATGGGGAGAAGGCGTGAGTTTATGTATGTATGTATGTATGTATCAAATGTACAGAAATGTTTGAAAATGGCGTCTGTTACAGAATAAATGAAAGGGAACCAGCTGTCTTGGTATGGACATGTGATGAGGAGGGATGACACTCATGTGACTAAGAGAAAGATGAGTATGAATGTTGATGGATGGAGAGGAAGAGGAAGGCCAAAGAAAAGATGGATGGATTGTCTAAGGAATGATATGGAAGAAAAAGGAGTAAATGATACTGTGACGTCTGATAGGGGAGAATGGAAGAAAAAACGTGTTGCGACGATTACAAGTAAAATGAGATAAGGGCAGGAAGATGATGATGACTGTACAAATTACAGATATCGCTGGATATCACTTCTCAATCAAAATCCATCCATCCTCACAAACATTCTCATTGATAAAAATAAACTAATAAAATAAATACGTACCAATATCAGTCATATCTTCCAGTGCATAGAGTTTATTTTTCAGCGTATTCAACGACTGATAGTCAGTGCCTCCGTATTTCGTTTCAAAAAGCCTTTTCCTCATTCTTTTGAATATTATATCCCATTCCGTATCATCTAAAACTGAATAATTAAAACGTAGATTATGGAATTTCCAGTATCTTAGTAGATCACTGAGAATTAAAGCCTAAAACATCTTAAGCCTGCCTTTTCCCAACTATATTGGGGTCAGCTTCCAGTCGAACCAGATGCAGCTGAATATCAGTATTTTACATGGAGCGACTGCCTGTCGGACCTCCACAACACAGTAACTGGGTAATACGATACCCCATGGTAAGACTGGTTGTCAGACTTTAGAGCTTCTGACTAACAGTAAAGACTGTCAAAGATCTACAATTGACAGATGGGACCAACGGCTTTACGTGCTTTCCGAGGCACGGAGGAAACTCGCTATGACAGATGGTCACCCATCCACAGACCAACCTCGGCAAGCGCGGCTTATCCCGGAAGATCGGCCTGTGCGGCTGTATTTATTTTTTAATGAAATTAATACTTACTATTTTTCCTTAGTTCATACACATAATGAATTAAAGAATAATTAGCATCACAAATTAGCTGGAAATACTCCTTGCAGACATCTAAATCTGTATCCTGTAGTTTGTCCAAGTAATTGTCGTTTATTACGTGAGCTGGCAACACTGCTAGCACTTTTTTAAGTATGGCAATACTGAAGAAGTCTAGGCGGTGGAAAATGCGGTATATCTGTAAATAAAGTTTTTTTAAAAGACTTAAAAGAGGAGTTATTCATTCGACACGCATGTTTATATGTATGTATGTTTATCCGCGATTGTCTCGCATTTGGCTGTTAAGATTTTGGTGTGATTTTTATTTTATTTTTGCGTGGTAAAATCAACAAATGAGTCCTCCCACCCAGGGCAGGGCGGGAGGGACTGTCAGACTTGTACTGACTAAAATCCACGGTGTGCTTCACTAGCCCTTTACGTACCGGGGTTACGGTGATGGGTAAGTCCCGCGACCCCGGCAGGCTCTGGCCCTCTACAGGCCCCGTCAATTTGCTGACACTCCTTGAGGCGCGCGTGGAACACAACGCGCAAAAGTGTTTTTTTATAGGGGAACAGTGTATAAGACCGGGACGCGAGGTATGATGGAAAATCAAACACCTAAGGCAAACTTAACAAAATACTAATGTAGCGCAAGCGCCAACAGGACGCCATTTGTTAATGGCCGCTTGCAACTGTCGTCCTGATGGCGCTTGCGCTACGTTAGTGTTGTGTTAAGTATGCCTAAAGAGTGTATGTCCCCATTATACCTCGCGTCCCCGTCTTATACACTGTTCCCCTATTCTGGAGATTTTAGTATACAACAATAATGGATATCCCGTAACAATGATCTACTCAAATTAAAAACTACCATCCAAGTAAGCATTTTTTATAAAGACTTACTCTTATTTTCTTTAAAAAGATTTTTGTTGAATATATAAACTAAAAGAGGGTAAATAAAAAACTTTTTTTTTTAAATGTAACCGTCTTCCAAAAAAAAAACACAAAACAAGTGTAAAATTACTTTTTTTTTACCAAAAGTCGGTGACAAAAAATGTTAACAAAATAAGAAACACTATCACCGCCTTAAAAAAAAGTAATTTTACACTTTTTTGAGCTTTTTGTTTGTAGTCTGTTTCTTTATTTTATTGCCCGTGTACTGTTCTGAAATACATACCTGTTCAAGTAAGCTCCTAGCCGTATCATCACTTATAGTAGTCGCGTAATACGCGAGTCTGTTTAAAATCATACAAATCAACAGATTACAATCTGTAGTTAAGTTATAGTCCAGTACTTTATCAATAATCTCTGTCATACTCTGTATTACGGCGTTCTGGGTTTGTTCATCTGAAAGCAAAACATTGTTGTACGTGACCACGAAAATAAAGGAAATGTCAATGACCTTTTTGTTTTTTTTTAGGGTGTCAAAATCATCAAACGAGAGAAACGACTAAAATCCACCCGTGTTTTTTCGGATGCCCTTTACGTTCCGGGGCCGCGGTATCTTGGATTAAGAAAAAATCCGTGACCCCAGCAGGCATTTGACCCCGTCGATGACGCGTGAAACACGACGCGCCACCGACCCGGGCTTGGTCCTTGGTCGGACGGCGAGCTTACCCATTACTCACCGTCCGCAAGCCCGCTCCGCCGCTGTGCCCTCTGCTATTCAGAGGGACACGCGTTGGAGCATCCACCCGACAGGCTATTCGCATACGGGCAAAGAGATTCCTTAGGCACACAGTGCCTAAAAGAGTGTTTGCCCGCATCCCAGGGTGCACCGGCCCGAAAAACTGGTCTTCCCCCCGGACGTATCTGAGGGGGAACTCCAGTCCACCGGCGCATGTGGAGGTTTCCTGTCTTAGCACCTCAAATGTCAATGACCTGAAAAATAGTATAAAAAAAATACTAGCTCATCCCCGTATAGTTTCACGGCTACTACTCGGCTTTTATTGATCGTAGCGTAAGGTTATATCATAGAGACGGGGGCCCCCTGTAGAGGGCCAAAGCCTGCCGGGTTCGCGGGACTCACTAATTACCGTGACCTCGGTACGTAAAGGGCTATTGAAGGACACCGAAAAATTCCATGGGGTGGTCTAGAATCATGTCCTGGACCCATGGTATCCGTTTGTGCGTCGATGTCTCTTACACCCTGTATATTTGACGGCGCGTTGTGTTCCACGCGCGCCTTAAAGAGTGTCAGCATTTTGACGGGGCCTGTAGAGGGCCAAAGCCTGCTGGGGTCGCGGGACCAAGGGATTACCGTGACCCTAGTACGTAAAGGGCTATTGAAGTACACCGTGGATTTTAGTCAGTACAAGTCTGACAGTCCCTCCCGTCCTGCCCTGGGTGGGAGGACTCATTTGATGATTTTACCAAGATAAAAAAAAAATTGATATAAAAGCATGCATATTTGCTTACCATTTTCATTCCATAGCTCATCATAATATAACATAGCAGTGTCGTACAATGATTTCAAAACTTCTGCATCGTTGGATGACATCATGCGCCCTTTTTGACGTATTATATGCGCGCTAACTGTATGCATTGCATCGTCTAGAGTTGTTTTTGATATCGCTGAATATGAAGTAGAATGATTATAAATAATAAAATAATAAATATTTCACAACTATCACACAACGCCATCTAGTCCCGAACTAAGCAGAGCTTGTGTTACGGGTACTAGACAACTGATAACCATACTTATATATTTTTAAAAACATACATATTACAGATAAATTACACCCAGACACAGAACAAATGATCGTGCTCATCACACAAACATTTGTCCTGGGTGGGGATCGAACCCACGACCTCCGGCATAGTAGTCAGGGTCACTAACCACTAGAACAACAGGCCTGTCAAAATAAGATATAAGGGTCGTTTTGCAGTTACACTTTTTTTAGACAAGTGTTTTAATAAATGATTATTTTTCTGTGGTAAGACGGTTAGCGTTTTGTTTATAAAAAAATGTACTTACAACCCAAATCATGATGTAGTTCAAGAATCAACTTTTGCATCGAAACATTCGTTTCAAAGGAAGACTGCGAAGCAAAACGTATGGTCTGTTTCTCTGAAATAAAAAGAGTTGAAATTGTAGTGCAATCTGAACTTTAAAGAAGAAATTTTAAGCCCAGGAGACGAACATTCTTGGGCATGCGGGCGGCGAGTCGGCGGCGACTCGCTGTCCGACCATGGACCATGCCCGGGTCGACGGCGCGTTGTGTTCCACGCGCGCCTCAAGGAGTGTCAGCATAGTGACGGGGGCCTGTGGAGGGCCAAAGCCTGCCGGGGTTGCGGGACTCACAAATTACCGTGACCCCGTGATTTTAGTCAGTACGAGTCTAACAGTCCCTCCCGCTCTGCCCTGGGTGGGAGGACTCATTTGATGATTTTACCACGATAAAAAAAGGAGACGAACATTCTTAGTGCCGTAGAAGCGAGTCACACAATATTAGCTGTACTACAAAACAGTTTAACATCTGTTGAACACATGTCTTAAAAAACTGTCAACTAAAAAACCATATTTGACGTTGATATAAGATAAGCGTCGTTTTGCCGTTACACTTTTTTTTAGACAAGTGTTCAATAGATGTATATTTTTGAAGTGAAAACTTCTTTAGCGGCGTTGTGCACTTTTTTTGGAATGGGTAAAAAATGTTAAACTCGCGTCAGGACACGTGACCTGATCGAAAATTCGTAAGACGGCGCAGGGCGCTTGCGCGAATGTTCGTGTGTTTATTACTATTCAAGTTTTCACTTCTGCCGGCACTCCCAGAGTGCAACCCGTCGTTTTTTTTGTAGTAAGACGATTAGCAAAACGCTTTTTAAGTTTTTTTAATATTAGTTTATGTTGTGTGTATTTCATGTGTCAATAAACGTGTTTCTTTCTTCTCGTTGACGCACCGCAGCGACGAAGTAATCACTACATCACTCTAATGCGTATAAAAAATTTAAAAGCAAATTTTGATAACTTACCCGCAGCTTCTAAAGCTTTTTCAAGTGAATTCAAGTTGTTTTCTCTTAGACCTAGAGTCCTGTATGCTTTAACTTTTTCCTGGACCCAGGGCAGGATCTCAGTGTCCAATAAATTACTGCAAAAGAAAACAAATTGTTGGACGGTCTCAAACGTTTGAAATCATAGACATTTCTAAAATATAATTCGACTCTGGCTTGGGTCCTTATTCAGGCGGTGAGCTACCCGTGAGCCCTCGCCTTGGCATCTCCCGCTGCAGTTAGTGCGTGAGGAAGAGGATTGCGTCTCCTTCACACGTCCAGCCTCATCCTTCGCTAGCATAACTGCTTCGCAGAAGGAGGTTACTGCTTCCCATTCCCTCTCGTCCCTGCATGGCCTCGCTAGAATTCTGGGACCGAGCGCGAGTGATCACCGATGATTATCGTCTATCTAGCCGGGCAGATCTCTACTGGGGACTGGGAATTGCTATCAGTAGCTTGTCGAAAGCACAGCAGCTGTACCCTGTTGAAGGAGACGCGCTCTTCACTGTCTGTTCTAGTAGGAGTACCACTTTTTTTTTACTTGGTAATATCATCAAATGAGTCCTCCCACCCAGGGCAGGGCGGGAGGGACTGTCAGACTTGACTGACTAAAATCCACGGTGTCCTTCAATAGCCCTTTACGTACCGGGGTCACGGTAATTCATAAGTCCCGCAACCGGTAGCAGTACTACTGCTATAAAACTTACTCCTTATTGTTATCGACGCAGTGCAGAGCTAAAGACGGCAGCTTGCTGTCAGTAGCTTGTTGACAGCACAGCAGCTGTAGCTTGTTGAAGGAGACGCGCTCTTCACTGTCAAACTCTAGTAGCAGTACTAATGATGTAAAACTTACTCCTTATTGTTATCGACGCAGTGCAGAGCTAAAGACGGCAGCTTGCTGTCAGTAGCTTGTTGACAGCACAGCAGCTGTAGCTTGTTGAAGGAGACGCGCTCTTCACTGTCAAACTCTAGTAGCAGTACTAATGATGTAAAACTTACTCCTTATTGTTATCGACGCAGTGCAGAGCTAAAGACGGCAGCTTGCTGTCAGTAGCTTGTTGACAGCACAGCAGCTGTAGCTTGTTGAAGGAGACGCGCTCTTCACTGTCAAACTCTAGTAGCAGTACTAATGATGTAAAACTTACTCCTTATTGTTATCGACGCAGTTCAGAGCTAAAGACGGCAGCTTGCTGTCTGTAGCTTGTCGACAGCACAGCAGCTGGTCCTTGTTGAAGGAGATGCGCTCTTCACTGTCAAACTGGTAGTATTACTACTGCTATAAAACTTACTCCTTATTGTTATCGACGCAGTGCAGAGCTAAAGACGGCAGCTTGTTGTCAGTAGCTTGTCGGCAGCACAGCAGCTGTAGCTTGTTAAAGGAGACGCGCTCTTCACTGTCAAACTGGTAGCAGTACTACTGATATAAAACTTACTCCTTATTGTTATCGAAGCAGTGCAGAGCTAAAGACGGCAGCTTGCTGTCTGTAGCTTGTCGGCAGCACAGCAACTGTAGCCTGTTGAAGGAGACGCGCTCTTCACTGTCAAACTGGTAGCAGTACTACTGATATAAAACTTACTCCTTATTGTTATCGAAGCAGTGCAGAGCTAAAGACGGCAGCTTGCTGTCTGTAGCTTGTCGACAGCACAGCAGCTGTAGCTTGTTGAAGGAGACGCGCTCTTCACTGTCAAACTGGTAGCATTACTAATGATGTAAAACTTACTCTTTATTGTTATCGACGCAGTGCAGAGCTAAAGACGGCAGCTTGCTGTCTGTAGCTTGTCGACAGCACAGCAGCTGGTCCTTGTTGAAGGAGACGCGCTCTTCACTGTCAAACTGGTAGCAGTAAGAATTATGTAAAACTTACTCCTTATTGTTATCGACGCAGTGCAGAGCTAAAGACGGCAGCTTGCTGTCAGTAGCTTGTCGGCAGCACAGCAGCTGGTCTTTGTTGAAGGAGACGCGCTCTTCACTGTCAGATTGTGATTGTTGTTGGTGAGTGTAGTAAGATGTTCTGAAAGTATAATATTAAGCTTATTTATTAAAGAAGGAGGTTTAATTACGTTTAAGTTGTTTAATGAGATAGGAATATCTTCACAGGTTTAATGAGATTCTTTTATACCCATCACTTCTGTGAGATTTATAGAAAGAATACAATTGGCTATTTGACTGAAAAATTATTATAATTAGACCGTCACTTAGATTATCAAAAAATATTCGACCCGTATTTTTTCTTTTGTTTCGTAAACCAAAATTGACGATGATATAATAATTATACCACGGCCCCGGAACGTAAAGGGCATCCGAAGAAAAACGGGTGGATTTTAGTCAGTAAGTTTTTTTTTTAGGTTGCCAAAATCATCAAACGTCCTCCCGCCCTGGGCGGGGCGGAAGGGACTGTCAGACTCTTACTGACTAAAATCCACCCGTGTTTCTTCGGATGCCCTTTACGTTCCGGGGCCGCGGTATCCTGGATTAAGAAAAAAGCCGCGACCCCAGCAGGCATTTGGCCCCGTAAGGGACCCCGTCGGTGACGCGTGAAACAAGACGCGCCACCGACCCGGGCTTGGTCCTTGGTCGGACGGCGAGCTTACCCATTACTCACCGTCCGCAAGCCCGCTCCGCCACTGTGCCCTCTGCTGTTCAGAGGGACACGCGTTGGAGCATCCACCCGACAGGCTATTCGCATACGGGCAAAGAGACCCCTTAGGCACCAGTGCCTAAGGAAGAGTTTTTGCCCGCATCCCAGGGTGCACCGGCCCGAAAAACTGGTCTTCCCCCCGGACGTATCCGAAGGGGAACACGTGGAGGTTTCCTGTCTTAGCACCTCTGGTCGTACTGGCTTGCACATAAAAGGTAGATATATGATGTCGCGGACTTTTATTTAGATCTTCTTAAGACAAACAATTCTGGGGTACATCATCTTTATGTAACGCCATTGGTTTAGGCAGCGCACGCCAAGATTGACACATATCGTTATATTTTGACCAAAATTACATAAAATCAATATGAATTGTAGCCTATGTGTTATTCTGATGAATAACCTATATTACTGTAAAGTTTCATCCAAATCCGTTCAGTAGTTTTTTCGTGAAAGAGTAACAAACATCCATCCTCACAAACTTACAAATCTATACATATAATAAACTAGCACTTTGCCCGCGACTTCGTCCGCGTGGGTTACGTACTTTCCTAATTCCCCCTTTTCACCCCCTTAAAGGTTAAATTTCCAAAAACCCCTTCTTAGTGCTCCCCTACATTATAATAGGAAGCCGTGTGCAAAATTTCACATTCCTAGCCCCAGTAGTTTCGGCTGTACGTTGATATGTCAATCAGTCAGTTTTCCTTTTATATATATAGATCTGTAGAAGGGTCAATTCTGTACATTGAAAATATTGAAAAAATAAATGGGGGGGGGGGGGGGGTGTTGCTGGATCGATACCAAACCCAAATATATGATTAAAAATTTTTTTGTCTGTCTGTCTGTCTGTTTGTGCAGGCATCGCGTGAAAACTAACGCTTCGATTTCGATGAAACTTGGTATAATTATTCCTTATTATCCTGGGCATAACATAGGATACTTTTTATCCTGGAAAAATACGTAGAAAAAAAATCTTAT
The DNA here is from genome assembly GCA_943136025.2 of Agrotis puta. Taxonomy (NCBI): domain Eukaryota; kingdom Metazoa; phylum Arthropoda; class Insecta; order Lepidoptera; family Noctuidae; genus Agrotis; species Agrotis puta. The sequence continues at coordinate 3,073,488 of OW964196.2, read as the reverse complement.
TTTTCAGTTTTATTCATAGACGTTGTTCTGTAGAACCGCGAACACACGTTGCATTACCCGCAGTAGATTCAGCGCCGTAATATTTATAAGATGTCATTGTCAGAGTTACTCAAAATGGGGAATCCACGCGAAGACCGACATCCGCGCGGACGGAGTCGCGGGCGGAAGCTAGTTTATAATATTAGTAGTTATATTAGGATTAGTACCTGATCATAAGCCGACCCGCCCACTCAGCAAGGCAATCGGTAGAACTGATGTTACCGAAAAGCTTCTCCTCATTCTGGTGCCACTGTATTGCTTCTATTACCTGTTATAAACAAAGAATAAAAATATAAACATAGGAGATCTTTTCTTTCTTAAAAACGTTAGAATTTCTCCGTCGTGAGTTTTTTTTTGTCGTTGTAAAATCATCAAATGAGTCCTCCCATCCAGGGCAGGGCGGGAGGGACTGTCAGACTGACAGCCATATTGTCAGTGTGACGGGGTGTGTCAGCATAGTGACGGGGCCTGTAGAAGGCCAAAGCCTGCCGGGGTCGCGGGACTTACCCATTACCGTGACTCCGGTACGTAAAGGGCTATTGAAGGACACCGTGGATTTTAGTCAGTACAAGTCTGACAGTCCCTCCCGCCCTGCCCTGGGTGGGAGGACTCATTTGATGATTTTACCACGATAAAAAAAAAAAGGATCACAGATTTCAAAGTAGTAATATAATATTTAATTAATAATTAAAAGGATTTATCAAAATTCTTACGGGAACCGGAAAATATAAATAGCATAAAGTTTGTGCGCGAACGAAGTCGCGGGCAAAAGCTAGTCATAACATAAATAAAAATCTACATTTAAGTAGCTATAATGGCATTTGATGATTTTACAACGACAAAAAAAAAAGCGGCAGCGGCTCATTCCGCGGAGAAACGTTTGTTGGGGTTATGTTTCAAAATCGTAAAAATCTATATATATAAAAGGAGAACTGACTGACTGACATATCAACGTACAGCCGAAACTATTGGGGCTAGAAATGTGAAATTTTGCACACGGCTTCCTATTATAATGTAGGGGAGCACTAAGAAGGGGTTTTGGAAATTTAACCTTTAAGGGAGTGAAAAGGGGGAATTAAGAAAGTACGTAACCCACGCGGACGAAGTCGCGGGAAAAGTGCTAGTGAATCATAAACGAAAAGTTATGCCAGCGGCAGCTTTGATCGCGTGACTAACGAATTACCGTGACCCCGGTACGTAAAGGGCTATTGAAGGACACCGTGGATTTTAGTAAGTACAAGTCTGACAGTCTCTCCCGCTCTGCCCTGGGTGGGATGCGATTGAAAAAGAGTGTCCATGGAGTTTCTTGCTCATTCTTCTCCATAGAGATCTACGCTTTGGAATTAGCATCTACGGTACTTTCACAGTTTTTATGTCTTGTGACTGGGACTGTAGCACCATAACTATTTTTGTACTAGTTTTATTTTATGTCTTTTGACAATTCAAAAGTGCCTGTAATTGGCCTTGTTGAAATAAATGATTTGATTTGATTTGATTTGCCCTGGGTGGGAGGACTCATTTCATGATTTTACCACGAAAAGCAAAAAAAAAGTGGCAGCGGCTCATTCGGCGGAGAAACGTTTGTTGGGGTTATGTTTCAAAATCGTAAAAATCATACATATTTCCTATAAATACTCACAGCAGAAGTAACAAAGTCTCTTCTCGGCCACTTTTCAGTTTGTTTCAGCCAACTGATTCTGTTCTGAGTGACTTCTTCTGAATAGTAGGACGCCACCATTTTGTTGAACCAATTATTGTAATCTGTTGAAGACATTTTGAACTATAATTTATTTTGTTTCGTCAATCGAATTGCGAGACCAAGCTATAAGGTTCTCGACAATTCTACTGAAGATTGTTTGGAAGATTGATTGACCGGAAGGTTCTAGAAATTATTGGACAGTAGAAGTCCATGGATGTTTTCCAGAACTTTCGATCATCTTCTCTTAACATCCAGTGGGTCTGGCCGGAGTATAAATAGGGCGCCGATAGGGCCGTCAGTCAGTAAAAGTCCGGTTAAGCAGCCCACAACTTCTTCTAGGTTGACCTGCGAGATGCCATACACACAAAAAAAAAGCCGGCAGTCAGTCTGGTTTTGACTACGATTGAGGCAACTCGAAAGTGAACTCGAAGACTTTTAAGTGTGTGCAAGTGTGTTTTAGTGGTGAAAACTAGTGAATAGTGTTTAGTGATTGTTGTAATTCGTGATTTATGTGTCAATAAAAATTATTTGGTTTTAATTCGTGTTAATTAATTTATCCCATACCTATCTCGTAAATATAGATATACAATCGACAGGACAAGAATCAAAGGAATCCAAACTCGAAGGGTTTTTTTTAATGGGACAAACCCACCACACTATTCCCAAACCACTACAACTCCTGTGCGCCAGAATCAACAGTGACAACCACCAGAAAAGCGCCGAGACAATGAAGCTCAACGTGTCCCGGAGAATGAATTTATCTGTCTTGGATCCTGCAACGCGTCAACTGCGTGACTTTATTAAAGAGTCATAATTTTAAATTTTTAGGTGTTAGTGTATGAAGAAGATTCCTCTTTTAAAAAAAGGTTTATATTCTACCCTTCTTAGTTCAGATACGAGTATTCAACAAAAATTGGCCGAGGAGACTTTTTATAATCAGCGTTTATGAAAATGCGTCATCCAAATAAGCAATTATGGATCCACGGATTCATTATTTTTGTAGACCAAAACCTTCTCCAGAATGTAACGAGCGGTCGCGGGACTGTACGAATTACCGTGACCCCGGAACGTAAAGGGCTATTGAAGGACACCGTGGATTTTAGTCAGTACATGTCTGACAATCCCTCCCGCCCTGCCCTAGGTGGGAGGACTCATTTGATGATTACAAAACGATAACAAGAAAAAAAAAACCTATTGAAAAGTAACATAGATGACTTACCAAGTTTTTTATTGGCTGCATCAAAGTATTTTCTTAGACAGAGAGTAAACCGTTCATTGCTGGTCCAAAGAGGAGGCAGACTATCTTCTATTTGTCTCTTATCTTGGAGCCTCAAGTCATCCCAGTTTGATAGAGAACCGAATGCTTGGATTAAACCTGAAAAACAAAATGGAGTTTAATAAAGATGAACAAAATCAAAATCAAAAGTTTTTATTTCACATAGGCCCATGAGGGCACTTATAAAACGTCGACAGCAGGTGCTCGGTTCGGGTTGGTCGATTCCATGGAGAAGAACCGGCAAGAAACTCCATGGTTGCTCTTTTAAAATATGGTATAGTTTTACAAACAGATTGTTAAAATTTTTCGATGCTTAGATATATGAGAAAACACAGTTGCTTATTGTACATCATACTCATTATCTTGGACGCGGTTCTGTCTCATCAGGTAGCCGTGACCCTGGAACGTAATATTATGAGTTCTTCATTTGATGAATTTATCACGTAAAAAAAGGCCGTATAGATTTCCAAAAGGAGCGGTTGGAAGATTTGCCCTCCCAAGGGGGGCCCCGTCATTATGCTGACACTCTTTGAGGCTCGCGTGGGATACAAAATGCCGTCGACCCGGGCATGGTCCATGGTCGGACAGCGAGTCGTCCATTACTCGCCGCCCTCATGCCCGAAAAATCGTAACATGGAATATTCTATTCTATTATTAGAACTAGAACATCTTTAGTCTGACAGTCGCTCCCGCCCTGCCCTGGGCCCGCCAGGACCAGATTCAGCTGGATATCAGTATTTTACATGGAGCGACTGCCTATCGGACCCCCACAACCCAGTAACTGGGTAATACGATACCCCATGGTAAGACTGGTTGTCAGACTTTAGAGCTTCTGACTAACAGTAACGACTGTCGAAGATTAAAAATGACAGCCGGGACCAACGGCTTTACGTGCTTTCCGAGGCACGGAGGAAACTCGCTATGAAAGATGGTCACACATCCACTAAAATAATCATATAAAAATAATAACTAAAAGTTACCTTCTAAAGTAAATTCGTCATCTCTCATCGGTGTATCTGGATCTTCTTTAAACATACTGTAACAAAAATTATATTCAAGGTAATTTTTATTAAGTACTGCGGGCATGCGGACGGCGAGTAATGGGTGACTCGCCGTCTGGCCGCCGTCCCGGCGCGTGGTGTTCCATGCGCGTTTCAAAAAGTGTCAGCATAAAGACGGGCCCCCTTTCGAGGGCCAAAGCGTGCCGGAGTCGCGGGACTCACAAATTACCGTGACCCTGGAACGTAAAGGGCTATTGAAGGACACAGTGGATTTTAGTCAGTACAAGTTTATCAGTCCCTTCCGTTCCACCCTGGGTGGGAAGACTCATTTAATGGTTTAAAAACGATTAACCTCTCGGGCGATTTATAATTGAAAATGATAAAAATCAACGTCCAATGAGCGACTGTCTGTTATGTACAGACGTGTGTACGTAAGGCGCGCTGGGGCGTTTTCGCTTATGTACACCCGGGTGTACGTAACGTGCCCGAGAGGTTAAAAAAAAGAAATACAGTCGAATTGAGAACTTCGTCCATTTTAAGTCGGTTAAAAAGAGTCTTACCTAAATATAAACTGGTCTCTATCTCCACTCCTCAGCTGCAGATCTTCGAATAATATATTAGTATACAAGTACCCCTCACTGTTGCGGACTGATTGCTTCAATACTTTTACCGATTCTGAGAATCTGAAATTGATTAATAACTCCTGTTTTAGGTCCCGACCTTGTCGCTGTGAGCGGTTCACTTAGAGCGGCACGGCGAGCGATAAGATCAAATTTATAGAAATGTTTGTAACACGCCACGATGTGCCGACAGCTGCGAATTCGCGTACATGCGAAGTAATTAATGTCTTACTCGCGCCACTTGCAGCTCCGCTAACCGCTTAAAAAAAGTGCGTTCAACCAAATTTGACGGGCCTGTTGGTTTTGTGGTTAGTGACCCTGACTGCTATGCCGGAGGTCGTGGGTTCGATTCCCACCCAGGACAAATGTTTGTGTGATGAGCACGATCATTTGTTCTGTGTCTGGGTGTAATTTATCTATAATATGTATGTATTTAGAAATATATAAGTATGTTTATCAGTTGTCTAGTACCCATAACACAAGCTCTGCTTAGCTTGGGACTAGATGGCGTTGTGTGATAGTTGTAAAAAAAAAAAATTCTTTAGTTTCACAATGTTGGTCGCGGGACTGTACGAATTACCGTGACCCCGGAACGTAAAGGGCTACTGAAGGACACCGTGGATTTTAGTCAGTATGAGTCTGACAGTACATCCCGCTCTGCCCTGGGTGGGAGGACTCATGTGATGATTTTACCACGTAAAAAAAAAACTGCATAATGTTAGTATAGATTATAAGAAGTTAGATTTTGAAAGTCTAAATACAAGCTGTCTTACTATAAAAAAGGTTAAACATCCGTTGAAAACTTGTCTCAAAAAACTTGACGTTGATACAAGGGTCGTTTTGCAGTTAAACTTTTTTTAGACTTGTGTTTAACAGATATTTAACTCTTTCTAGTTAGACGGTATAAGTTTTATTAACAATACTTACCCTGCAATACTGCTTACATCCTTCACAAAGATCCTGCAAGCGTCTAATACTAACGGGGTAAGGCAGAAAGGGTCTCTGGTGATGATGTGGAACAGTTGCTTGGCGATGACTGAATCGAGATCGAACCTACGACCCGTGCCTTGGAGGCACTTCATCATTTGAACGCAAAGTTCTTGACACACTTGTGAATTTTTCTGAAATAAACAATTTATTAAATTCAAATTATTTATCCTGATCCAGGCAAGATGATTGCTCCCCATGCTCTTTGCATTGGAAGCAGTCACCTCCTTCTGCGGAGCAGTCGTGTTAGTGAAGGAGGAGGAGAAGCTATCCTCCTCCTCACGCCCCAGCTACCTGACACCAATTTTAGTGTAATGACTGACTGAAGTGATTACATTCGAATCATTTATCCTGATCTAGGCCATAGTACAATGCGAGAGACGGAGATGACTGCTCCCCATGCTCCTTGCATGGGAAGCAGTCACCTCCTTCCGCGGAGCAGTAGTGTTAGTGAAGGAGGAGGAGAGGCTATCCTAGTCCTGACGCCCCGGCTAATATAGACACGAATTTTATTTTATTATGACTGATTGAAGTATGTTCGGGTCATTCACCGAACAATAATAACATGTCAGCGTAATTGCGACACCGCGCTCGATGCATTCTTTATTTTATGTATTTCTTAAGTAAATCATCAGTACGCTTTCGGATAGCATATCGGGCGCAACTCAACCTCATCCCATTCACCTCATTAGTTTTAGTTATTATCTCAGTTGTTTGATTGAAATATAGTGATCTTTATAATTATCAATCTTAGTATATTTTAATCTCACCCCAACCCCGAACATTGGTCCTTCGAGCCATCGGAGCGGGACCATTACGCGTGTATCTACCAACTGTGTGAGTGTCTCGCTTGGAACTTATTACCAGACACTGGTGAACAGAACTGAGTGGATTAACCTTCTAAAAGTCATCATCATCCTGCTGATCCTGATTGACCCTGATTCTACGCGTCATCTCATCGCGTGGTTCCTTCAGGTTTGTTCTTGCAGCCATCCCGCAAGGACATTTGATCTCCAAAGAAGCCTTCAGTTCAAGTAAGGTCTCCTTATTATCTCTATAATGTCGACTATGGATGACATTTTAACAACCCAACATCAACTAATCGAAGCAATAAATGGGCTCTTCACCAATTTCAAGAAGGATGGTGCAGAGCGCAAGACCTCAGACTACTTACGTCGTCGATTAGCTACCTTGGAACAATACTTTACAGAGTTTCATAACAATCATATGACTCTGCAATCTTTTGGTGATAAATCCCATACATATTTCAGTACTAATCAATACGATCAAATGACTGAAAAATATAACAATATTAAAACTACTATTCAAAACTATACCCCTCTCGCAAACAGACCTCATACCCCTGAATTGAAATCTTCTTTTCAATCTACTGCGGAATCTCAAGCTACGAACCCCGCATCTCGCGTTGCTTCTAAAACTCCTGCTCTTGAGGAGAGTAAAGCCGAAAGTCTCTTCAAAAAGCAAGCTACTAACTTTAAGGCTTTCTTAAGAACATCTTCCAATATCGACCTTGACCTCGTCACGGAAAAATGGGAGTTTGAAGACATCCTGAAGACGCTGCAATCTCGTTGGGCAACTATTGACTCGCTTCATTGGGAGATAGATAACGAGTATGGCGGGTCAAATCCCGAGTACGAAGAGCAATTTAATCATTATGAGAAACATTACAACAAAATCAAGAAAGACATCAATAAGAAAATGTGGTCCGTTGCGCATATTGAAAAGTCTACTCCTAAAATGGAGATAGCCACTTTTGAGGGAAACTATAATAAGTGGATTTCGTTCAAAGATCTTTTCACAGAAACAGTGCACAACAACCCTTCTTTGTCGAATGCACAAAAGATGCAGTTTCTAAAGAGTAAGGTCAAAGGTGAGCCTGAAAAATTGATCCAACATCTCCCAATAAGCTCCGACAATTATCTTGTATGCTGGAATATCCTCAATCATCGTTACAATAATATACGACTGATCTTTACCTCGAATCTTAACAATATACTGAACATCCCTGCAAACCAGCAGCAGTCAGCAAATCATATAAAACGCATTCACGACACTACGTATGAGAGCGTGAATGCTATCAAGAATCTGGGAGTCGATGTGACTTCCTGGGACCCTTTCCTCGTAACTATATTGTCTCAAAAATTGGACTCTGATACATACGAGGACTATCAACAAGCCTTAAAATCCCCGCGAGAGTTGCCCGTCTTAAAAGATTTCCTTAATTTTTTGGAAACTAAGTTTATGATGCTGGAACATACACGTAAGAAACCTGAAAATTTCACGCAAAAATCATCCCCATCTCAATCCAACAACAATAACAAATCATCATTTTCAAAGCATTCCAATTATAATCGAAATTATAACAATCCTAAAACGAATTGCTCAACGAGTGAAATTTCGCAATCATCAAAGTCCAAACGCAAAAATAACTATAGCAAGCAATGCCCTATTTGTAACTCCAACGATCATCGAATTCATGCATGTCAAAAACTAATGGAATTGCAACCTAATGAACGTAAAAATGCTATTGCCAACTTGAAACTTTGCATGAACTGTTTACATTATCACGAGGGCAAAAAATGCCTTTCCGAAGTAAGATGCAAAGAATGCAATAAAGAACACAATACCATTCTGCATGATTCATTTACCTTACATCGATCTGGGTCAAATGCCGCCACGATTACGAAATCGCAATCTCAACAGCAGGAAACTAACACGGTTGCATCGCTTCATAAAGAACCCTCAGAAATATTGCTCGCGACAGCACTAATTAAAGTACAAGCAGCGGACGGATCTTACCAAAAAATGAGAGTTCTTCTGGATCAAGGGTCACAGACATCCATTATTAGGGAAAGCGCAGCTCAGTTGTTAAGACTACCGCGACGAAAATGCAACGGTTATATCTCTGGAATAGGAAATAAAGAAAACAACTGTAAGGGCAAGATTACCATCAAATGTTCGTCGTTGGTTAGCGATTTCACCTTTGAAACGGAAGTATATATAATGAATAGACTCATAAATAACTTACCCAGCTGTACCCTACCCAAGCCAGACTGGCCTACTCTGAACCAAATAACTCTAGCAGATCCCGAATTTTATAAAAGCAGGCCTATTGACATCCTACTTGGGGCAGATATCTATTCCACTATCCTAATGGACGGCATCTGTCGATCAGAAGGTATGTTGCCCATTGCCCAACAAACCCAGTTGGGATGGATCTTGAGCGGCAATTACAAAACGTACCATTGTAATGTGATCCTAAATAATATCGAAGAGATTCAGCAATTTTGGGAAGTGGAAGACATACATGAACCTATAGCAATAACAGAAGAAGATCAAAAATGCATCGGTTTCTACCAATCTTCGACCTCTAGACGGGAAGACGGAAGCTACGTCGTTAAAATACCATTCAAAGAAAACTTTGAGAATAATATAGGAGACTCGAAAACAAAGTCGATTGCTCAATTTTTCCAAATCGAGCGGAAATTAAGTAAGCAGCCAGCACTGGCACGTGACTATAAATCGTTTATTTCCGAATACCTAGCGCTCGGACATATGACACCCGTTGCGCCACACATACAGCCGGACTGCTACTTATCGCACCATTGCGTCCAACGATCTGACTCATCAACTACAAAATTGCGAGTCGTCTTTAATGCCTCGGCAAAAACTTCGAGTGGATACAGTCTCAATGATCTTATGTGCCGAGGACCCAATTTACAACAAGACCTTCAAAGCCTTATCTTAAAATGGAGACAATTTAGATACGCTTTTACAGCAGATATAGAAAAAATGTTTCGCAAAATCTGGCTACATCCCGATGATCAGAAATACCAGAAAATTATCTGGCGGAACCATCAGTCTCAACCTTTAAAAGAATACCAGTTGGCGACAGTTACCTATGGCACAAAAGCCGCACCTTTTTTGGCCATGATGACACTGAAGCAACTGGCCAACGATGAAAGGTCAAACTATCCACATAGTTGCGCTCCTGACATCTTAGAACACTCGTTTTACATGGATGATCTCATGCATGGTGAACACTCAGCGAGAGCAGCTACACAACTCAAAGAAGAGATGATCAACCTCCTCAAATCGGGTGGATTTAATCTCAGGAAATGGCGATCAAACTTGCCGGAAATGATAGATAGTTCTGAAGCACTTCAAAAAGAAGACTTTGATTTTAAGCAACCGGAGTCAACCAAAACCTTGGGTCTTCGGTGGGAACCCAAAAATGATCAATTTATCTTTCATCCTATAGAATTTATCTCTCAAGACGTCCTTACAAAAAGACAATTCTTATCTCAAATTTCTAAAATCTTTGACCCTTTGGGCTGGCTAGCACCAGTCACGATAAAACTTAAGATCTTGTTCCAAGAATTATGGAAATCAGACCTGGGTTGGGACCACCCTGTCCCTCGAGAAATCGCGTTGGAGTGGGATACTATTAAACACGATCTATCTCATATATCTCATTTCAAAATACCACGTTGGATTCGAACCCAGGAAAACGATATCATCGAACTCCATGGCTTTTGCGACGCTAGCACAAAAGCTTACGCTTGCGTCGTGTATTGCAAAATACAGAGAGAAAATGAAGTTCACGTTACCCTTATTGCAGGGAAATCAAAAGTTATACCGCTGAAAAAACCACAATCGATCCCGCGTTTGGAACTTTGCGGCGCTCTCTTGTTGTCAAAACTTATGCGAAAAATTATCTTATCCCTAACGAGCTACAAGGTGCATGTTTATGGTTGGATTGATTCAACGGCTGCCCTAGGTTGGCTGAGTGGCGAACCGGAAAAATGGAAACCCTTTGTTGCGAATAGAGTGAGGAGCATTATTGAAATAATCCCTAAAGATAACTGGAGTTACGTAAAATCCAAAGAAAATCCAGCTGATTGCGCAAGCCGCAGTTTACCTGCTGCGCAATTAGCCAGTCACTCGCTGTGGTGGCAAGGACCCGACTGGTTACCACAATTTAAGCCTGAAGAATCTCATAAGATGCCGATTTATACGAGTATTATTAGCGAAGAACTCAATAGAAAAGAGGAAGTAAATACGGCCATTCTTAACTCCGATAATTTAATAATTACTCAACTATTGGCAAAATATAGCACTCTACGGAAAGTCACTCGAGTATTAGCTTACATCAACAAATTCATCGACATTGTTGTTTACAAGAAAAAACGCACGTATTTTCTTACTCTGCAAGATATAAAGACAGCCAGAGAAATGCTAATTAGGCACGTCCAAAACAAATATTTCGACGAAGAAATATCGCGGTTGAAAAACAATGAACCATTAAATAAGAAAAGCCAGATTCTTAATCTCAATCCCATACTAGACACTAATCAACTGTTACGAGTCGGCGGCAGACTAACACATTCGAATCTTGATCCTGAAATGAAGCATCCCATCATAATCCCGAATCAATCGAAATTGGCAGATCTTATCATAAATGAATCCCACGAACTTGTATTTCACGGTGGAGTAAAAATGACTACTGGATTTATAAGAAATAAATATTGGATTCTTGGAGGAAACAGAGCTACAAAGAAACGATTAAGAATGTGTGTTAAATGTAAAAGAAATAATCCCATTACACAACATCAAATCATGGGCGACCTACCTCCAGCACGATTGATTCCTAACCGACCTTTTTACCACACTGGAATAGACTACACCGGACACATCCTCATTAAGGCAAACAAAGGTCGTGGCATTAAAACCTGCAAAGGATATGTCGCAGTTTTTGTCTGTATGGTAACTAAAGCCATACATTTAGAAATAGTCTCAGATCTCACGGCGTCGGCATTCCTTGCCGCTTTTCGACGAATGTCGGCTAGAAGAGGAGTTCCTGGACACATGTATAGTGATCAAGGAACTAACTTCATAGGAGCTAACAAAATTTTAAAACAAGAGTTTGCCGAAATCTCCAACATCTTGTCTAACCAAGAAGTAACCTCGACAATCTCTGAAATGAATATTGAGTGGCACTTTAACGCCCCATCATGGCCATCTGCTGGCGGACTCTGGGAAGCTGCAGTGAAGAGCCTAAAACACCACCTCAAGCGTGTTGTGGGAGAGCAAAAATTAACCTACGAGGAATATAATACCCTACTATCCCAACTCGAGGCTTGTTTGAATTCCAGACCATTGTGCCCTCTGACAGAAGATCCTGAGGATTTGGACTTTTTAACCCCAGCTCACTTTTTGGCAAGTGGCCCCAACTTAACGATTTTCGAAACAGAGCATGATCTCAGAACACGTTGGCACTTGACACAAAAAATCTATCAAGATGTATGGGATAAGTGGAAGACTGACTACCTCTCGCAGCTTTCTACAAGGGCCAAATGGCGACATCATCAAAAAGATCTCAATCTTAACGACATCGTTATTATAAAGGATGACAACCTTCCGCCAGGAAAATGGAGTCTAGGTCGCGTAGTAGCGGTGCATCCTGGAAGTGACGGACACGTAAGGGTCGTCACACTTAAGACCAAAAACGGGCTCTTAAAACGCCCTGTCGTAAAACTGTCTCTATTGCCAACAAATAAAAGTGAGCAAAATTCAAATGCCCCAAAGACTGATAGTGAATTGCCAGCGGAGAAGAAAAAACATCCTATCTCATTCTCAGCTTTGGTACTATCTTTGACATTATTTTTGTTGACACTAATAAACACCGCTCAAGCATCCTACAACTTCACCCAACTAAAAAACAATAGTGTCTACTTCGACAAAATATCTAATATGCATTTAATTAGAGATGATTGGCATTTAATAGTCTATTATGATACAAATCCTTATCAAGAAGGAACGGCGGCATTAGTAAAGTATATCAAGTATCTTGAAACCTTATGCTCTACGATTAGAACACAAACACCTTGCGACGGCGTCATGTTACAACTCGAGCACGAGTTCGAAGAAATTAAACATTACGATAATATTCTCATGATAAATGATTCATTTATGACTAATAGGAAACGCCGGCGACGCGGCTTGATAGACGGAGTAGGCTACGTTGCAAATAGCTTATTCGGAGTGTTGGACCAACGATTTGCAGAAAAATATGAGAAGGACATTGACCTTTTAAGGCATAATGAAAACCATTTATACAACCTCTGGAAAAATCAAACGTCGGTCGTAGAAGCTGAATTTAATCTCATGAAAAGGATGGAGAATACTATTAACAAACACCACAAAATAATAAATCAAAAACTTAATTACCTCCAAGATTCTTATAAAAATCTAGTTGAGCAAGTGCAAAACATAACTATCATCACGGACTTCATAACCTCGGCGTTCACTGCCAACAACTTGTTGTATACCCTTCGACGAATCCAGGACTCAATTTTAGATACAGCAACTGACATTTATAGTGGAAATTTAGATTTTCACTTGATATCTCCGAAGCAACTCAGATCAGAGCTAAGCATAATATCAGCACAAATATCTGGAGACTTGGTAATTCCTGTCGACAACTTTAATCTTAAAGAGCTTTACAGCTTGCTCAAAATAAGAGCCAAATACTGTGGCAAATACCTAATTATAGAAATAAAAATACCCCTGATTGAAAGGGATCTTTACGAGGTATTCAATCTTATCCCAGTTCCACGTATTGAGACAGATAACATGATGATGAAGGTCGAAACTATCTCGGAATTAGCAGCCATCAGCATGAGAAAAGATTCATATTTAACTATCACAGATACGGACCTGCAGTCATGCATATCACAAAACCCTGTGACTTTGTTATGTCATATCAGAAGGCCTATTCACCACATGAAAGATGATCATAGCCTTTGTGAGACCGTCCCAGGCTCAAGAACTTGTAAAACTAAAACTACCTCGTGTAAAAATGACTGGAGAGAGTTAACATCAGAAAACAAATGGTATTATTTATGTTGCAATGAATGTAACGTAAAACTTATGTGTGAAAATCAAGTCGAGGCAGTAAGGTTATCAGGTGCGGGTCTGTTGCGTGTTGGGGAAGGCTGTTTAGTAAAAACAGAAGATTTTGTAGTGTATTCAAACAAAAGATTGTCCAGTAAAATTAGCACGGCGACAAAGATTATATCGCCAGAAATATCGCCAATTAATCATATAATAAATATCACTATGCCAGAGATCCCATATGAGCTTCATCCCAATAACTCAGACAACCTCCGGCAATTTGAAGCTATTAAGAGAAGTCTTGAGATCATGAAGCAGAGTACACCTTTGAGCACCGATATCTCCTACCATGATGTCCATCAGTATGCTGCTATATATCTCATCATCTCGGGAATCTTGATAGTGGTGGCAGTCTATTGTTTTAAATGTTGGCGTCAAAGGCATCGTAAGGGAAATCGTCCCACCTCTACAGCAGAGCGGTCGACAGCTGCTGCGGCAACTGCGTTGCCATCTCCACACACCGTTCCAGAAAGTGTTGTGATTGAGTGTAGTGGTAGTGAAATTAGGGAAAAAGGGCAATCTAGTAGAAAAGTGAAAAGTGATACTAAGAGACTAGCGCTATCTAGTGAGTGTCTAAAGAAAAAGGAAGATAGAGGTTCCTCACCGATCTTTCGGGTGTTTTCTCTTCCTGATATACACTGTAGAGATTCTGTTTAATTTATGTTACTTTCATCTCATCTTTTAACATAACTAACCCTACACAACCATTTTAGTATTAATTGAACATTGTTTTCACCTTGTTAGTATTAATTTCATGATCCATTTAATATCTTCTTACTAACCTCATCCTTTTCTCCCTCGGGAGCATGTTCGGGTCATTCACCGAACAATAATAACATGTCAGCGTAATTGCGACACCGCGCTCGATGCATTCTTTATTTTATGTATTTCTTAAGTAAATCATCAGTACGCTTTCGGATAGCATATCGGGCGCAACTCAACCTCATCCCATTCACCTCATTAGTTTTAGTTATTATCTCAGTTGTTTGATTGAAATATAGTGATCTTTATAATTATCAATCTTAGTATATTTTAATCTCACCCCAACCCCGAACAAAGTATTTAATTTTACCTTTGACAATTGTAGAAATACGTTCAAAATGTCTGCTATAGACATTTTTACATCAATATCTCGTTTTGCAGGAGCTAAAAATACACAAATACAAATTAGGAAGTTAAAATAAACTAGCGAGCAAAATTATGGAACCCCTTACTTGGAATTGATCCGGGATAGCTCCTTAAATAATGTCGTGATTTGAATGAATTTGGTATCAATTTAAAGTTAACAGTTAAACCTTTAAAATTGTACTATTTTTATTATTCTTAACTAGTTATTAAGTACTCAAGATCGCCCGGAATCGGAGTAAGTGGTTCCGTACTTTTGCTCGCGAGTGTAAATACAGACGCCACCAGATCAACCTACCCCAATCTGTGAAATTTTACCAAACGTACTTCCACTATTGTGATAAGGTTGAAAATCTATTAAATAAATTTGACAGATTGAGGTAGATTGGTGTGCTGGCGTCTGTGTAAAAACAATACAGTATTTGAAAAATCTATATATAGCAATTGGGAACACTAATTCTGTATTTTTAGAACTTAACACTCACCTTTAGCAATTCTCTGTCTGTAAGTCACACCTGATCTCAGAACCGTACGTGCCATTGTTTTAGTTCTCACTGAAAGGCCGTCATAAGCTCTTAGGATGCTGCAACATAATACAAATAAATAACTATTATAAAACCATTTTGTAGGAATATATATAACGGGGTCTTTCTTTTAAATTTGCCGACATGGGGATATCTAAATCCGTAAGAGATACGAAAAGACTATGTTAGGAGACTGTAGCTCTGTTTTGATGTTTAAAATGTTGACATATTCATCTTTTGATCAAGTGTGAGTTGTCCACAAAAATTAGTGGAATGGCCAATTTAAAAAAAAAACTTTCTACTCTATTTAAGGTAAAGACCATTGTATGAGAAGAAAGAAATCAAGACGGCAAAACCTTAAAAGTATTTTTTTTTTAATAAATCAAAATCAAAGCATTTATTTCAAGTAGGCCAGTTACAGGCACTTTTGAATTGTCAAAGACAAATAAAATATAATTAGACATTACAAAATTATGGTGCTACAGTCCCAGTCACAAGACATAATAACTGTGAAAGTACCGTAGATGCCCATTCCAAGGAGTAGATCTCTATGGAGAAGAACGGGCAAGAAACTCCATGGACACTCTTTTTAGGTTGCCAAAATTATTAAAGAATATAATTTGTATACATTTTATTAACAAAATATATACATTTTTAGGCGGTGCTGTTTGACTAAATTTCATGTAAATATAATTTCTTTGTACGAGAAGGAAAATATATGGGTAACAGAAGTGGAAAACAGAAAGATTGTCCGTCGTACTATTAAAAGTTAAAAAACTGTTTAACACTTGTCTAAAGAAAGTGTAACTGCAAAACGACCCTTATATCAACGTCAGATGTCGTTTTGCAATTACACTTTTTTTAGACAACTGTTCAAACGATGTTTAACTTTTTTGTAGTAAGACGGTGTATAAATCACTAGCGGGCGCCCGCGGCTCTGCCCGCGTGAATGTCGGTTACCGCTGCAAAAAGGATACTCAGGAAAGACACCGTCAGCAACATGATTCCCAGGTCTATTCACAGACACCGACAATAACATCGACGACGCAATCATCATAAACACTCGACATAGATTGATATAGTGTGTCTCGGACTTTTTTGTAGATATTTATAAGATCGACAATTAATTAGAACCTTTTTTAGTTTAGGCAGCGTACGCAAAATAAGTAACTATTCTGGTTGATTTTTTACACCTTGTGGCCGAAAAACCCAAATACCTTACGGAACTCTATTTTTCTCCAAAATGAAATATAGCCTATGTTACTCGTGGATAATGTAGCTTTCGAATGGTGAAAGAATTGTTAAAATTGGTCCAGTAGTTTTTGAGCCTATTCATTACAATCAAACAAACAAAGTTTTCCTCTCTATAATATTAGTGTAGAAGTGTAGATTACAAACCTTTGCGGCAATCCTTCATCTCTTAACATTATAACTTTGAAAGCCTCCTGACTGCTCAGATCACTGAACAGCAGCGTCAGGAACTTGGAGCCACAGTTGCACAACTCATAGTTATTATTTGTGGCCAAGCTGCACTGGTAGATGATGATGTAGAATAATTCTGCGAACCTGTGAGGGAAATATAATTTTTCTATTGTTTTATTTGAAGTAAGCCAGTTACAGGCACTTTCACGGCGTCCTCACCTACCGCATGACGCAGGTCCTCACCGGACACGGAAGTTTCGGGAGGTACCTGTGTCTGATTACGAGGGAAGAAACGCCTGGGTGTCACCACTGCGAGAATCGCCCGTAGGACACGGTGGAGCATACGGTGCAGGACTGCCCCGCTTGGGCAGAGCACCGCCGTGTCCTCACGACGGCGATAGGCGGAGACCTCGCCGCCCGCATGCCCGCGCCTACAGTGGCCGGAGATCGTCTGCCAACGTCTGTCACCGTGGGCGTCTACCACTGCGGCTGGGGTGGAGGGAGGACGCTGTCCTCTCCCTCACGCGACCCGCCTCCTCCTTCGCGAGCATGAATGCTTCGCAAAAGGAGACGACCCCTTCCCATTCAGTCTCGCCCCGCAGCATGGCCTCAACCAATGCCGGGCGCGAGAGGTCTCCGCCTATCGCCGTCGTAAAGACACGGCGGTGCTCTGCCCAAGCGGGGCAGTCCTGCACCGTATGCTCCACCGTGTCCTCCGGACGATCCTCGCAGTGGTGACACCCAGGCCTTTCTTCCCTCCTTATCCGACACAGGTACCTCCCGAAACTTCCGTGTCCGGTAGGGACCTGCGTCATGCGGTTGGTAAGGACGCCGTGTCGCCTATAGTAAATTATGTAGATAACTTACCTCATATTAATGTCCTTAGAAAGACACTCCTCGACACCATCAGTCATAATTTTGGCGATCCCCTCATCCACATCAAACATACCATCAAATATTTTCTTCACTACAAGTTTTTCATATTCACTTTGAGAATCAATGGTGTTTAGTATACGACTGCTGTCTACCGCCTTTCTTTTGAAAGGATTGTGGTTCTCGCGTTTGAATAGAGCTGAAATTTTTCAGGTTATTTCAGTAATTTATTATCCCACTTTGTAATCCCGCAGGGTTAGGGGCTTAGGCAGAAGTCAAGCACGTAACCGCGGAAGTTGCCCAGGACTTCGGACTTTCTACCTCCAAATTTTTTATTCGACGGCGACGGCACGTTTGGCGCCGTGGCTGAGCAATTGGACTGCTACGCTGCGTGTCGCGGGTTCGATTCCCGCACGGAACAAATATTTATATGATCTACAAGTAGTTGTATCGAGTTTGGGCGTTTGTGTATGTGAGTTTACTTTGTAGCGTATATACCCGTCAACAAAAACTACACTAGCGCCATCTATGCCCGCGGGCATGCGGGCAGCGAGTAATGGGCGACTCGCTGTCCGGCCATGGACCATGCCCGGGTCGACGGCGCGTTGTGCTCCACGCGCGCCTCAAAGAGTGTCAGCATAGTGACGGGGCCTGTAGAGGGCCAAAGCCTGCCGGGGTCGCGGGACCAAGGGATTACCGTGACCCCGGTACGTAAAGGGCTATTGGAAGACACCGTGGATTTTAGTCAGTATAAGTCTGACAGTAGGGTGGGAGGACTCATTTGATG
Organism: Agrotis puta; assembly: GCA_943136025.2. Classification (NCBI taxonomy): domain Eukaryota; kingdom Metazoa; phylum Arthropoda; class Insecta; order Lepidoptera; family Noctuidae; genus Agrotis; species Agrotis puta. The sequence goes on along the minus strand of OW964196.2, from coordinate 3,055,158 downwards.
ATTTTAGGACAGTAAAAAAAAAGCGCCATCTAAGCAACGACGGAAGAACTAAGATGTCTACATCGCGCAATCAAAGTTATCCGCGAGTTTAGAAGACATAGAACATTCCGACAATGAATGTCGGGCAGAAAGCCCACCAGACACAACACCCGCCTGGTCGGAAGGTACCTTTCTTTTTACCGTGGTAGTAACTTTCCAGGTTCACCATATTTATGATCGCAACTATTTTATCTCTGTCTCTGAATTAATGTTCTGTATGTCAATTTTTGTTCGTAATTAATGTTTACGAACACATCAAAATATGAAGTGTCCTCCTCTTCACTACACGTACTACACATAGATGATGGCAATTTTTGACAGGCCTGTTGGTCTAGTGGTTAGTGACCCTGACTGCTATGCCGGAGGTCGTGGGTTCGATTTCCACGCAGGACAAATGTTTGTTTGTATAATATGTTATTGATATATATGAAGTATAATATGAATATTTAGAATATTTAGAAATATATAAGTATGTTTATCAGTTGTCTAGTACCCATAACACAAGCTCTGCTTAGCTTGGGACATACCTTGAAAAGCGGTCAGAAACACTCCAAACGCTTCTCTCCTGACGTTAACAGCTGAACTCTTGCAATTCAGCTCAACTCTCTTCAGCACATCCCATCTCATCGCCTCGTCTACCAGTTTCAAGCTGTTCCGAGCTATTTTCATAGCTTCAACCCTCAAATCCGTATCAAATAGCTCATTTAATGATATTATTTGATACATGTCCGAGTAAAAATCGTCGAATTCTGTCGAATTTTCCAGATATGACGATATTATTGTTAGGCATTTCGATTTTTCTACTTTTGGGGCTAGATCTGTAATAATTCTGAAAGAATATAAAGATACATATACTTACGCCTGTAATTGCTAATTTTAGGCAGAAGAAACACACATATACACATAGTATTTTTTTTTATAATTATAGTGATTGTCTGACAGTTTGAGTAGCTTAAGCGGCCTACACAAGTGTCCTTTCTTTGGTATTGTTCGTCGTGTCGTTGAGCTCCTTGAGTTATGAGTCGAGCTACACGATAACTGACAAATGCTTGCACTGACTGGACAGGTCCACTCGAATCTGTGTGGTTCTTTCTTTAGAAGACCATTTCAGATACTGACCTGCATGGTCCTCGTATAGCCTGATCTACATATAATGTCTGGACTTTAAAAGAGACTGTGACCTCTGAGTTTGTTTCGGCTGTTTCTTCTCAGAGTAGTCAGGTACGAAACATCGGCCTCTTCTAGTTTTATAAAAAGACGTGTAAAATTTTTGATATAACCTACTTGCATAAATAAACATCATTTCATTTCATTTAATTGAAAATGACATTGTTCATTATTGCTCAATCTACTCCAAAGGAACCCTTTTTTTTTAAAGTAGTTAAATCATTGAAGGAGGAAAGAGCAAGTGAAAGAACCCGGTGGATGTTAGTCAGTACGAGTGTGACAGTCCCTCCCGCTTACACAATGCAATGTCAAACAGACAGGCGAAAGCGAAGCGATACCGAACCAAAGCGAGACGTCAGTCCCATAGTTCTGTCACGCTATCGGATCGCTTTCGCTTTTCTATGTGACTGGATTCAAACAGGAAGGAGTGGAGGGAGGCTTTTGCCCAGGAGTGGGACAGAGCAGGCTAATAAAAAAAAAAAAAAAAAAAAAAAAAAAATCATTAAATAAGTCCTCTCGCCTTAAAGCCTTTGTCAAACAGACAGGCGTGACGAATGCGAAGAGAGGCGTTTTTATTTGTAATGTATGGAATTGTTTGAATCCAGACACATAGAAAAGCGAAAGCGATCCGATAGCGTGACAGAACTATGGGATTGACGTCTCGCTTTGGTTCGGTATCGCTTCGCTTTCGCCTGTCTGTTTGACATTGCATTGTGTAAGCGGGAGGGACTGTCACACTCGTACTGACTAACATCCACCGGGTTCTTTCACTTGCTATTTACGTTCCAAGATCACGGTAATCCGTTTAGAGAGTCAGACGACCCCCAAGGGGGGTTAGGGGTGTTCTTTCTTTTTTCTTATTTTTTAGCAACTTAATCATTTTGTTGTTTTTTTTTGTGATATTTTTATCTAAAATGTATTTAAACATGTTAAATTTTTAAAATGACGGTTCTAAGGTCCTCGTTTTATCTAAGTTTTGTAATACGGAGAAATTTAAACCATGATTCTGCAGATAAGCCTGGACTTGATAGTCTAAGTTGTAACCAAGGTTTGTTTTTTTTTTTTTAATAAGACTGCAAGAGTTTAATTTCCAAAAACATGATTATTTGCTATCCAAACTAATATTATAAATGCGAAAGTAACTCTGTTTGTCTGTCTGTCTTTTCTTCACGCCTAAACTACTGAACCGATTTGTGTGAAATTTGGTACAGACATAGTTTGGAACTTGAGAAAGGACATAGGATAGTTTTTATAACAAAAAATAAAATTTATTAATTTTTGAAGAGATCCCGCGAGATCGGGAACTATGTGGGTAAAACCAAAAATCTGCCGGAAGTCACTATTCCACGCGAACGAAGTCGCGGGAAAAAGCTACTTTCTAATAAATAAAAAAATACTCACTTCAGATGCTGAAAATCACAGCATTCCTTGAACCCCTTCTGAGCATAAAACAGCATCTTGACATAACCATTAACACTCATACTTCTAACACCATTCAAAATCTGCCAGAATTTTGGCATAAACTCTTGCCTAGTGCCAGAATCCGCCAGAAGGAATGCCAGGCCTGTTACCTCTGCCAACTTGGAGTTGCCAGCCCAGTGTTTGCCGTTTGGATTGGCAAATATTGCAGGCAAAAGTTCTGGTAATGCAACGCCATTTTTTAGAAGGCGTTCGAAGATTGGAAGAAGAGGGATTATATCTTTTGGTGTATCTGAAAGGTATTAGAAATAGCATAATATATATTTATCTACTATCATGCTATTAATCCTCTATAAAAGAACCTATAACAATTAGCTTATTGCCAACATTAAAACACTCAATGATATAATGATCATTATATCATCCAAACGCGTGTTATAATGAATTTCAAAAAAAGAACATTCTCATGCAATGACATTTTCACCACCAGATCGCTAAAATTTTGAAAGAAGAACAACTCGTCTTATCGTGTTATATCCCGCCATTTTTTCACTCGAATATGGTATGCGAATATGGTATGTTATGAGAATCTTTTATAGAGGATTCACAGCATGATTGTAGATAAAGTCTTGTATGCAACCGTTATAATTAGGTATTAAAACACTCATGTGATACTATTATCACACTCGGCTACGCCTCGTGTGATAAACCCACATTCGTGTTTTAATACCCCTGATTATACAACAGTTGCATAAATAACTAATACATACAGGGTGTAAGAGACATCGACGCACAAACGGATACCATGGGTCCAGGACATGATTCTGGACCCCCCGTATTGGAATTTTTCGTCGATTTTTTTGTAATTCCTTAATTCTTTTTTTTTAATAGTGTGCCGCGCGTTAGGTACCATAGCTACTGTGGTACTGGACACAGTATTTAGGTATACGATGACCTTTTATTTGAACATTTATAAACAGCTGAAAAAACACCCATTTCTAGTATTATTTACATTGCTACTTTTAGTGAAAGTAGCGAAATAATTACAAACTACTTACCAACACAATAATCTTGAAAAACACTCCATTTCACAGTAACCATTTTGCCATACACTTGTAACAAACTGTTTAACGTGGTCAACATTCGTTTATGTATACCAGCATGATGTTTATGTGATATACAAGTATTTATTATGTATTCTACCACTTTGTTCATGTTTGGATCGTGAGGCAGTTCTGTTATATTCCATTTTATTATTGTTGATATCTAGAAAGGAATAAAGTATTTTGTATACAGGGTGATTTGTAATTGGGTGCATTTCTTGAAATATATGATACTAGCACTTTGCCCACGACTTCGTCCGCGTGGGTTACGTACTTTCCTAATACCCCCTTTTCACCCTCTTAAAGGTTAAATTTCCAAAAACCCCTTCTTAGTGCTCCCCTACATTATAACAGGAAGCCGTGTGCAAAATTTCACATTCCTAGCCCCAGTAGTTTCGGCTGTACGTTGATATGTCAGTCAGTCAGTTCTCCTTTTATATATATAATATATATAGATAAGGTTTAACTTTTTTAAGCCCGACAGCGCCGTCGAACCGGGCATGGTCCATGGTCCATGCCCGCATGCCCGCGCCTACGGTGGCCGGAGATTGCCTGCCATCGTCCGTCGCCGTGGGTGTCCACCACTGCGGCTGGGGTGGAGGGAGGACGTTGTCCTCTCCCTCACGTCGCCCGCCTCCTCCTTCGCGAGCATGACTGCTTCGTAGAAGGAGGCGCCTGCTTTGCACTCCGTCTCGCCCCGCAGCATGGCCTCGACCAATGAAGGCGCGAGAGGTCTCCGCCTATCACCGTCGTGAGGAAACGGCGGTGCTCTACCCAAGCGGGGCAGTCCTGCACCGTACGCTCGACCGTGTCCTCCGGACGATCCTCGCAGTGGTGACACCCAGGCGTTTCCCTCCCTATCAGACACAGGAACCTCCCGAAACTTCCGTGTCCGGTGAGGACCTGCGTCATGCGGTAGGTCAGGACGTCGTGACGCCTATCCAGCCACTCCTCAAAGAGGGGTCTTACCGCCGCGATTGCGGCGTGCCCGGAGATATCGACCTTTAAAGTACTGTCGCAATCTTTCAACTTCTCTCCTATAAACTGCTTATTATTAGAAATTAGCGACGGTCACCACATTTAATTTATACTTTTTTGTTATCTTATGAACGAATAAATCCATTGAAAATCAAGTTTGTAACAAAACTTTAAACTCGTGGAACCTGGAACAACTATTTGTACATCACATTTGTTCATGCGAGATACGATGTTACAATGAAATTTGAACTTTATCGCGTACGTAATAATACTTACAATATCAACATGTAGGTTGTTTAATACAGGTTGCTCGTCGTTATAAATTGGTGTGTCTGTAATTAGTTTCAACAGCGCGGGACAGAGGGCGCTAGCGTGAGGCTTTAGTTCTTCAGAAGCATTGCATATAGCCTGAAATTGAAGAAGATTTTGGATTAAAAAGCAATTTGATTTCCTCTTTTCTTTAAATAAAACCTGATTAAAGGTCTATAAAATGGTTGCAAGACTTTCTGGACAGGTTACCGTGATCATGGAACGTAAAGGGCTATTGAACGAGCACCGGAGGTTTGCTTACAGTCCCTTCTGCCCAGAGCGGGAGGACTCATTTAATGTATTACCACACTAAAAAAAAGAGGTCTATAAAATATGGAAGTGGTGCAATCATCACATGAGTCCTACCACCCAGGGCAGAGCGGGAGGGACTGTCAGACTTGTACTGACTAAAATCAACGGTGTCCTTCAATAGCCCTTTACGTTCAGGGTCACGGTAATTCGTGAGTCCCGCGACCAAATAACGTCCACTTCGACGACATTATCTCCTACTAGACACTATAACCCCCGACTTAGATCCTAGTATGCTCCACCATGGGATCACAGACATGGTATTCCATCAACTTACGTGTGCGTGCTCTAATAGACACGTGAGCGTAGTCAGACAACCGAGATCGTTGAGCACAGCGTCAAGCCATTACACCCACCCAGACCCCATTATGACCCGCATAGACCCCATAAACCTTACCTAAACATCATTGACAGGCCTGTTGGTCTAGTGGTTAGTGACCCTGCCTGCTATGCCGGAGGTCGTGGGTTCGATTCCCACCCAGGACAAATGTTTGTGTGATGAGCACGATCATTTGTTCTGTGTCTGGGTGTAATTTATCTATAATATGTATGTATTTAGAAAATATATAAGTATGTTTATCAGGTGTCTAGTACCCATAACACAAGCTCTGCTTAGCTTGGGACTAGATGGCGTTGTGTGATAGTTGTGGAATATTTATTATTATTCGTTTATTTATCTTTTGTACATATTTGACATATTTTTAAATATTTTTTACAAATACAAAGAAATGAAAAAAAAAACATTTAAAAATATAAATAATAGTGTTCCACCGGTGTGGGAGCGGGGTCCAAGCTACCGGTAGTTAGGGTTCCAGAAACAGGAACCCTAACCCTGTGGTTATTATTATTATCATATTTCGAACCTAGACCCCATGGGATTACAGTTACATCAACTTACCTGTGCCAACAACCACTTAACGTTAACATTGACATCAGTAGTCAACGCGATCACGACAGCGCTTCTCCACTCGGTATGCTCGACCGTGCTCGCGTGCTCTAATAGACACGTGAGCGTTGTCAGACGACCGTGAGCGTTGAGCACAGCGTCAAGCCATTACATCCACCTAGACCCCATTATGACCCGCATAGACCCCATAAACCTTACATAGACATCTTTGTTTCGAATCTAGACCCTATGGGATTACAGTTACATCAACTTACCTGTGCCAACAACCACTTGACGTTAACAATGACATCAGTAGTCAGCGCGGTCACCACAGCGCTCCTCCACTCAGTATGCTCGACTTTGCTCGCGTGGTCTAACAGACACGTGAGCGTTGTCAGACAACCGTGAGCGTTGAGCACGCTGTCTTCAAACTCTTGGGCGGTGTCTTCTTCTTCTTCCTATAATTTAGAAACCACAATAGGGTAGTTTAATGAATTGAAAATGTGTTTAGTCCATTCGTTTTGTGGAATTATTTTTTATTGTTTGGTGACTTCATCTTGGTGACAAATCTAACATTTTAGTGACAAATCTACCATTTTGGTGGCAAAACTACCATTATGGTGGCAAATCTACCATTTAGGTGGCAAAACTACCATTTTGGTGGCAAATCTACCATTTTGGTGGCAAATCTACTATTTTGGTGGCAAACCCCATTCTTTAATAAACACAAAACTAGTTAAATTGGTAATAGATTAAATCATATCCTATGAATCATCATCTGCCTGCCTTTTCTCAACTATAGTGGGGTCGGCTTCCAGTCAAACCAGATGCAGCTGGATATTAGTATTTTACATTGAGCGATTGCCTGTCGGACCTCCACAACCCAGTAACTGGGTAATACGATAACCCATGGTCAGACTGGTTGTCAGACTTTAGAGCTTCTGACTAACAGTAACAACTGTCAAAGACCTACAAATGACAGCCGGGACCAACGGCTTTACGTGCTTTCCGAGGCACGGAGGAAACTCATGACAGATGGTCACCCATCCACAGACCAAACTCGGCAAGCGCGGCTTAACCCGGAAGATCAGCCTGTGCGGCTGTATTTATTTAGCCACGAGCTCCTATATCCTTCTGTAGGCGTCTGTATATGAATATCGTTAATAAAAAGAGTATGAGAAACTTTCCACCCTATTTCTACAACGAATAGAGTCTACTATAGTATACTTATCATCATCATCCTCAAGTAACTTGTAGTACAATGCCTGTAAACGAGGTAAAGCAACTGTCCACCCTATTGCAATGAGGAATAGAGTCTACAATTGTACTTACATCATCGTCCTCATCTTTAAGTATAATTTACTGTGCTCATGAACGAGGACAAGGAACTGTCCACCCTATTGCTATGAGGAATAGGGTCTACAATTATACTAACATCGTCGTCCTCATCTTTAGATATCATTTACTGTGCCCGTGAACGAGGACAAGGAACTTTCCACCCTATTGCTATGAGGAATAGAGTCTACAATGGTACTTACATCATCGTCCTCATCTTCAGGTATCATGTCGTATTGGAGCGGGTTCTCAGACAACGTAGTGAGGAACAGTCTGCTGCGAACTGTGCCCGTGAATGAGGATGAGGTCGCCAAGGCGTCTACTGAGCGCTTCGCTGGTTTTGTACCCTGTGAGAGACGAAGTAATACGTTGATATTGATATGACAGGCCTGTTGGTCTAGTGGTTAGTGACCCTGACTGCTATGCCGGAGGTCGTGGGTTCGATTCCCACCCAGGACAAATTTTTGTGTGATTCATCAATTTTGTTTTTCTTTCGCCAGTGACTAAATTTTGGTCATTAGTAGACCGCAACCTAAGAACTTCGTAAAAAATAATAAAAAAAATTCTTAACCGTAACCAACCAGAGATATAACGGATTTCATTTTGTTCTAATCAGGAGTAAATCAATAAATCTATGGATTCATTAATCCATGGTTACGGTTTAAATTTTTTTTTATTTTTTTTTACGAAGTTCTTAGGTTGCGGTCTACTAATGACCAAAATTTAGTCACTGGCGAAAGAAAAACAAAATTGATGCCAAGGTCCATAATAAAAGTTGCATACCCTTTTGCAATCTATATTAACTCGACTCGCTGGGCAGTGTGTCGCGGGATCCCCGCTCGGAACAAATATTTGTATGACCTACAAGTAGTTGTTCCGGGTTTGGGTATATGTGAATATGTGATTGTATGTTTGTAAAAACACCCACGATACAGGAGAAATTTCTAGTGTGGGGCAACGCTTTTGTAAAAAAAAAATAACATGGCGATTAATAGTGAAAATTTAAATCTATACTAATTCAATAAAGGCGTAAATTGTGATAGCTCGGAGCCATGATATAAATTAAAATATAACCCATAGAACTCAGGAGAAATGAAGCTTCTAGCCTACGAATTTTTTTTTCAATAATTAGTTTCCGAGCTTAAGTCCCCACCTACGGGTCGCGGGACTTGCGAATACCGTGACCCCGGTACGTAAAGGGCTAGTGAAGGACACCGTGGATTTTAGTCAATTAAGTCTGACAGTCCCTCCCGCCCTGCCCTGGGTGGGAGGACTCATTTGATGATTTTACCACGCTAAAAAAGTCCCCACCTACATACAAACAAAGGGAGGACCACCCTCCGTACAGTAATAAATCGAATCTGAATCTTCAAATCCATTTTACCTTTTTATGATATTAGTATATAAAAAGATCATTGACAGGCCTGTTGGTCTAGTGGTTAGTGACCCAGACTGCCTTGCCGGAGGTCGTGGGTTCGATTCCCACCCAGGACAAATGTTTGTGTGACGAGCACGATCATTTGTTCTGTGTCTGGGTGTAATTTATCTATAATATGTATGTATTTAGAATTATATAAGTATGTCTATCAGCTGTCTAGTACCCATAACACAAGCTCTGCTTAGCTTGGGACTAGATAGCGTTGTGTGATAGTTGTGGAATATTTATTTATTTATTTATTTTATATATATTTATTATACAGGGTGTCCCAAAACTCAACGTCAAGCCGAAACGGGGTGACAGGATTGATCATAACCATCACGAGAAAAATCTGAAAAAAAATCTATCCCATGCAGTTTGAAAATTATGGGCATTTTAAGAAAAACCTAGAAATTTGATCAAACTGTACCATTTTTCGGTTATTGTGGTTATTCTTTTTTATTTTTGTTCATTTGAACTTTGGAAACGTAATCCTAAATAACATTTCTAGAATCCCAATAAAAAATAATGACACAATTGCCTCAAGTTTCCGAGAATTGAGACTATTTGTTAAACTACGAATTTAAAATTTTCAAGATTCGTCGACTTTGACAGGCCCTCCTATAAAAAAAATGTACTAGAGTGCCTTGGCAAGTGGCATTAAAAGTTGGCGCATTTAATCAGAATTCTAAAATGGTACAATACTTGTTAGTTCCATACAATAGAAAAGAGTAAAAAAATTAAAACCTCAAGTAACCCGATTTTTGCTATCACGTTTTACTCAGTTAAAATGTTTTTAATTCGCACAAGCTCTAGGTAGGTTCTTAATTTTAAGACAAAATGATGAGAGAGATGGATAATGGGTATGGGTACGCATTTCGCAGTGCAAGTAAGAGATTTCCTTGACCAGGAATATCCGGGAAGGTGGATTGGACGTTCAGGCACTATCTTGTGGCCCGCCCGTTCACCAGATTTAAATCCCCTGGATTTTTTCTATTGGGGAGTTCTCAAAGAAAAAGTTTACTCAAAGCCCATTGATCACGTAGCCGACCTGCGTGAACGCATTTCTCAAGCAGCTGAGGCGATCAACTCTCGAAGATATGCCCGACTTATAAGTAGATCTTTTTTAAGAAGATGTAGGGCTTGTATTGAGGCTGATGGTAAACAATTTGAACATTTATTATTTATTATTGTAATAAAAATGTTTTTTCTCTATCTGACTTTTAGTCCAACAAACCTAATTATTTTACTAACTTTTTTTCACTTTGGTAAAAGTGGCGTCACTATCTGTCTCGCTCACTCATGACAAACATACCCATTATCCATCTCTCTCATCATTTTGTCTTAAAATTAAGAACCTACCTACAGCTTGTGCGAATTAAAAACATTTTAACTGAGTAAAATGTGATAGCAAAATTCGGGTTACTTGAGGTTTTAATTTTTTTACTCTTTTCTATTGTATGGAACTAACAAGTATTGTACCATTTTAGAATTCTGATTAAATGCGCCAACTTTTAATGCCACTTGCCAAGGCACTCTAGTACATTTTTTTTATAGGAGGGCCTGTCAAAGTCGACGAATCTAGAAAATTTTAAATTCGTAGTTTAACAAATAGTCTCAATTCTCGGAAACTTGAGGCAATTGTGTCATTATTTTTTATTGGGATTCTAGAAATGTTATTAAGGATTACGTTTCCAAAGTTCAAATGAACAAAAATAAAAAAGAATAACCACAATAACCGAAAAATGGTACAGTTTGATCACATTTCTAGGTTTTTCTTAAAATGCCCATAATTTTCAAACTGCATGGGATAGATTTTTTTTCAGATTTTTCTCGTGATGGTTATGATCAATCCTGTCACCCCGTTTCGGCTTGACGTTGAGTTTTGGGACACCCTGTATAAAAAGATCAAAATGTTTAAAATTTGCGACTTTCTCTTAAAGGTGAGCAGAGCGATGGACCTCGCGACTAATACATTAGTTACTTCGTAAGTACGCGAATTCATCACTAACGGCGCCTCGTGTCGTGTGTCAAACATTTCTATGGATTTGTTCTCACCGTTCGCCGCCCGCGCTAAGATACCGTTCACAGCGGGAAAGTAATGATGCATATTACATTTTGAAATATTCACTTACCCTATATCTAGCATGCACCTGCAACTCAAACAGATAAACAGCCTCTTTGTCCACAATATTAGTCCACGCGTGGACGTTGAACAACCGCGCCGCTAGACTTTTGCTCAGTTTCCGACGACAGATGGCGCTGGCGAAACATGCGTATGACGAGCAGTGTAGCCAACTGCAACAAGAAGCATAATCAGCATATATTCAGGTTTGCGGACGACGAGTAATGGGTGACTTGCCGTCCGATCATGGACCATGACCGGGTCGACGGCGTGTCGTGGACCACGTGCGCCTCAAAAGGGGTGGAGCGTTAGTAGGCCAAGCCTGCCAGGGCCGCGGAGCTTTCTTTTCACGTTATAGTGACGGCTATTGAAGGATCACCGTAGAATTTCGTCAGTGCAAGTCTGATAGTCCCTTCCATCTCGCGCCGGGGGGACGCATTTGATGATTTTACCACGATATAAAAGCTAATAATATTCCAACTGCTGCGACATAGGCCTCCTCTTTGTGTCTGTCTGTTTCAGTCTGTAATCCACCACGCGGGCCCAGTGCGTGTTGGTAGATGTCACATGTCTTAGAATTGTTGGTTCTAGGACATGCCGGTTTCCTCACGATGTTTTCCTCGTTTTTAGAGCAGTGGTGATGAAATAAATTACAGAAAGTAATGCGCTTGGCTGGGTTTGAACCCACGATGTAAAATTCGTAAGTCAGAAACTGATGCCATTAGGTCAACACTGTTCAAATACGAAAAAAATTACATCAATTAATTTTAAGCACGTCATTTTATTACCAATCATTGAAATGTTCTTAAAAATTTAAGATCATTCATTTCGGGCACACAAGTTAGTTGCATCGAAAAAAAATGTAACACAATTGGCTATTTGACTGAAAAATTATAATTAGTCCGTCGCTTAGATTATTAAAAAATATTCGACACGTATTTTTTCTTTTGTTTCGTAAACCAAAATTGACGGAGATAAGATGTTTTCAAAATTGGCAATACGTCACAATTTACTACAATTTCTATTGAATTCTGACATCACGAGCCCCCACTCTCGAGTTTTGATGCGTTGTATTTTGGTGAATATTCATTGATTTTACAAAAGAAAAAATAACTGTCCGTTATTTTTTTTAATCTCTAAGTGATGGACTAATTATATTTGTAAATTATAGCTACTGACAAATAGCCAATTGTGGGAGAATCAGTCAACATAATGGGTTTTGAAATCGGTGGCTACTGGCTCTAATTGTGACACAGTACTTGCACGTCAGCTCTAGAAAGTACCACTCTAACCTGTCACTAGTACCACTCTGTTTTGACACTTTAACCATGAACTAATACTACTCACAGACAAGTCTCCTTCAACTCGGCGCTCGCATCACTGGGGCATTTGACTTTGGTACTTATAGTGACACAGTACATGCACGTCAGCTCTAGAAAGTACCACTCTTACCTGTCACTAGTACCACTCTGACCTGACACTTTAACCATGAACTAATACTACTCACAGACAAGTCTCCTTCAACTCGGCGCTCGCATCACTGGGGCATTTGACTTTGGTACTTATAGTGACACAGTACTTGCACGTCAGCTCTAGAAAGTACCACTCTTACCTGTCACTAGTACCACTCTGACCTGACACTTTAACCATGAACTAATATTACTCACAGACAAGTCTCCTTCAACTCGGCGCTCGCATCACTGGGGCATTTGACTTTGGTACTTATAGTGACACAGTACATGCACGTCTGCTCTAGAAAGTACCACTCTTACCTGTCACTAGTACCACTCTGACCTGACACTTTAACCATGAACTAATATTACTCACAGACAAGTCTCCTTCTACTCGGCGCTCGCATCACTGGGGCATTTGACTTTGGTACTTATAGTGACACAGTACATGCACGTCTGCTCTAGAAAGTACCACTCTTACCTGTCACTAGTACCACTCTGACCTGACACTTTAACCATGAACTAATATTACTCACAGACAAGTCTCCTTCAACTCGGCGCTCGCATCACTGGGGCATTTGACTTTGGTACTTATAGTGACACAGTACATGCACGTCTGCTCTAGAAAGTACCACGGTTTCTGGGAACCGGCTTTCTCGTTAATCGGACCGGTTTCTAATGCTTCTGTGGTTATCTGTAAAAATAAAATGTTTTAAAATAATATACAGGGTGTAAGAGACATCGACGCACAAACGGTTACCATGGGTCCAGGACATGATTCTGGACGCCCCCGTGTTGGAATTTTTCGTCAGTTTCTTTACAATTTTCTTTCTTTGATATTTGTTTTTTTAATAGTGTGCCGGGCATAAGGTACTAAACAGGTACTGCGGTACTGGACACAGTATTTAGGTATACGATGACCTTTAATTTGAACTTTTATAAACAGCTGAGAAAACACCCATTTCTAGTATTATTTATACATTGCTACTTTTAGTGAAAGTAGCGAAATAATTACGTTTTTATTAATAATATCATTGGGTTAAGTAAGAATAACGATTATGAACAGTCTAAATTAAAAAAAAATGTGCAGCGAACCGAGGCGTGGCAGTTGTATTAGCTGGCTTTTTATGAACGACGTCAAACAGAGCAAATACGCCTTCGCCACGTCTTCGCATCGGTTCGGTCACGCTATCGGATCGCTTTCGCTTTTCTATGAGACTGGATTCAAACAATTCCATGCATTACAAGTAAAAACGCCTTGCTTCGCATTCGCCACGCCTGTCTGTTTGACAAAGGCTAGTACTTACTTTCTCAAAAGCAACCTTTAGTATATTAAAGGCGATGGCATATGAAACGACCTGTTTTCTATACGTTTCAGTATTAGTAGCTTCTTTGAAACCTACGCGTAGAATGTCGAATAAATCCGTCACTATTGTGGATATGTACTTCTCACAGAACAAGCGGGATGAATGTCTGGAAGAATAAACATACAAAATTATTTTTTGCTTATGCGAAACCCGATACACCTGTCTAGTATTTTTGTGTAAAGAATCAGACGTCAGCAGGTCAATCTACTCCAACCCAATCTGTAAAATTTTAAGATAATGTAATATTAATAGCAATAAAACACTGTAAGAATAGCAATAAGTAGATTGTAATAATGTAAGTACTATTGTTGTATGATTGAAAATCTAAGAAATTTAACAGATTGAGGTAGGTTGGTGTGCTGGCGTCTGTAAAAGCTTGCTCTGTTACCTAGATGTCCGTTAAAAAAAAGTGGTCATATCGCAGCGGTTCGCGGTAAAATTCATCCTGTGCATACTGACCTCAATAAAGGCAAGAAGATACGATTGCAGACTCCCAAATTGACGCCCTTCTTAGCCTTTTTATACGCCTTGTCAAAGACATTGATGTCATCTTTAGCTGCTAGAGCGGCCATGCAAGTGTCTATGGCATGGTCCCACCATCCTTTTGTATCATCCCCTGAGCAAACATGAGGATATAATTATTTATTTGAGCCTTTCATTTCCCAAAAACATTTAAAATTGAGAGCAAATGTGGCCTAGTGGTATCGGCTGCGGTGGCGAGAGGAGCCGGGCCGCGTGAGGGAGAGGACAGCGTCCTCCCTCCACCCCAGCCGCAGAGGTAGACGCCCAGGGCGGTGTACGTCGGCAGACGATCTCCGGCCACCGTAGGCGCGGGCATACGGGCGGCGAGTAATGGGCGACTCGCTGTCCGGCGTTTATATGTATTTAACAAGCATAATATAGTAGAGATTGCACACGTGCGGAGCCGGGCGGGTTGCTAGTATGCTTATATGTAGTATATAATTATGATGAGTATACATACCTCCAGCTAAAGTGATGACGATATCCAGTAGAGTCATGTCCCCGTTTGTGGCGAGGGAGTCGAGCAGAGCTCTGAACGGTGGTACGTATCGCCCCTGCATTTCTGAGAGGCGCACGGGCAGACCGGACGCGAATATACGGTAGTAGGAGCTGAGGACAATGGGGATGAAGTTTAGGAATACGTCGCGTCTACGATTGGTCGCGGGACTCACGAATTACCGTGACCCCGGTACGTAAAGGGCTATTGAAGGACACCGTGGATATTAGTCAGTACGAGTCCGACAGTCTCTCCCGCTCTGCCCTGGGTGGGAGGATTCATTAGATGATTTTACCACGATAAAAAAAAAACCTGACAGACTGTTAGCTTTGTCTGACCCCGTGTCTGACTTTGAGTCTGACTGACTTACCTATACTCCTCGCCAGCAGGTAAAGCACCTATCAACTTGATGCTATCCTCTTGATTTGTCCCCTCTGCAGTCAGCAGAGTAGTGGCCCAGACCACTGCTGGACAATCCAAGCCCACGCTCTTGGGTAACCGGAGGAGGTTGAGGAGCACTGATAGCTTGTCGTCAAATGTGGTGAGGTGGAGGAATGTTGTCCATAACTGAAGAAATATATGATGCATTTAGGGATTAAATTATGTAGTGTGGCGTGATGATTTAAACTTTATGCAAATTAGTAGCTCATTGCTAAATAATTACAGCCGCACAAGCGGTTAAGACGCGCTTGCCGAGGTTGGTCTGTGAATGGGTGACCATCTCTCATAGCGAGTTTCCTCCGTGCCTCGGAAAGCACGTCAATCCGTTGGTCTCGGCTGTCATTTATAGATCTTTGACAGTCGTTACTGTTAGTCAGAAGCTCTAAAGTCTGACAACCAGTCTTACCATGGCGTATCGTATTGCCCAGATACTGGGTTGCGGAGGTCCGGTAGGCAGTCGCTTCATGTAAAATACTGATATTCAGCTGCATCTGGTTCGACTGGAAGCCGACCCCAATATAGTTGGGAAAAGCCTAGACAGAGATGATAGTAGCGTAGGACATCCATCTAAAAGGTGGATAGACGATCTGATGAAGACCAGAAGAGGCGCTGGATGAAAGCCGCTTGCGATCGGTCCTATGGGACATCTAATGGGGGAGATCTATGTTCAGCAGTGGGCGTCCTACGGCTGATATGGTGATGATGACCAAGCTGTGCAAGTAATAAATAAATAAATAAATAAATAATAAATAAATAAATAATAATAAAATAATAAATATTCCACAAGTATCACACAACGCCATCTAGTCCCAAGCTAAGCAGAGCTTGTGTTATGGGTACTAGACAACTGATAAACATACTTATATATTTCTAAATACATACATATTATAGATAAATTACACCCAGACACAGAACAAATGATCGTGCTCATCACACAAACATTTGTCCTGGGTGGGAATCGAACCCACGACCTCCGGCATAGCAGTCAGGGTCACTAACCACTAGACCATCAGGCCTGTGTATTTGGAATAAAACCCGCGTTACGCAACGCAGCAGTCACTCTGTTACCTACGGCGTCAACCGAGATCAGAATCATTCCTTAAGACTTCAGAATAAAATAGTATGTACTTACATGTGCAACCAACTCCAGAACATTTTCAAACAGATCTTCCTTATAACTTTTTCCAAAAAATTCAACGACGTCTACAAGTAAGCTAGAATATTCCCCTTTTAAAATAAAAGGTTTAGAAATTAACCTTTTAAAGTAAACACTAATATAATCTTTGACGAAACCTAAATTATTTTTTAAAATCTCATCGAATTCGTTATCCGACAAAGTTCGTTCGGAAATCGATAAGAGATCTATCAAGAAAATTCGACCCCATTTTAATTCTAATTCCGTCGCATTTTTTAATAATATTTTCGTCCAATTTTTAACCAAAGGAGTCGATATTTGGACTATTTCAGAAAGAATTTTGACAGCATGTATCATTACGGAATATTTTTCTATAAATTCCGTAAAAAGAGTTTTTTCTTCAATGCATTCTGTAATTTGTTGTAATTCTAATTTTTTGGACCACTTCTCATAACTCATTTGTATCGTTGGTAAATAATTTTGGTTCGATTTGTAGATAAAAAGGCAGGTAGATAGATTATTTTTAAGTGGTAACACTGCACTTGCTGGTATGTTTTCCAAGATATATCCGAGGCATTGTAGAGTTTTCTGAAATAAAATAAAAATAAAAAAACAAATATTCCACAACTATCACACAACGCCATCTAGTCCCAAACTAAGCAGAGCTTGTGTTATGGGTACTAGACGACTGATAAACATACTTAAATATTTCTAAATACATACATATTATAGATAAATTACACCCAGACTTTTTTTTCGGCTGTCAACTGTTGTCAGACTCACTTGCACTCTCCAATTTTTCTCAATATTTGCTTAGTTAAACCGTCTCATTTAAAGTAAAACTATTGTAAAAGTGTAGTTTGTGTGTTAACTTAATCATGGTGATGTTATCTAGTGGCAAAACTTTTGTTTAGTATCTAAAAACTGTGATTGAAAATATTTAAACCACTTGGTGGAAATAGTCTACCCTCAGTTAAATTTATAAAAGAAATTCGATTTCATATCAAACAACTGACAGTTGCTGTCATCTGTCACTGTCTCACTGACAAGTGTGTGTTGCCAGAGTTGGAAAACTATTACTAATTGGTACGAAATGGATAAACAAATGGAATTGTTTCTCGAAAAAGTAAATGAGACTATGGATATAAAGATGAGCGAATTAAAAGAAGAATTTATGAAGCAAACCAATGCACTTACACTGAATATGGTGAGCATTATAGAAGAAAAACTAAATCCACTACTTGAAGAAAATGTCAAACTTAATAATGAGGTGATTTCGTTGAAAAAGAAAGTTGGTTACCTAGAAAAAGAAGTCCGGAGGAACAATATACTGCTACATGGGCTAAATGAAACAGAGTCAAATAGCAATGAGCTCATGAGTTTGGTGGTGGAATTCCTAAACAATATAGCAAGTAAATCTGGAATACGAGAATTCGACATGTGGGAACTCAGTCATGTCCAAAGACTAGGTAGAAAAGTGGATAACAAGCACAGACCTATTTTAATAAAACTCATCTTGGCTTGGAGGAAAGTAGAAATCTTAAAGAATGGTAAATATTTCCCAGCATCTACATACGCTACAGACGATTTTCCCAAAGACGTACTGCAAATTAGGAACGAGCTAAAGATCCAACAACAGGAAGAAAAGAAAAAAGGAAACCTTGCGATCATTCGTTACGATAAACTCATAATAAAAGGAAAAGTAGCCCAAGAAAAGGGAATTGAGAAAAGGAAACGTGCTCCCTCAAATTCACCATCCCAACCCAACAACGATGCCAGCTCGGCACTAAAGGCTCCGAGTAAAATAAACAAAATAAATGCTTTCGAATTTATGAATAAGTCTAGACAAAATACCCAAACTGAAACCCAATAGCAATTACCTGTAAAACGGCCGGAAAAACTAGTAAAACGACACAACTATCACAACAACAATAAAAAACATTCCCCAAGCCGGCTGGTCACCGTGGGGAATAAAGACCGCTACCCTTCATCAAACAAGAACAATAAAAAAAGAATAGTAACAGAAAAAAACAACACTCCAAGCCATTCAGCACAAATAATACAGAAAGAAAGATCCAACGATATATTCGTAGCCCGCTACCCTCCAATTAAGTTACCCAAACAACATGCACCTGCGCACCTCAAAACAACTCAAACAATTTACATTGCAACACTCAATACTCTCTCCCTAAGAACCGACGAAAAGCTGGCAGAACTGCTGTTGGCGCTAGAGAATATAAAATGGTCAGTCATAGGACTAAGCGAAGTCCGACGTCTTGGGGAAGGAATAGAGGATCATGGCAGTTTTATACTGTACTTTAAAGGTGATACACCTGGGCAGTATGGAACAGGATTTCTCATCGCTAAAGACATGAAACAGCTCATCGACGAGTTCATTGGCATATCCGAACGCATATAAATACCTCCAAGTAATGAAATGTGGTCCATTGTACAGGTTTACTCGCCAACCGAACAATCTAGTAATACGGAAATCGACACCTTCTATGCATTGCTAACAGAAGCTATAAAAGACCATACGCACAAAAACGTAATCGTAATGGGAGATTTAAATGCACGAACGGGAAAGAGAAAAGAAGGGGAGGAACTAGTTCTAGGCCCATACTGTTCAGGAAAGAGGTCAAGGAATGGCGAAAAACTTTTACAAATGGCGTACGAAAACAATTTGAAAATACTGAATAGTCTATACAAAAACCGCGAAAATAATAGATGGACATGGATATCGCCAGACAGCCGTCATAAAAATGAAATCGATTATATTTTAACAAACAAAAGTAACGAATTCCAAGACTGCAGGGTCATAAACAAACTAAACTTCAATACAAACCATAGAATGGTCAGAGCTACACTACAACTAAACATAGCAAAGAGAAGTAGGCCTTTTAAAATTAAGCAACCCAGCCTTACAGTACCAGATCAAATCAAATCAAATCAAAAGCATTTATTTCAAGTAGACCAGTTACAGGCACTTTTGAATTGTCAAAGACATAAAAAATATAATTAAATACTACAAAATTATGGTGCTACAGTCCCAGTCACAAGACATAAAAACTGTGAAAGTACCGTAGATGCCCGTTCCAAGAAGTAGATCTCTATGGAGAAGAACGGGCAAGAAACTCCATGGACACTCTTTTTAAATCGCCAAAATTTTTACAAAACCTTTGTTACATCATTCATTTTTAGATGGTACATTATGTGAGAACGATGTAGCAAGTTAAAAGTGTCCACAGTAAAATACAAAAAAGAGACAATTCAGAAACAAAATAATCAATAATTAAAATAAACCGTGGCAGCTAAGAGATGACCAGTCTCAACTGACAGCGCCCGTTCACGAACATGACACACGTATCAGCACCATTCAGCTCAACCATTTTGGAGGGAGCTAAATGATCCGACACACGTGCCACCATCAGCGAGACATTTAAGTGAGCATGACATTCTCTCAACCACCAGGGCAAAATCGAGTCAATAATAATTAATAAGTAGTACATAGTACTCACACATGTGCAATAAAATTATATAATACTAAGAAATTGAATCGATACAATGCAATAATATTCTTACAATCTTCTGCAGCTTCCTCAATAATTATGCGTGTTACCTAATAAGTTTACCCCTATTGTTGTGGAGCAGGACCAGCATTGAGCCAAGCATTTTTATCATTAATATAATCCTCCAACTTGTAATATGCTTGCCTACATAGTGTGCGTTTTATGCATGATTTGAATTTTGTTTCATTCAGTTCTATTATGTGAGGAGGTATTTTATTGTAACATTTTAGGCAGTACCCCATGAAAGATGTGTCTACTTTAGCTAGCCTGAAACCTGGCTGAACTAATTGGTCCCTATTTCTAGTATTATAGTTATGTCTGTCACCTCTTTTACTGAATAGATGCAGATTTTTTCTAACGTACATGATGTTTTCATATATGTATTGACAAGGTACTGTCATGATGTTGATATCCTTAAACAATTCCCGGAGAGAATCGCGCCTACATAGATTATATATGGCTCTGACAGCTCTTTTCTGCAGAATAAATATGGACTCGATGTCTGCAGCTCGTCCCCAAAGCAAAATACCGTATGACATAATACTATGAAAATAACTAAAATAGACTAGCCTCGCGGTATCTATATCAGTAAGTTGGCGGATTTTTCTAACAGCGTATGCTGCTGAACTCAGCCGTCCTGCAAGAGATGTTAAATGAGGACTCCATTGTAGCCTTGAGTCGAGCGTGATTCCCAGGAAAACCGTTTTATCCACGAATTCTAGTTTCTCTTGATTCAATACGATGTCACTATCATTACTTTTGACATTTGGTAGAGAAAATCTTATGCACTTAGTTTTCTTCCCATTTAATACTAAATTATTAGCGGTGAACCACTTGTGCACCTGCAGTAGAGCGCTATTTACGTCGTCAAGGTGTGAGGCGCGTCTATTTATCTTAAATATCAAAGAAGTATCGTCAGCAAACAATACCATTTCAGGTTGGTTTTTGAATAAATGGGGTAGATCGTTGATATAAACTAAAAAGAGAAAAGGACCCAATATTGAACCTTGTGGTACACCCATTTCTACCCGTAAACCCTTTGAAGTGACACCATTAATTTGTACTTGCTGTTGTCTATCATTTAAGTAAGATTTCACTAAGTTAAGCGCGAGTTTACTGAGGCCATAATGCTCAAGTTTTAAGAGCAAGGTTTCATGATTTACACAATCAAATGCCTTTGAGAGATCGCAGAAAATTCCTATGGCATCTCGAGCATCTTCCCACGCAGTATATATGTGTTTTAATAAGGTAACACCGGCGTCAGTGGTACAACGTCCTTTGGTGAAACCATACTGCTGCTCGTGTAATATTCTATTGATGTTAAAATGATTGAGCATCTGATCAAGCATCACTTTTTCAAACACCTTACTGAAAACCGGCAATACGGATATAGGTCTATAGTTGTTGGTGTCTTTACTATCCCCAGATTTAAAAAGCGGTATTACTTTACTGTGTTTCATTAGATCTGGAAAGTCCCCTTGATCCACACACAAATTAAACATCGAAGCTAAATACGGTGCTACAGTCTCAATAATTGAAGTACAAACTTTGATAGACATACCCCATAGATCTTCAGTTAACTTGATCTTAATTTGCTTGTAAGCTTTTATGACGACTAGGGGGTTTATATGCTTAAATCTAAATTCGTTCGGGCAAGCTGAAACGTTCGCTTTTAATAAATCAATAGAAAGTAAGGGAGATGAGTTTAAAGTTTCAGTTGTTTTAAGTGGGATACTGGTAAAGAAATTTACGAATTCTTCAGCAATTTCTTTGTCTGAGCTTATAAGACCACGTGAAGTCTCTAGTATTAAATTGTTACTACGTTTTTTATTTTTATTAGTTTCAGTATTAATTATTTTCCAAACTGTTTTTATTTTATTATCGGCCGATTTTATCTTCTTGCTAATGAAGATGGATTTAGCTACCTTACAAGTGTTTTTGAAAATTTTGGAGTAAGTAGCAACATATCTGTTAAATGTTTCTGAGTTAATAAAAGGCTTAAGGCCGTACAGCTCAAACAATCGTTCCCTACTTTTTCTAATACCCTGCGTTGCCCAGTCACTAAAAATAAACTTTGGGCCAGTCGTTTTCATTTTAATTTTTAAAGTATTATTGAATGTGGTACGAACTACTGAAAAAAAGTCTTCATACAATTTGTTTACATTGTTTAAACTAAAAATATGGTCTGAAATATTTAATCCATTAATTAGGTTATTATTAAATCTATCTAAGTTGCTGGGAGTTATTTGTCTAGTTTGTATTTGAACTTTTTCTAATTGTATATTGGACTCGAAAGTAACCGTTTGACCGCTGTGATCCGAAGGAAGGTAATTTACAATAGATTTATCTAAGCATTCGCAATCGCAAAAAACATTATCAATACATGTGGCAGTATTTAAAGTAATTCGGGTTGGTTCATAAAACACATTCGACAAATTAAATGATTTAAAGAGATTTAAGAACCTACTGCTATATACATTATTTTCTAAAATATTAACATTAAAGTCACCACAGATAATTATTGTTTTTTTACAAGTTCCAAGTTTCGCCAAAGCATCTTCCATTACTGACTCAAATATAGAGTAGTTTTGATAATTAGGGGGTCGGTAAACGCACACTATTACATGCTTATCTAGCTCAACACAAGACAATTCCACGCTATGTTCTACCGATAGTTCAACTATGTCCTTACGAGACTTAGCTTTTAAACAATTTTTAACTAAGATTAGTGAACCCCCACGCATCTTAGATTTTCGATTATAGCAACTGCACACATCGTAGTTTTCGTAATAAATTATCATTTCATAGTCTTTCAACCAATGTTCAGTGAAGCAAACAATATCGTACATTGTCCTTTCTAAAAACAATTCAATTTCTAGTTGCTTTGAACAGAAACCTTGAATATTTTGATGAAATATTGTCAAGGAATTCTGCTTAGCCCCTTTATTGCATGTAAATCTTTCAGAGCAAGAAGGTACCTTGTTGTTGAATAAAACCTCTGTTGTCTTACTAACTAGTTTAAAGAAACAGAAGTTAGTAAAGAGCAGAAACAAAAGCTAGAACACTTTAGAGAAAATACAACTAATCTAGACTTACAAACTAAATACAATTATTTCGAAGAGCTTTTGAGAATGAGAACAGAGAGCAAAACAAGGTACAATAAATCTACTATAAAATGGTTATCAAGTACCTCAGTAGACCTGTTGAAAAATAGAGCGGAATTAATATCGATACCCAAAAAGACAAAAGAGATAAGACGAAACATAACGGAAATTAGCAAGAGAATTACGGTTCAAACGAGAAAAGACCGTATAAAATACAGACTTGGAGTATTGGAAAGATGCATACAAAAGACCGGGGGTATCAAGAAAGCAGGCAAACAATTAAATAGTAAAACTGAGTGGATACCTAATATAACGGACACAAACAGCAAGAATGTAAGGAAACGCTCAGAGATCTTGTCACTAGCCACGAACTTCTTTAGAGACCTGTACGCAAAGAAAAACAGAGGACAATTAACAAACCTCGCAGGCGGAGATGAGGTCCCAGACATATTAAAGGAAGAAGTAGAAAAAGCAGTGACAACTCTGAAGAAAGACAAAGCGCCAGGTCCAGACAAAATCAGCAATGAATTTATTATCGAAAACAGCGACCAACTAACTCCAGTCCTTACAAATTTATTCAATGACGTACTAAGGAGCGAGACGATACCTGACCAGTGGACGATTTCAACTATAACACTTCTTCACAAGAAAGGAGACAAGAACAACATCAATAATTATAGACCTATCAGCCTAATGTCGAACATTTACAAAGTTTTTGCGAAGATCATCCTGAATCGAATTACCAAGACGCTCGACGAAAATCAACCAAGAGAGCAAGCAGGATTCAGGAGCGGGTATTCAACCATGGACCATATACATGTCGTAAAACAACTATTCGAAAAAGCCAGAGAATTCAATGTAATGTTCTATTGCTGCTTTGTGGACTACAATAAAGCCTTTGACTCACTGGAGCACCAAGAGATATGGCAAGCACTCAAGAATCAAGGCGTGGAGAACAAATACATTAGAATACTGAAAAACATATATGAATGCAGCAAAGCTAAAATCAAACTTGAGACAGAAGGCAAAGAAATTAAAATAGAAAGAGGAGTCCGTCAAGGCGACCCTCTGTCACCGAAACTTTTCACAGCGGTCTTGGAAGAGGTATTCCGTCGACTGGATTGGGAAAATTGCGGATTGGTCATCAACGGAGAGAACTTGTCGCACCTCCGGTTCGCGGATGACCTGATTATCCTGTCACCATCTAAGGATGGGCTGGAAAGAATGCTAAATGACTTGGACAGAGAAAGCCGCAAAGCAGGTCTATTCATGAATACTCAGAAAACGAAAGCTATGACTACAAATGGGCAGCAAGAAAAAATTTGTGTCAACAACAACACAATCGACTATGTTCATGAATACATTTATCTGGGTCAAGTAATATCACCAACAGAGCTCACTTCAAAAGAGATTGATCGTCGAATAGGAAATGCATGGAAACAGTACTGGAGCTTTAAAGAGATCATGAAAAACAGCGAAACCAGTATGACTGTTAAACGGAAACTCTTCGACACATGTATATTACCTGTGCTGACTTATGGCTGCCAGACATGGGCAACCACAAAAGCGCATATAAAGAAACTGGAGACTTGCCAAAATGCCATGGAAAGGAGTATGCTGGGGATGAGGCTGTCCGACAGAATAAAAATATCAACCATAAAGAAACACGCAAGAACAAAGAGTGTTGTTGTCACAATAAAGAAGCTTAAATGGAGGTGGACTGGACACACAGTAAGAGGGAAGGAGAAGTGGTCCAAAGCCATAATGTACTGGTTCACAAGAAACAAGAAAAGAAATCGGGGCAGACCAGCCCAAAGATGGGCTGACGACATAAGAGCCATTGTGGGTGCAACCTGGACAAGAACCGCCAGAGATAGGATTAAATGGAAACAGATGGAGGAGGCCTTTGCCAAAGGGCAAACAGACAGGAAGACATTGTCAACCAATTAAGTGCTAAATACTGATATTTTTAATCATTTGTAAAATGCTACTGTTTGAATAAAGGCTTTTATTATATTATTATTATTTACACCCAGACACAGAACAAATGATCGTGCTCATCACACAAACATTTGTCCTGGGTGGAAATCGAACCCACGACCTCCGGCATAGCAGTCAGGGTCACTAACCACTAGACCAAGGCCTGTCAATGTTAATTTAGGGTGTTTTTCGATCGCTAGCAGGAGTGTATTACGTTAACGTAAAGTAAATACGACCAATTTTGGTTTTGGGAAAAAATTACGAGTTCTTCAACACTGTTTTAACATTCCCAGTCGATAATAGTGTTAACTACGGGGTATTTATTAACAGGAAAAAAGTATTACTATATTTTGTCAAACTTTTTTCGTAAAGCATACGAACTTATATAGCGTCTGGAGTAGTATCCAGAAGAACGCAGGTTCGAGTCTTGTTCGCTGTCGAATATTTCTTTTCACAAAAAAGCTTAACTCGAAAATACTATAAGAAACTACAACTAAATTTAGTCGAGCTCAATTTAAATGTTACTTCATTGTAAACATAAAAAATCGTATGCCGCTTTATACGGTGGATATGCTGTACTAACCATCTAAACCACCTGTATACCTACCATATTCTAAGAATACATATCTTTTTATCTTTTAATATAAGAGCTACTTTATACAAATAACGTAATATTCTTACCTCAGCGTCCACTTCAATTAATTCTTCGGCATATTCTTTTAAAAACACTAGAACAGCATTAATTTTGTTATCCCCTTCATCAAATTGAATTTCCAACAATTGTTGTAATACCAAACAATTTTTATATACAACCACTTTCCTCCTTATTTCACTGTTTAATTCAAAAGCATTATTTAAAAATCCCAACAGTGTTACCAGATTCAAAAACTGCGGTGACTTAACTGTCAATTTTTGACACATCTCTAATGTCATTTCAACTAAGATGGCGGCTTCGAACTTTTTAATTTCCATTACTTTTTTTGTGATATCAATTATTTTATTTAAATTTGATTCATTGGCGATATTAGTTGCGTATTTTTCTAAGATTTTCTTTACAATTTCTTTGATTTGCGAATCAGTGAATAAGTCTAGTTTTTCAATAAATAAATTGGTTGACATTTCGAATAATTCGACGGCGCCATTTTGTATGTTTGCTGTGTATATCAAAATGTCCGGTAGATGGTCAATTATGAGAGAATTGTTGTCATTGATAGCTGAGAGGAACGCTCGGGTAATTTCCAAGCCTGAAACAGACGCTGAAAAAAAAAAAGATATTTTAATAGAAAACTGGTAGCAATAGTCATGGATATTAAAATGCCGGGTTCACGGGACTCACCAGAAAACCGTGACCCTGGAACGTAAAGGGCTGTTGAAAGATCACCGTGGATTTTGGTCAGTACAACTCTGACAATTTTGTTGCAGGATCCAAGGCAGCTAAATTCATTCATTCTCCAGGACACGTCGAGCTGGGTCGACTGCGCGTTGTGTTCTACGCGCGCCTCAAAGAGTGTCAGCAAAATGACGGAGCCCCCCTTTAGAGGGCCAACGCCTGCCGGGGTCGCGGGACTGTACGAATTACCGTGACCCCGGAACGTAAAGGGCTATTGAAGGACACCGTGGATTTTAGTCAGTACGAGTCTGACAGTCCCTCCCTCTCTGCCCTGAGAGGTCTCTTTTGATGATTTTACAACGTAAAAAAAAAAGGACACGTTTGTTTTCTGGTGGTTAACAGCGTCACTGTTGATTCTGGCTTTCAGGAGTTGCAGTGGTTTGGGAATTGTGTAGAAGGTTTGTCCCAAAAAAAAAGACAAGCTGGTACCGCGTTCAAAGTGTACCTAATTTTGTCTTACTCTCAATAAATGAAATATGATTGCTTAATATTATAAATGCAAAAGTTTGTGAGTATACATATGGATGTTTGTAGTTTTCAGTAGTTTTTTTGTGAGAGTATCACGCAAAAATTACTAAACGGATTTGGATGGAATTTGGTAAAAATACAGTTTATAACCTAGACTAGCTTTTGCCCGCGACTTCGTTCGCGTGGAATAGTGACTTCCGGCAGATTTTTGTTTATTTATTTTTATTTTTTTGTAATAAAAACCATCCTGTGTCCTTTCTCAAGTTCCAAACTATGTCTGTACCAAATTTCACACAAATCGGTTCAGTTGTTTAGGCGTGAAGAAAAGACAGACAGACAGAAAGACAGACAGACAGAGTTACTTTCGCATTTATAATATTAGTTTGGATTAATACATATGATACTTTTTAACCCGGTAAGAAGCTCTCGCGCAGGTAACACCGGGACCATAAACTTTTATAACATTACTAAGAAGTAGTACAACTCACTTTCATTCCTGTTCATCAAGCAGGCAACCTGCTCCCCCACGATCTTGAGCAGTTCTCCCGTCGTCTCAGACCCCGGTTCATGAGTCAGTAATACTTGGAGTCCGTCTGACAGTTTCCTCCTAACTGTCGGAGTTAACTCTTCTGTTATACCCTGAAAATATTATAAGACATCACCCTTAGGATGCGGGCCGCGTGAGGGAGAAGACAGCGTCCTCCCTCCACCCGACTCGGGCTTAGGCCATGATCGGACGGCGAGTCATCCATTACTCGCCATCCGCATGCCCGCGCCTACGGTGGCTGGAAATCGCCTCGCAACGTCCGTTGCCGTGGGCGTCTCTCACGGCGGCTGGGTTGTGAGGTGGACGCTGTCCTCTCCCTCACACGTCCCGCCTCCTCCTCGCTTACCATTAAGCGAGATAGGGGTTTTACGCGAGCCTATTTCTATATAGCAAAAAAAAAAAATCATATTAAGTCAGATTAAAAAAAAAAAACTTACCTTCATCAAAACCTGAATGCAAGCACTAGTGTTACACATCAACAGAGCAGGATACACGGCTATCTCTGTCTCACTCCTGCCTATGTTAGTTCTGTACAGAGCGTGTATGACGCGAACTGTTGCCTCTTGTAAATCTGGGTCGGTGCGATCACATACTGGAAAGAAAAATATGAACTATGTTCACCACGCGACTTTGTTCGGTTTTGTTCGGTTATCAGGCGCTATTAATTTTTCCGGCTTGCTAGACAAACATTGCGATAGCTCGGCTTAAATCATCTGCCTGCCTTTTCCCAACTATATTGTGGTCGGCTTCCAGTCGAACCATATGCAGCTGAATATCAGTATTTTACATGGAGCGACTGTCTGTCGGACCTCCAGTAACTGGGTAATACGATACCCCATGGTAAGACTGGTTGTCAGATTTTAGAGCTTCTGACTAACAGTAACGACTGTCAAAGATCTACAAATGACAACCGGGACCAACGGCTTTACGTGCTTTCCGAGTTACGGAGGTAACTCGATATTACAGATAGTCACCTCCACAGACCAAGCGCGGCTTAACCCGGAAGATCGGCCTGTTCGACTGGAAGCCAACCACAACATAAGTTGGGAAAAGACTAGGTTGATGATGATATATTTAGATAGATAGATAAAAGATTTATTCAGTGCAATAAAGACACAAAAACAAATAGGTACATAAAAGGATACACAGTAAAAAGAAAAATAAATAATTAGGTAAAAAAGTGACAGATAACAAAAAAAAACGAGTGTGCTTATGACCACACGACTGAAGTGAAACTTCTTTCGCTCCATCTGTATGTATATATATATATATATATATTAATACGGAACGTATTTGGCTACGAGAGGAAGAGAGAAAGAAAATGTGCGCGCGCACTGCTGTCTCTTGCTTATATCCCCCACTTAACTTCCGTTCGCCTTGCCCGATCACACTTTTCGTAACGCTTACGTCACGCGTTCGCCAGCTTACTCCCCAAGTCAAGCGTGCGTAAAGAAGTTTCACTTCAAAAAAAATTAAAGATGTGACACCTACAGAGATTAACATAATTCAGACGCGACACAAAAAATGTGCGGTGTGTGTCTCAGGATTGCACTAAATGGGTTTCCAGCTCAGCATGTGTCAGGTTGATACCTGACGCTGATATTCTGCTGGATCCCTGAAGTGACAGTAGGATATGAAAATTGGTACTCACAACTAGCTGAAAGGAGGACCAGCAGAGAATATAAGGCTTCCGTATCTCCCCGCAGTAGACAGAGTTGTAATATTCTTTGGAAATCAATCTACAACACGGAAAAGAAATAGTTATTTATTATGCATGGCTGCAAAGTTGTTTTTTGGCGCGAGTACTTGAATTGAGCAATGAGCACGCGAAAGTTTCTAGGACTGAACTATGAGCGAAGCGAGCGATTTAAATATGGAATCCTGAGCGTAGCGAGGGTTTCAAAGGTACGAGACGCAGAATAAATTTGCTGCCGAGCGCAACACACGATTTTTCACCTATACTGAGGAAAATGGTAGCCTGCCGGGGTCGCGAGACTCATGAATTACCGTGACCCCGGAACATACACCGTGGACTTTAGTGAGTACGAGTCTGACAGTCCCTCCCGCTCTGCCCTGGGTGGGAGGACTCATTTCATGATTTTGCCACGATAAAAATATAAAAATACTGACGAAAATGGTAGGTGTAAGAATAACATTTTAATTAATAATATTGCAAGTTTTTTTTTCCATAGAAATGTACGCTTTGGGATGGGTACCTACAGTACTTTCACAGTAATTATGTCTTGTGACTGGGACTGTAGCACCATAATATTGTAGTACTAGCACTTTTCCCGCGACTTCGACCGCGTGGGTTACGTACTTTCCTAATTCCCCCTTTTCACCCCCTTAAAGGTTAAATTTCCAAAAACCCCTTCTTAGTGCTCCCCTACATTATAATAGGAAGCCGTGTGCAAAATTTCACATTCCTAGCCCCAGTAGTTTCGGCTGTACGTTGATATGTCAGTCAGTCAGTTCTCCTTTTATATATATAGATTATTATTTTTTGTACAATTCAAAGCGCCTGTAACTGGCCTACTTGAAATAAATACTTTTGATTTCAAATTCTTACTGTGTTAATCAACTTACTTTAAAAGTAGTTCCCTCTATAATATTCGGTACATTTAGAGTGACTTTATTTTTTAACTTCAATACGTAGATATCTTCAGAAAAACTCTCTTCTTCAGTCATATGTCCGTATTTACCTAAAACAAAACATTGATATGTCTCAGATGATTATAAACTTAATGTCCTATGTGATAAAGTTAAAATTCTATTATTCATTGGATCTTTGTACCGGCTAGTCTATCTTTTGAATCTACGAGAAAAGAGAAATGCGTATAAGGCCGTAGGGGAACAGTGTATAAGACGGGGACGCGAGGTATAATGGGGACATACACACTTAAGGCATATTTAACACAACAGTAACGTAGCGCAAGCGCCATCAGGACGTCATTTGCAAGCGGCCATTAACAAATGGCGTCCTGTTGGCGCTTGCGCTAGTTTGCCTTAAGTGTGTGATTTCCCATCATACCTCGCGTCCCCGTCTTATACACTGTTCCCCTGAGTAGATGTGAATGTTACTCGAAAATCAACTTAAACTTTTTAATACTAAAGTATAAAGTTGAAGACACAATTGATAGTTAAATAGAGAAAAAAGCTTACCTAAGAACATTACAGCATCTTTTTGGAATACTCTCGCGTCTTTGGTATCTGTGACGTTTTTAGATTTTATCTTATAAATGTTATTTATAATCTGAAATAAAACATTTTTAATTTATTATCTTTGCGAGGAGACGATTTCGTTACTAAATAATTACACCCACACAGTCCGATCTTTGAGGTTAAAGCGCGCTTGCCGAGGTTGGTCTGTGGATGTGTGACCATCTGTCATAGCGAGTTTCCTCCGTGCCTCGGAAAGCACGTAAAGCCGTTGGTCCCGGCTGTCATTTGTAGATCTTTGACAGTCGTTACTGTTAGTCAGAAGCTCTAAAGTCTGACAACCAGTCTTACCATGGGGTATCGTATTACCCAGTTACTATGTTGTGGTGTTCAGATAGACAGTCGCTCCATGTAAAATACTGATATTCAGCTGCATCTGGTTTGACTGGAAGGTGACCTCAATACAGTTGGGGCTTAAAGTTACAACTTACAGTTATTCTAAATACAACTTTATTGCACTAAAATAAAATTTATATTTATATTGCTTTGTTACAAAAATATAGACTTACCAAAGACAATAGTCGTTTATCCAAATTATTATTTTCCCTTTCAATTATAGTTTCTAATTTATAAAGAGCTTTAGACATAACATTGAAATCTGTATCTTCGCTTGAAAATATTGTCTGAAATCACATAAAAATTATTAGTCTGCTGAAGATGGCTGGATCGCATTACATAAGGGTTGCCAGATGGCCGGGAAATCCGGGATTATCTGCGTTGATCCTTTTTTTTATCGTGGTAAAATCATCAAATGAGTCCTCCCGCCCTGCCCTGGGTGGGAGGACTCATTTGATGATTTTGACTGTCAGACTTGACTGACTAAAATCCACGATGTCCTTCAATAGCCCTATACGTACCGGGGTCACGGTAATTTGTGAGTCCCGCAACCCCGGCAGCCTTTGGCCCTCTACAGGCCCCGTCACATCTGCGTTGGTCCTAGTTTATCTTTTGTGCCTTCTAGTCACGGTTGGGATGTAATATCGGAATGATGTATAATGTGAATGTTCTATTAAGTTGCATACAATTTTGGTACCTCTAACCGTACAGACAGATGTGTTGCTGGGGAGTTTGTACCGCCACTTCTTCTTCCCAGCCAAAACACTAGGAAGTGTCGAAGGGGGGGGCGCTTTGGGGGACTGTCTTATGTAAAAATTTACCTTCAAAAAGTACTGATAAATCAGTCTAATTTTAATAAATGACTTTTCATTTTGATTTATCCCGGAATAACGAGACTTCCCCGTGTCCAGGTATTGTAGTTCATCAACCCGGAGAATACCTTATAGTTTACACTATTTTTTTTCCATATTGTTGTACGTAGATACTGTACGGACCGCTGTCTGTTCATCACGTTGTTTATAGTGATAAGTATTTTGATTTTCAAATAAATTAACTATATTTGTATATATAACTTACTGAAAAAGTAAAAGCGCTCATATTTTTTTGAAGGTTTTTTTTTGCGTGGTAAAATCAACAAATGAGTCCTTCCACCCAGGGCAGAGCGGGAGGGACTGTCAGACTTGACTGACTAAAATCCACGATGTCCTTCAGTAGCCCTTTACGTACCGGGGTTATTCTTATTCTTACTGAAAAAACTGTTTCAAGCATTTTAAATACCAAACTTACTCATAATATGCTAAAATTATTATGCAACAATGAAAGTATCACTTATCTATTCACAAAACAAATAAAAATAATTATGATGTTGTTAAGGTATAATATTAATAAATTAAAATACAATGAAAAGTCACGCGACGTGGCATGTGAGATGTATGTCATTTAGTAGTAAATTATTTTTTTGTACTTTAAACATCTCGTTTATACGTAAGATTTCAGTTTTATTAATTTTATGGAATATCAACGAAGACTACTCCATTTATTTTTATATTGTGCTGTGATTTTTTTCCAATAAATACTACATTTGAAAATTGTGATCAATTTTTTTGTCACGGCCATGGCTCGTAACTCAATCGTGTGTAAAATCGGTATAATTTATGGTTTAATTCTGGCAACACTATTTTTTATTTTAGGCCTAGCAATACTATCAAACGTTAATCAGTTCTGTCAAGATGGTGGCTTAGAGTTTTTGTGAGAGTTATTTCTTCATACATTTATTGAGTTTGGTCGAACATAAGCGTCAAAACCGTGTTTACAATTTTCAATTAAAATATTTATATATACCTTTATATTTTGCATGTATTAATTAGTCAGGGTGAGGCGTACTTACAGTGATTTAATCAACATTATAGACCGAGCCGGTTTGAGGTTATGTGAGCCACGATTCAAAATTGTCACAACCATAGGAGTCACAACCATAGTATATGATACCATGGTTGTGACAGTTAGTCATGGTCGTTACTTTTTTTACAGTTACTATTTTATAAATATATAAATATTAACTTAGTTAACTTTATATAAGTATTTAAAACAGCGTCGAGAAAAACGAAAATCTGAGAAAAAGATTTAAAAAAATAGTGGTTAAACACCGCGACAGCAACCGTGGCAGAGCTAAAACTATTTTTTTTTTTATTGTGTTTTTCTACAATTTAAGCCCGGCAAACCTAATAAACGAAGTATTTGATATGTTATCTAACGATTTGAAATAAAACTTACATAATAATTACAAATCACTGTATTTTTTTTTCCATGACACTAAAAATAAGAATAACCCACCGGGATCACGGTAAATCATAAAACCGCGCCGGCAGGCTTTGGCCCTCTACAGGAAGGCCCCGTCATTTTTGCTGACACTCTTTGAGGCTCGCGTGGCACGCAACGCGCCGTCGACCCGGGCATGGTCCATGGTGGGACAGCGAGTTGTCCATTACTCGCTGCCCGCATGCCCCCGCGCATACGGTGGCCGGAGATCGTCTTGCGACGTCCGACGCCGTGGGCGTCTACCACTCCCTCATTCGGACCGCCTCCTCCGAAATTTTGAGTTTAATATTATTTTGAGTGGACCTGTCC
Source organism: Agrotis puta (assembly GCA_943136025.2). Lineage (NCBI taxonomy): Eukaryota > Metazoa > Arthropoda > Insecta > Lepidoptera > Noctuidae > Agrotis > Agrotis puta. The sequence continues at coordinate 3,021,418 of OW964196.2, read as the reverse complement.
AGTCAGTGCAAGCATTTGTTGGTTATCGTGTAGCTCGACTCAGTACACAGTATTCAGTAGTGCCCAGTTTCGCATTCACTTATCCATAACTCACAGGCCTGTTGGTCTAGTGGTTAGTGACCCTGACTGCTATGCCGGAGGTTCGATCCCCACCCAGAACAAATGTTTGTGTGATGAGCACGATCATTTGTTCTGTGTCTGGGTGTAATTTATCTGTAATATGTATGTATTTAGAAATATATAAGTATGTTTATCAGTTGTCTAGTACCCATAACACAAGCTCTGCTTAGCTTGGGACTAGATGGCGTTGTGTGATATTGTGTGATTGTGTGATAACTTACATGAAAAGCCGAAAGTGTGCCATCATGTGAAACGTCCGATGTTGTAGTCAAAGTTGACAATAACTTGTTCAGGACCGTATCTTCTTCAAACTTTTCCACGTATATTATCTGAAAAAGAAATAGGCTTATGTACAGACGCCAGCACATCAACCTACCTTAATCTGTTTTCTTTAATAGATTTTCAATCTTATCACAATAGTGTAAGGTTAATGTTTGATTGGTAAAATTTGACTAATTGCGGTAGGTTGACCTGGTGGCATTTTTTCTTTTGTTATGTAAACTAAAATTAACGAAGATGCACTTTTAAAATTCACAATACGTCATGCTGTGATGTCAAGACAAGATATTTATTTGTAGGTTGGGTTGTCAGGTTGTTCATTTAAAAAAGAGCTCTGTCATGTTCGGCCGTTAAGGCATACAAAAATAAACATTTATAAAAAATACATAAGTATAAGACATTTAACTTATTATCCTAATTAAACAGTGTTAACAAACAACATTACATTTCTTTTTTATATAAAAAACTAAAAGCTAAAAATTATGTATGCAAAAGACTTAAATTAATAACAATATCTTAAATTTAAACATAATTGCAATGTCACTCTCTGTCACTTAAAAATTCTAAAATACTCTTTTTTGGGATTTCTTACCAAAACGCTAAAACGGGACCTTTAAAAAAAGCTACGCAGATGACGATGTATAATTACCGTCCTATTACAAAATGGGGTTTAACTTAATACCCTGGTTTAAATCTCGTAAAATTACGGTTCACACAAACGTTATTACAAATCGTGGTTTTTTATATAAACCATGGTCTAACAGTCGTAGCTGTCAAAGGTGTGTTAAAGTGTCTCATAGCAACTTTTTCATTGTGTTGTTGTTTTTGTGTTATTTTCACCCAAAATGGATTTAAGCATGGTAGATTTAATTGTTATCACACACGGTGTATTAATTGGTTAGACAATTGTACAAATGACGGTACTAAGGTCCACGTTTTAACTAGGTATATGGAGAAATTTAAACCATGGTTCTGCAGTTAAGCCTGGACTTGATAGTCCAGATTAAACCAACATTTATTTAGTTTTTAGAAATAAGACTGAATGTTTGTAGTAGTACACTAACCTGATTCTCATTGTTGTCGGAGATCATACTCGCAGCATCCGTAGCACACAGTGTTGCGAGATGTGCGATTGTCGGCCTTATAGAATGACACCAGCGCTCCGTGCTGAATTCAACCTTATGCAGACTTAATAAGGTCGACAGTAAGGATAAGATTGGCTTTATGTCTTCGTATACCTGTTTGATGCAAATAAATACAATATACAGTCCGAAATACTTTATTATCGTCAATTTGGCCCTTTTTTATCGTGATAAAATCATCAAATGAGTCCTCCCACCCAGGGCAGAGCGGGAGGGACTGCCAGACTCGTACTGACCCTTTACGTTCCGGGGTCACGGTAATTCGTACAGTCCCGCGACCCCGTCAGACTTTGGCCCTCTAGAGGGGGGCCCCGTCACTATGCTGACACTCTTTGAGGCGCGCGTGGAACACAACGTGCCGTCGAACCGGGCATGGTCCATGGTCGGACAGCGAGTTGCCCATTACTCGCTGCCCGCATGCCCGCGCCTATGGTGGCCGGAGATCGTCTATCACTGCGGCTGGGGTGGAGGGAGGACGCTGTCCTCTCCCTCACGTGGCCCGCCTCCTCTTTCGCAAGCATGACTGCTTCGCAGAAGAAGTCGACCGCTTCCCATTTCGTCTCGCCCCGCAACATGGCCTCGACCAATGCCGGGCGCGAAACTTCACCGGCGGATATTGCTTCCACACTACTTATATTAACGTTTTTCGTATGTTAGGACTTTGAGTGTGACAGAAACAACGCTATGCGAAGCCGAAACTATCCCATTTTCTCCTTTCAAAGATATAGCTTAGCTTATAACGGCGAGTACTCACCGTCCGATCAAGGACCATACCCAAGTCCATGGCGCGTAGTGTTCCACACACGCCTCAAGGAGCTCAGTAAATTGACGGGGCTCTTATAAGGCCAAACGACTGCTGAGGTCGCGGTATCGTATTAATACCGCAACCCTGGACAACAAAAGGCACCCAAAGGACCTGGGTGGATATTTAGTCAGTAAAAGTTTGATAGTCCCTTCTGCTCAACCCAAGGCTAGCCCTCAGCGGTAGGAAATCCCATAAAACGTTGCCCCACACTAGGAATTTCTCCTGTATCGTGGGTGCGTTTACAAACATAGAAACTCACATACACAAACACCCAGACCCGGAACAACTAGCTACAGGCCATTCAAGTATTTATTCCGTGCGGGGATCGAACCCGCGACACGCTGCGCAGGAGTCGATCACTCAACCACTGCCGTCAAATAAATAAATCTTACCTTCTCTGGATCTCCAGTGAAAGCCGTCAAAACTTCCAGGATATGATGTACCGTCTCTTCAAAGATGGCTATGGCTTTACGTATTACTAAGTCTGAGCCTGAGGTATTATCCAATATGGCGCGCCAAATCTCTATGTATTTATGTAGGTCGTCTTGTAAGGAAAGTTTTAGTAAAAGGATTAGGGCGGCCTGAAAATAGAACATGTTTTTAATTACCATCAGAAATGTACATAAGAAAAGCATGAAATTCCAAAATGTAAGTTATAGAAATCGTTTTTAGATGTCGTAGGATAATTATTTTTTTACCGAATTTTCGCAAAAACTCCAGGGATATGGCGAAAAAATGTATAATAGACGATGGTTATAATCTAAGTTTTTTTTTTACAAAAACATAATTTTGGTAACATACCTTTCTAACATCATCAGAAGCCTTCAAAATGCCGTTAACAACAATATCTTTCTTCTTCAAAGTCGGTAAATTATCGTAGAACATTATAGAGGTTAATAACATCGTCTCACTGTTTGCTACACTGGAGCCTATGCACCATGATACCTGAAAAAATAAACAAATTTTAGTAAAACTAACATTTTTGGTAAAATCATCAAATGAGACCCCCACCCAGGGCAAAGCGGGAGGGACTGTCAGACTCGTACTGACTAAAATCCACGGTGTCCTTCAATAACCCTTTACGTACCGAGGTCACGGTAAATCAGAAATCCCGCGACAAGTAAAACTAGCTTAGTGCTCAAACACGTTGACTCGCGGGCGCGGTGGCGGGCGCGGTGGCGGGCGCGATCACGAAATATGGCGTAATATTCACATACGAAACGCACGGTAGCGGGCATGCTAGCGACTGGCGCGCGACGCGCACGCAATAATATCAAAAGATATCAAACACGTGAGATGTTTGTGTGTATTCACGTCGCACTAGCGGTGAACCGCGCGATTCACATCACGGGTCACTCGTGGATTATGGACTCAAGGATAATTTGCATTACAACCAAAAGTCACTCAGGATTAATTTTGTAAACTGGCAATTACTTTTTAACAAATGCCAAACTGATAAAAAAAAAATAACGTAAAGGGCTATTGAAGAACAGCTTGGATTTTAGTCAATACGAGTCAGGCTCTGGGTGGGAGGACTCATTTGATGATTTTACCACGTAAAAAAAAGGTAGTCCATTTATCGAGGAAGGCTTTAGGCTGTATAATATCACGCTGCGACCAATAGGAACCGAGCACCGAGGGTAAAACCACGGGGAACTAAATAAATAAATAAATATTCCACAACTATCACACAACGCCATCTAGACCCAAGCTAAGCAGAGCTTGTGTTATGGGTACTAGACAACTGATAAACATACTTATATATTTCTAAATACACACATATTATAGATAAATTACACCCAGACACAGAACAAATGATCGTGCTCATCACACAAACATTTGTCCTGGGTTGGAATCGAACCCACGACCTCCGGCATAGCAGTCAGGGTCACTAACCACTAGACCAACAGGCCTGTCATAACTGCTAGTAATATGTAAATATCTACAGGAATTTTACTCTAATACCAGTTCAAAGTCATCCCGTTGTTAATTATGAAGGTACTCACAGTATTAGCCTCCTCATAAGACAGTTTCCTGGTCCTCAACTGGTACTCCAGCTCCACACCGCTGCAGATGGTAGGCACCTCCATCGACTGAGCAGTTCCAGCCTGTATGATGATCCTCAAAGCTGTATGTTTGATGAGCATGGACGGAGAGTCAAGGCGGGGAAGTACTTCGGACTTTATGACGTCCTGAAAACATAATTTTTTCAAGCGTTTCCTACATCAACATCAGCCGGAAGACGTCCACTGCTGAGCGAAGACCTCGCAGTCAGACCACTACTCTGAATGACAATCCATTAGCGTCCATCCGTTAATTTTTTAAATGTTGCCCTACACTAGGAATTTCTCCTGTGTCGTGGGTGCCTTTACAAACAGAGAAACTCACATACACAAACACCCAGACCCGAAACAACTACTTGTAAGTCATACAAATATTTGTTCCGTGTGGGAATCGAAACCACAACACGCTGCGCAACAGTCCAATCGCTCAGTCACTGCGCTAAACGTGCCATAATTTGATGCCCTTATCATACCTATTAAATTATATATATAACTAGCTTCCGCCCGCGACTCCGTCCGCGCGGATGTCGGTCTTCGCGTGGATGGTTTATTTCTCCATTTTGAGTAACTCTGACAATGACATCTTATAAATATCTATTAGACCCAAATACGGCTAAGCCTATAATAATTAAGGAGATCGCGGTTCTACAGAACAACGTCTATGAATAAAACGTTTTTTTCTACGTATTTGTCCACGATAAAAAGTATCCCATTTTATGCCCAGGATAATAAGGTATAATTATACCAAGTTTCATCGAAATCGAACCGTTAGTTTTCACGTGATGCCTGCATATACAGACAGACAGACAGACAGACAAAATTTTTTTTAATCACATATTTGGGTTTGTTATCGATCCAGCAACACCCCCCGCTATTTATTTTTTCAATATTTTCAATGTACAGAATTGACCCTTCTACAGATTTATTATATGTATAGATTAAACAAATAAGGTTGAAATTCATATGACATAAAACCTTACCTCTTTATTCGGCACCATAGGTAGGACAACTTCATAGATATTGCTCAGTGCTTCCATGGCGGGGCTGGTATCAATCTGCCACAAGTACAGGCGGACGGGGCTGTCTTTTGACAAGCGTTCTTTGAATAAATGAGCGTGATGTTTGAAGATTGATAGGAGAACTGGAAATTTAGATAAACGTGTTTTAACTGCCTTTTTTCTTTTTTTTATAAGCCGTTGTTGTCACACTCCTGGAAAAAAGTCATCCCGATGTCCTTGAGAGTTTATTGAAAAAAAAATTTTTTTAAGAAAAAAATTAAACTTACTTCTAAAATAATATTCAAATGAAAAGTGATTATTGGATGTCGGTGACTTAGTTTCTTTATTTTTCCCTTGACTTTTAGCCACGTACTACCAATAATAATTTTTCAAATAAAATGTTTTTTTATTTCAGCCTTTTTAGTGGGTACATACGTAATTTATTTTGTGTGATGCGTAAACCAGTGCGTTTTGCGTAAACCAGTGTTTTTCAACATGTGGGTCGCGAAGTCTCTTAACCCCTTAAGAGACTTCGTGACCCCCCAGGGGGTCGGCCGCGACGCTTCTATAGGGGAGTTGTAAAAGGTTGGGAAAGCTACTGCAGTAAAAAATACAAACTTTAAAAGATTTACTAGGACAAATGTTAACGAAAGGACATAATCATTTGTATCATTATGAAAATGTATAACTATGTTAGATTGAATATTATTTTGTCACAAAATAAAATACATGAAAAAAAAACCCAACGGCAACCCCCGTACCGAAATATTTCTTCATACTTATGGGGCCATGCTATGAAAAAGGTTGTAAAACACTGGCGTAAACAATTCATAGATACACGATAGCAGCAACCACCGCAGATTTGCTGTAATTTATTGAAGAGTTCCCTCGATTTCTCCAAGATTCCCTCATCAGATCCTGACCTGATTATCATGGGACCATGTGTAAACTATACTCTTTCAAACAAAAGAAGATTTAAGGGAGGGATCTAAAAAAAGAGTATGAAGACGGTCAAACGAGTCCAAAGTCGATGGGGTGACTTTCCATTACAGAGTTCCTATCCACCTTCCAGCTCCATCATCAGATCAGCTCCATGTCATAATATTGCATTGTCGTACATACATACATATGCGTACTAAAGGGGTTTGCAACTTATTGGCATCCAATTTTTTTTTCTTTCGCCAGTAATGAAACGTTGGTCATTAGTAGACCGCAACCTAAGAACTTCGTAAAAAATAATAAAAAAATCTAAACCGTAACCAACCAGAGATATAACGGTTTTTATTTTGTTCTAATCGGGAGTAAATCACTCCTGATTAGAACAAAATTAAAACCGCCATATCTCTGGTTGGTTACGGTTTAGAAACTTAATTTTTTTTTTCTATGGACTTCTTAGGTAGTAGTCTAATTATGGCCAAAATGTAATCAATGGCGAAAAGAAAAAAAAATTGATGCCAAGGTCCATATTAAAAGTTGCATGGGCTTTTCAGCTCAATTGGAAACCGGGAAGTGTGTGAAATATAACTTGCAAGATTTAATCACAGACAGACAACGGAACAAGTGAAACTAAATAAGGGCTTCATCATTATATCAGCCGTAGGACGTCTACTGCTGAACATAGGCCTCCCCCATAGATTTCCAATAGGACCGATTAGAAGCGGCTTGCATCCAGCGCGATCCTGTGATTTTCATCAGATCGTCTGTCCATGTTTGGACGTCTCACGCTGCGCTTGCCGGTGCAAAATCAAAATCAAAAGTCATTTATTCAAATTAGGCTGACTTATCAGCACTTTTTGAAGGTCAATTTTTACACAAGACAGTCCCCCAAAGCGCCCCCCCTTCGACACTTCCTAGTGTTTTGGCTAGGAAGAAGAAGTGGCGGAACAAACTCCCCAGCAACACATCTGTCTGTACGGTTAGAGGGTAGTAGGGAGGGAGTAACCAGAGGTGCGTGGTCTCCATTCTCCTTACAGCCCCATCGTCTATGAGTTCTGTGTGATATGTGGCCTGCCCACTGCCACTTCAACTTGTTAATTCGCTGGACTATTCCAACAACTTTGGTTCGTCTACGAATCTCCTCATGAAGGCTTGTAAATTAAAATTCCTCACCATCTAAGCATTTGGCTATCTTTATGAACTCCCTGGACATGGTGTCATAGAACCTGTTAATCTGTTCAATCTCGATGTCATCGCCGAAATGTTCAAACAATCCGTTGATACCTTGCAACACTGAGTTCACTACTTGGTCCTAGAACAATGGTGATAACATAAGTATAGCAATCAGGTTGAGGTTATTATAGGTGAGGAGGCCTGGGTCCCCCCAGGCCTCCTCTCTTTGAGAGGGAGTCGGCTGTAATCCACCACAGCTGTAAAAAACCACAAAGATTTAAGTGGACCTGTCCAGTCAGTGCAAGCATTTGTCAGTTATCGTGTAGCTCGACTCGTAACTCAAGGAGCTCAACGGTGTGTGTGTTCTATTGGAGATTAACATGGATGAATCTATACCAATATTATAAAGCCGAAGAGTTTGTTTGAAACAACGCGTTAATCTCAGAAAATACTGGTTGGATTGAAAAATATTATTGTGTTGGACTGTCTATTTATCGAGGAAAGCTATAGACCAGGGGTTCCCGAACTTTTTGAGCTCGCGGCGCACATACAGGTTTAGATATTTTTTGAAGTGAAAACTTCTTTAGCGGCATCGTACACTTTTTTTGGAATGGGTAAAAAATGTTAAACTCGCGTCAGGACACGTGACCTGATCGAAAATTCGTAAGACGGCGCAGGGCGCGTGCGCGAATGTTCGTGTGTGTTTATTACTATTGAAGTTTTCACTTCTGCCGGCACTACCAGAGTGTAACCCGTCGTTTTTTTTATTTAAATTCTCGGCACCACAGCTAGTTGATTCCAGGTGAACAATAAAACGATAACACCCGGTTCCAAACTCCACGAAATCAGAGCACATGAATCTGGGTTTGTTGCTGCAAAAGATATCAATGAGACTATCCTCTTGTTTCTGGTGGATATTTTATACATATAGATAATCTTGGTTCCACGCAATATCAATCCGGAGAATGGTAGACCCTCGCGTCTCACGGCGCCCCTCTGTACTCTCTACGACGCACCAGGGCGCCGCAGCGCTGTATGGGAACCCCTGCTATAGCCTATATAACATCACCGAGCAGAGGAGGTGAAACGACGAGGATCAGAAACAGTAGTAAATAAATGAGTCTTACCGTCTTATTGTTAGGTTGAAGCATGTTGAGGTAAATGCGCCATATCCTGGTGAAATGCTCTTGTACCAATTCAGGATGGTATCTGCATATCGTACCTGATATAAAATATAACGTAGTGTAAAATATAAGGATTTTTTTTGTAAGCTACGTCGTTTGTCTTGGTAGGGGAACAGTGTATAAGACGGGAACACGAGGTATGATAGGAAATCACACACTTATAACACAATACTAACGTAGCGCAAGCGCCATCAGGACGTCATTTGCAAGCGGCCATTAATAAATGGCGTCCTGTTGGCGCTTGCGCTACGTTAGTATTGTAGATCGTGTCCTCTTCTTAAACACTGTTCCTAAGAGAATGATGAGTATAATTGTTGATGGAAGGAGAGAAAGAGGAAGGCCAAAGAAAAGATGGATGGATTGTCTAAGGGTTGATGTGTAAGAAAAAGGAGTAAATGATACTGTGACGTCTGATAGAGGATAATGGAAGAAGAAAACGTGTTGTGACGACCACAAGTAAAATGGAATAAGGGGAGGAAGATGATGATGGTAGGGGTCTTAACTCTTTAAGTTATTCAATTCTTCTTGCAATAGAATATAAACCTTATCACGAAATGCGCGGGCATGCGGACGGCGATTAATGAGCTACTCGCTGTCCGATCACGAACCATGCCCGGGTCGAAGGCGCGTCGTGACCCAAGCGCGCTTCAAAGAGCTGTCAGGTGTCAGCAGTCTGAGAAAGGTAGCTGACTGCCGGGGTCGGGAGACTGTATCATCAGGTTACTGTGACCCTGGAACGTATAGGTCTATTGAAGGATCACAGTGGATTTTAGTCAGTACGAATCTGACAGTCCCTCCCGCCCCGCCTAGGAAGGAGTACTCATTTGATGATTTTACCAGCCTAAAAAAAACAGGGGGTATTCAGTTCTGTCATCCTAAATTCTTCTTGCAATAGAATATCAACCTTGACAGGCCTGTTGGTCTAGTGGTTAGTGACCCTGACTGCTATGCCGGAGGTCGTGGGTTCGATTCTCACCCAAGACAAATGTTTGTGTGATGAGGACGATCATTTGTTCTGTGTCTGGGTGTAATTTATCTATAATATGTACGTATTTAGACATATATAAGTATGTTTATCAGTTGTCTAGTACCCATAACACAAGCTCTGCTGAGCTTGGGACTAGATGGCGTTGTATGATAGTTGTGGAAATTTTATTATTATTTAATAATCTTATAATCTACGAAATATAACCCACTCACCAACAAGCAAAGCTCTCGGCGCCTTACAAGTCTTCGCTTCTTCCAAGGCCGCCACATGTCTGTTTATCACCTCCTCGCTCAGAACTGCAGAAGGGTGCTTCGCCACACTTATAAGGCATAGAAGGGCGTCTTTACGAGTTTGAGGGTCGAAGGTGAGCATGCATAACTGGAAGTACAATCATTAATTTACCCACAGATATAGATATACCTAGATAACGCAAGTATCACGATCTGTATTCAAAACCAAATCAAACCAATTCAAAACCAAACCAAATCGATTGAAATGTGACCATTTAAATATTAAAACTTGACGTCCAACTAACGATAGACCGATTTGGACGAGCGCGAAAATGGCCACTTACGATTTTTGGTCGTAAGCTAGCACGTATTTTTGGCACGCGAAGTATGTAGTTGCTCTTGCGTTATCTAGGTATATCTATATCTGTGAATTTACCGCAGTCATTGTGCCGATAGTCGTGTCGGCCAATAGCTTAAGAGCCGTTCACGACTTTGGTTTAAGCGGTGAGAAGTGCGACGCACAGTGGATTGCCTCCATACAAGGACGGACATAGAATTATAAAAATAATAATGATGCCAATGTGTTCTCGATAATCTAAATTGAAATTACTCTTTTTTTTTAACGTGGTAACGTCATTAAATGAGTCCTCCCACCAGCGGAGCGGAAGGGACTGTCAGACTCGCACTAACTAAAATCCACGGTGTCCTTCCCTTTACGTACCGGGGTCACGGTAAATCATAAGTCCCGCGACCCCGACAGGCTTTGGCCCTCTAGAGGGGGGCCCCGTCATTTTGCTGACACTCTTTGAGACGCGCGTGGAACACAACACACCGTCGACCCGGGCATGGTCCATGGTCGGACAGCGTATTGCCCATTACTCGCTGCCCGCATGCCCGTGCCTACGGTGGCCACTGCGGCTGGGGTGGAGGGAGGAAGCTGTCCTCTCTCTCACGCGGCCCGCCTCCTCCTTCGCGAGCATGACCGCTTCCCACTTCGTCTCGCCCCGCAGCATGACCTTGACCAATGTCGTGAGGACACGGCGGTGCTCTGCCCAAGCGGGGCAATCCTGCACCGTATGCTCCACCGTAAATTGAAAGTACTCTTATGGCTTTTTCGATTAAACTCCTCTTTTAGGTGTAATTTGAGTAAAACTGATTGCAATGTATGGAAAATTTAGTGAAACACTGTTTTCTTGTTATTCCCGCACCTAAAATACTAAAAATCTTTCAATTTAGATTGTTGAGAACCCATTGGCATTTGTTTTTCAAAAAGCATGTCTTTATAATCCTATGTCCGCTCACTTGTGTGGATTTTTTTTAATTTTCTCTCTTAATACTTACTGTAATTATATCATTATAATAGTTCTCCACAACATCCCAGTACTTCTCCACAAGTTTGGACAATATCTTAAAGGAATCCGCTATAGTTTTCAACCAGTCTTCCTTCGCCCGTTTTGAGGATATCATCTCGAAAAGATCAACGGGTTTGAACAGGAGAGTCTGAGCTAACCATTCTGAAAAAAAAAGGACATCTTATAGCAGCATGCCTCATTCCCCGAAAGATCAACAGAGGTGTGTATTTTTCGGTCGGTCTCATTTGTTCTATGGAACATGACGTAATAGAACAAATTGAGATAATATTGTTCCTATTTGTACTATAGAACAGTTTGTACTTTTTGTCTCAAATTGTTCCATAGAACAAACTAAGTACAATACATAAACTTCTTATATCGAAATGTAAACTGGCCACTCGAGAATTATTTGTTACATCTTGTCTTAGTGCCTTTATTTTTTTTTTTTTATCGTGGTAAAATCATCAAATAAATAAATAATAAATAAATATTCCACAACTATCACACAACGCCATCTAGTCCCAAGCTAAGCAGAGCTTGTGTTATGGGTACTAGACAACTGATAAACATACTTATACTATTTCTAAATACATACATATTATAGATAAGTTACACCCAGACAGAACAAATGATCGTGCTCATCACACAAACATTTGTCCTGGGTGGGAATCGAACCCACGACCTCCGGCATAGCAGTCAGGGTCACTAACCACTAGACCAACAGGCCTGTCAATGAGTCCTCCCACCCAGGGCAGGGCGGGAGGGACTGTCAGACTTGTACTGACCAAAATCCACGGTGTCCTTCAATAGCCCTTTACGTACTGGGGTCACGGTAATCCCTAGGTCCCGCGACCCCAGCAGGCTTTGGCCCTCTACAGGCCCCGTCACTATGCTGACACTCTTTGAGGCGCGCGTGGAACACAACGCGCCATCGAACACAACGCGCTACTTACTATAATGAAATTTTAACCGATTTTGCTTTTATTTTTCAAAATAGCGAGTAGTTTCAATTTTTGATAGTGAACTGTACCTGGTATTAACGTCAGTGATTAATGTCATTCACGTCTTATATATCTCATCATGGAAGAATTTGGGAAAAGCATTTAGTTCTGTGCATTCAAAGACAAATAAAAACAGGAGCAAAATCTAATATGTAGGTCTATAGTACAAATAGGGACATCGACCACACAGCCTATAGACACCTAATACACGATAAAACGCACGAAAACTATTCTGCCAACTTGCTGAGGTATGACGTCATCGAGGGGGACGGGGTTCTGCGTCCTGATTGGTCAATTCAAGGTCAGTGCATGTCACTAGGGATGGGACGGTTTTAAATCAAACAAGAAAGTATCGACATATTTAAATTGTATTTAATAAAACATGTTTTTACATGCTTGCATTTAATTACCTTCTTTTATTGTAAAAATGAATAAAAACAATGTTTTAAAATTTCCGTCATTATTATAAGCTATGTTCTTATATTATGTCTTTGGAGAGTTAGCCCAAAAATATGCAGCCAAACGGATCTCTTCGCCGCTACCGACAACGCGGTGGAGATGACGGGGTTTTAGGCCAATAAAATATAAATACCGTCGTTATAGCGACACGAAAAAGAAAAAGAAGAAAGATTCCGAAACTATACTTTTTGCCTAGGAGACAGAAAAAAAAGTTCAATAATTAAACTCACCAAATACTTAGATGGTACTGCTCAACTTAGTAGACATCGACGGTTTTTCAAAAGGATAAAACAATCTTCGCTAAAATGACGTGAACATATAACACTTTAAGTAGATGGGATCCAGTTCTCTCGCTTGGTTGCAATTATCCATTTATTTTTTAAATCAAGATCGTGTGGGTATCTAAAATTTATAAATTAAAGTTTCACAATTTATCAGATGTTCTGTTGTAATTTCTAATTATTGAAAAAATATTTTTTTGCATAAGTTAATAGTTATAGGTTTTTGTTTTGCTTTATCGACAACAGAGGTGGTTGTACGATTTGGAACATCACTAATATGTGTACTTGAAATCGAGGAAAAGAGATGGCGAAAAAAATACTTGCAAAAGAAAGGGACGCAATCATAAAGACATCAAGTATGACCAGTATAAGATGAACCCCGATAAATATTGTCAGAAATTTAATCTAATTTAGATTATGGAACTATTAACTTACCGATGAAATGTGATACCGTCTTTCAGGAAATTTGAAGTCCGGCTTTTTTATCACACAAACGTATTGTATACGGGAACATAATATGTTCCCATATATGTCTATTTTCTCGATTTTTTAAAGGAGTAATGCGGAAGTGTTTACGGCTCACAGCAGTGGTCGAAACTAATACGAACTTGGTGAGTGACGACGGATATAAGACATTTTTGCCTAATGTGTTGACAGACATCGGTCGCCTGTTATTAGGAGTCTATAGGCTGTGTGGTCGATGAATAGGGACTATATTTTCTCAATTAGTTCTATTACGTCACGTTCCATAGAACAAATGGGACCTACCGGTATTTTTCCCTATTCCTCCAATATTATTATCTGATTAATTTCGTGGCTAAGGTGCCCGAGAATGAATTTACCTGTCTTGGATAGACAGGTAAATTCATTCTCGGACACCTTAGCCCCTCGTACACAACGCGACGCAACTCTCCGATAACTTACGACTTTCGTATCCATTGACGCGTGTCTGTGTACGAACCTCTACGGATTTGTATCGCGATAGTTGCCTGGATACCAAAGTGGTAAGGTATCGGAGATTTGCATCGCGTTGTGTACGAAGCGGCTTACTCTTTCACACAAAAACTACTGAACTGATTTGGATGTTTGTTACACAGATAGTTTATAAACTGGATTAACACCTTTTTTTTATCGTGGTAAAATCATCAAATGAGTCCTCCCACCCAGGGCAGGGCGGGAAGGACTGTCAGACTCGTACTGACTAAAATCCACGGTGTCCTTCACTAGCCTTTTACGTACTGGGGTCACGGTAATTCGTAAGTCCCGCGACCTGGATTAATACCTTTTTTTTTCGTGGTAATACCATCAAATGAGTCCTCCCACACTGGGCAGGGCGGGAGGGACTGTCAGACTTGTACTGACTAAAATCCACGGTGTCCTTCACTAGCCCTTTACGTACCGGGGTCACGGTAATGGATAAGTCCCGCGACCGGTAAGTCCCGCGACCTGGATTAACACCTAGGATAGTTTTTATACCAATTTCAAATTATCCTACGGGAACACGTAGGATAATTTTCTATTAAAACACGGCCGGAAGAGGCGCTAGAGAAATGGATACCTATCCATAATCCACGCGGTTGAACATACCTGTTTCAAAAGGTGCCAAGTCGTCACCAAGTATTATTTCTGCTGAACGAATGGCCTTAGCGTAGTCTTTAGGCTCAGGAGTATCCGGATATGACATCACAACTTCACTCCAGCTCTCCATTTTTTTGCAAAATTATTTGACTATTCTGTAAACAAGATTATTGCATGTTTAATCACTTAAGTGATTAGAGGGTATAGCTAGGGACTTAAGTGATTACAGGGTATAGCAGTCTAGCAGTGAAGAATAAAGTTGAAAATTTAATAAAGACTACAGAGCGTCTTCGTTTATCGTTCGCCACTTTGTAGGCAGTACTCCTGTCTTCGAATTATTGGTTCTAGGTCATGCATGGTTTCCGACGATTATATAATCATAATTCTTTATTTTTCTCCACATCAAGATATTACAGGCACTGGTTAACTTGTACAATGTTAAATAGAGAAAGGTGTCTGAAATAGGAAGATCCTGTGGTACAGATCACCTCACCAAATTGGATATGACATTTCAATAGTAGTTAAACTTTAAGTTAAGATCTCACTTGAGATAGGTAGACTAGTTTTTTACAAGACAATTAATCATAAATATCTTCTATCTTCATATCTTCTTTTACTGTTTTGTTAGTAGTGATTGAACGGAATATCACGTAGTTAAGTGCCTAAGTGCCAACCTATGACTGTGATGTAATTCACGTGCCCTACCATGACGTCTTGAAGCGAGAGTATTTCTAATGTGAGAACGAGATAGCGCTAGACGACTTAAATAGCTCTGTCTCTTTCCCACACTGAAATTACTCTCGCTTTAAACTAGGCTTTACCCAGTGAGTGAAAGAGACAGAGCCATTTGTTTTTGGATATCCAGATAGCTATATTTATGACTGAACATGTACATGATTTAAAATAGCTTATTCAATGGCATTTTTAAGTTCTCAAACCAAGTGCCAGAACTTCTACTACTACTAGAGATCGGGATAAGAATAAATAGTGGCGCAGTGCGATCGGACTCCACTAACAGTTATCAACAATGATTTTGAGCATAGAATTAAATTACAGGTCCGTGAATCGTCTTAGGGCCGTGCCCTAAGTATAAGATAAGCAAAGTAATAATAATAAATCGTTTATTTATAAAAAGGGGCACATTTACAATTAAGTATCTTAACAAATAAAATAGAGCACTGTTGCTTATTGCCTGAACTAGGGGGAACCTGTGTTTCAGGCTAGAAGGTGCGTAAATACCTACTTAAAAGTGATCCCCATTCAGTCGTAAGAAGCGTAAAATAAGTGCCGGCGTCTGTACAAGATGTAAATCTGTTTAAGACAAGGTTTGACTCACGATTGCCGGCAATTCTATTGATTTATAGAAATAACTTAGGCTTTTTCTCTACAATATCTTGGCATCCGGCTAAATAACACCAAAAATTGCTTACTAGAAATAAAGTTATCAATGTCGTTATCAGAAACGTATGTACAAGATTTAAATCTGTAAGTATAGAAACTAACGTTTAAATAAAATAATCCATGAATTACCTGAACATTCACGCTCTTCACTTTGTAATTTTCAAAAACCAGTTTATAAAACACTATAGAAACAAAAATACGAAGGGAAATAAAATCTACCGAAATCCCAGATTCAAAACAAGTTCGGTCAAGTTCAACTTCAGCTGTCACTTCTGTGATTCTGTCATCTGTCACCGATTGACAGCTGTGTTTTACTTTTTATTACTTGAGATTCGGCTTCTGGGCTTTTGTACCATGTGCGTGAAAGGAGCACGGAATGTATTTCATCATCATCATCATATCAGCCATAAGACGTCCACTGCTGAATATAGGCCTCCTCTATAGACTTCCAATAGGACCGGTTGGAAGCAGCTTGCATCCAATGTGATCCTGTGGTCTTCGTAAGATCGTCTGCCTTCCTTGTGGGTGGATGTCCTACGTTGCGCTACTTACATAAGCGAAAATAAAAAACTGGACAAGTATAATATTAGAGAAAACAGCGCAACGAAGCGATCATTTTCTCATACTAAGTAAAGTTACTTATTTCACATTACACCCCTTTACTGGCAAACAATTTATCAAGAATCTGCTGATAGTGTGAATTTTTGTGACTTCCACTTTTGATTTTGTCACGTAGAAACGTACAATGAGCCGAATATTTAATCTTTTAAAAAAGCAAAAGTTGACATCGTTTACCGACTAAATAAGTTTTTATTTCTAAACGATTTTACAGAAACATTCTGTTCATTTATTCATCTTACCCTCTGACATTTCAAATCGGTCGATTTTCGATGTATTTCAAAGTACCTACAGAATTTTGCAAATTAAATTCAAACAGTTACCAACCCATAACGCACACGACTATCGCTGATTGCAAATTTCGACGGCTCAACGGGTTCAACATATTGCTCGGTCTTCACTATTTGCCACTGGCATACATAGGTAGTCAACGACTATAGCCAAAAGGGGAGAAAACAAATTGCTATAAAATTAAATTCAAAATAAACACCAACTGTAATAAACACTCTTTTATTAAATATTTTTAATCTATACTGCACAGCTTTCAACAATTCTTCAAAAGCACATTTATTTGAAGCTGTAATATTTCTTCTCCACAAGTACTTGATAAGCCAATCAGTAAAATTGCCCTGAAACCGATCTCTTTTGAAAATAGCTTTCATCATCTTCCAATTTCTATCCGTTTGTTTAAGCTGATTATTTTCCTCACCCGTTTTAATTTTAGATGATGTAGAATAAATTAATCAGATATGAAATTATCTTACACCGGGCATAAATCATTATGGCTAAAATGCGATTCACTCATGAGTTCATATATTAAAAGTAGTTAGTAATAAAAATGCATTGAAAGTAGGTAAATAAAAAATATAATTAAAAAATAAGATAAAAACAAATATTAATTAGTTATAAAATGAAGTGCCTTTTTTTAATCGTGTATAATCATCAAATGAGTCCTCCCACCCAGAGCAGGGCGGGAGGGACTGTCAAACTTGACTGACTACAATCCACGGAGTCCATCAGTAGCCCTTTACGTACCGGGGTCACGGTAATTTGTGAGTCCCGAAACCCCGGCAGGCTACAGGCCCCGTCACTATGCTGACACTCCTTGAGGCGCGCGTGGAATATAACGCGCCGTCGACCCGGGCATGGTCCATGGCGGAAAGCGAGTCGCCCATTACTCGCCGCCCGCATGCCCGCGAAAAATGAAGTGCTGGAATAAACTTATAAGTTATAGCTGATGGCATCAATCTTAAAACAAATTTAACTCATTCCTTTTCTGTCTTTTCGATTTTTTGTTCAATTGTGGGTTATTTTTATGTTCATAGTGAAGACGGACATCAATATATTTCTCTATAACAGCTTTCAATAAAAGCATACGGTGGTTTAAAGTGGGTGTTTGTGTCATAGCATGGTCATTCAATTCACTAAATATATTAGAATTGACAAAAGATTTCAAAATACGATTTTTTACATTAACAATTTCTTCATTTCTCGTAAAGTATAAACCATTTTCTTTCATGTAAGCCTTTAAAATGTATTCTGATCTTAAACAGACAGTAAACAAGCTTTCTGTTGAGTAGCACAAACCACCCATGTCTTTAATCGAGATTAATTTGTGAAACCACAGTTTTTTAGACGTAACTAAAGATTGTATACACACTTCACATTTCAAAATGCTAACAAGTTTCCTTGCAATCCAGCCAGAAATATAACCCACTATCTGTTTGAAA
The DNA here is from genome assembly GCA_943136025.2 of Agrotis puta. Classification (NCBI taxonomy): domain Eukaryota; kingdom Metazoa; phylum Arthropoda; class Insecta; order Lepidoptera; family Noctuidae; genus Agrotis; species Agrotis puta. The sequence goes on along the minus strand of OW964196.2, from coordinate 3,003,080 downwards.
TGATCTGGTCGAGATTCATTATTGAGTATCTGCGCAAACGTATTAACATTTTCTTGTGAAATCTTGTCACTTTGCATTTCGGGGCTTTTTTTAGATTCTGTCGAAGAATCAAATTCATTATCATCAATTACTGCTCGTTTGCCAGAAGACCAATTGATATTTTGAATAGGGGTAGAACAATTCAAGACAGGGACACTTTTTAGTGGTATAAAATTGCCTCTAAAACCACTACGTAACTCTAAATGATTCAAAGTGTTTTTATAAACTCCCTTGAATTGAATAACATTCGGGTTATTATTGTAGTCCCCATGCTTTCGGATAATATCAAACAGAATTTCAGTATGATCTTGACTCAATCTATAGGTTGAAATGTATCCGACTAATTGATGTTTTACAACCAACGATTCATAAAGATGTTTCAAAGACTCTATACAAATGAGAAATCCTAAAAATCCAGTTTTGCATTTACATTCAACTAAACGTTTTTTGCTGGTAGTAAATTGAATTTTCTGTTCAACTACCCTCTTGGTTTTATTGTAAATTTTTAATGATAATATATATTGTTTAGCTTTATCGAGGAACTGTAAAATTTCCGTGGCATTTTGAGGACAAATAGGCTTCTTGAAACCAAAAATATGAAAAGATCTTGAGTTCAAAACATCAAAAAGGTCATTAAAGATTTCAATGAATTCAATGGTGGCTGCTGTTTCTTTAAATCGTGAAGAAATTAACAACTGTTCACACAGCTCTAGTGCTTTAGCAACACTTTTACTAAATAACTGTGTTGCCAATTTTACCTTCATTATTTCATTTCTGAAATTAATATGACGCTCTGTAACTTTATTAGTAAAATTTAAGCCTTGGTTTTTTTCAAGATTATTTAAATTAATTAATAATTGCCACTTTATTTCTTTCTCCGACTCGTTGAAGATAATTCTTTTCGATTCAAAAGTATTTCTAACTAATTTAAGCATGTGACACGGGTCAAATAGCACTGCTACTTCTGTATTATAACTGGGATGCTTGAATGTGGTTCTTAAATTGTTTGGATCTTTAAAATCACAACCCATTATATTTGCAGCGGACAAATTTGCTTGACAACCATCCAAAGTTACTGCAACAATATCCACTCCAGACTCGAAGCACTTCTGCAAACAAGAAGTAATTAAGTGTGCTCTTGTCTCACCACTGATTCCTTTGACAAAAAAATATCCTACTGGTAGATTCCAGTTTTCATTTAATGCAACTAAAAGAAAAACATAGGCTTCTGTCGCAATGTCTTTACTATTGGTAGTGCCGCCAAAGTCTACCACTCCTTCTGTCTTTTTTCCAGTCCATTTGGTTTGGTGACGAAGTGCCATTTCGTCAACCACAAGAGTGCAGATTATTCTTTTATCTGACATTTCATTTTTCTTCCTCAGCATTTCAAATGCTTGCGTAGTGAATCCCGGTGAAACTGAATCATTCTCATACCACTTGCCCAACACTCTAGGGTGTGGCAGAGCGTTGTGAAAAACTTTCCTCACATATTTGTATGCACTTGGCGAATAAAATTTTAAGGTAAGTGCGAATTTTCGCAATGTTGGTGGATATTTTTGACGAAAAGATTTCTTACTACTTTTCTTACACAAAATTCTATTAACTAAACTCATGCAGTCTTCATTAAGGTTCAATTCACTAAATTGTTCATGAGATATATATTTCTTTGTTTCTAAATGTTTTAATATATCACTCAAATGCGCCACACGTCTTCGTAATCTTTTATTAATATTTTTTAGATTTCTGTTTTTATTTAATATTACTTTTTTCTGAAAACTTATTTTTTCCACACTTTTTTTAAGTGCAGCTTCTTGAGGGGAATCAAAAATTGACTCCAAATCAGAAAAATTTTCTTCATTGAGGCTGTTAGGGCTACCGGGCATTGATTGTACAGGACTTGACTGGAACAATTTTTTTCCCAATTAAGATAATATATTCAAGAACACAAGCCTGTATAAAAATGCAACATTAACAAAAATAATAAATAAATTACATCAACAACTGGCACTGCAGATTTTTTTAATAAAATGTATCCTTTGCCAGAATTGTACTTGTCTTCGTCTTTAAAATGAATGGAGCATATTTTACTCCATTTATTTGGTTGCCAAAATTCTTCCTTTCTCTGTTTGCGGACAATATCCACCCACTTGATACACCTTAGTTCACTTGTTGGAAATCTAGAAATAACGAATTCATTTATTACTTACACCTAAAGTAAAAACTTATTGTTTATGAATAATTCAAAGGAGTATGCAACTTTTTGGCATCAAATTTTTTCTTTCTTTCGCCAGTGATTAAATTTTGGCCACAATTAGACTACTACCTAAGAAGTCCATAGAAAAAAATAATAAGTTTCTTAATCGTAACCAACCAGAGATATGGCGGTTTGCATTTTGTTCTAATCAGGAGTGATTTACTCGCGATTAGAACAAAATAAAATTCATTATATCTCTGGTTGGTTATGGTTTAGATTTTTTAATAGTAGATTATGCACCGAGGGGCTAAAGTTGTGTCTTATGTCACGGGCGTCATATTGAATCTCGAGCGCAATGAAGGATTCGGGATTTAACTCCCGAGCGTAGCGAGGGAGTTAAGAGTTTAACTCACGAGCGAAGCGAGGGAGTTAATACAAGAATCCTGAATGCAGCGAGGGATTCAAGCTAGCCCAAGGCAAAGACACCTTTAGCCCAGAGGAGGATACTCTACTTTTTACACCTACTGTGAGAAAAAAATAGCCATAGTACGAAAAACAAAGTATTTATTAAATAAAAAAACAGTAACGCGTAGTAAGGGTTTCGAGAATAGCTTTCCTCTTTCTGGCACACTAAATCAGACTTGGCTGTATGGGCTCAGCTCCCTTTGCCTGCCCCAAAGAGGGACGAAAAGAACCAAAAAAAAAATCTAGGCTGCATGGGCTAGATAGATCCCTTTGTCTTCCCAAAAGGGAAAAGAAAATTAAAAAAAAAAAATCTTTCTGGCACCAAAGGGTGTTTGTTGTTTATAAACATATTCCAAATTCAAATCACATTATTGACCAGCGGGTAATAATGAAATCCAGTACAACATTATTGACCGGCTGTGCCCTCGGCCACTAATGACTCACTTTAGGTTAAGGTTGCTTGACATATAATTTGACATTTTCGAGCAGGTGGTGTGAAAAATATTTTTTACGAAGTTCTTAGGTTGCGGTCTATGTCTATCTCAATGACGAACATTTCATTACTGGCTTGTGACTTGTTAAACCTGACAGCGGTGGTAAAAAGGCTGAAGAGGAACCACCTTCTTTGAGTGGGAGGTGCAGCACTGGCTGCTCCACCACAACGCCATTTGTCAATAAACGTATTCGCTTATGGTCTTACGACCGATTGCAAATAGAGATAAGGGAAAAAAAAAAAAATTCATTACTGGCGAAAAAAAAAAAATTGATGTCAATAAGTTGCATATTCCTTTGTGCATTGATTTTAATGTAGTAATTTAATATATAATTATTCATTAAAAGGATTTATCAGAATTCTTATAGGAACGGGAAAAGATAAAGAGAATAAAGTTTGTGCATGAACGAAGTCGCGGGTAAAAGCTAGTCATTACATAAATAAAATCTACATTTAAGTAGATATAAATCAGGGGTGGCCAACCGGTCGATCGCGATCGACCGGTCGATCGCGGCTATTAGTCCAGTCGATCGTGGACCTTAGTTATGTTAATAAAAACATCATCAATACAGACTTCCATTCCAAAGTATTAGTAAACTTAAGGAAACAATCTCACATGTGATATGAAAAGGAACTCCTAAGATTTGTCAATAAAAAATACTACATGATTGTGTACTAAACTATGCTGTTTCATTTGAGATTTCAAGAAGTATGTAATTGGTAGATCGCACAGGGTTTCGTTAGTAAACAGTAGATCTTGTGTCTAATGAAGTTGGACACCCCTGATATAAATAATGTGGCACCATTTGCACTGTTAGTCAACTGATTTCTGTTTCGTCGGTATAATTTTACTCTCAGAGATAGACATCTATATCTATTGCACTTGTTGATAGAGAAATTGTTGTCGTACTCTTTCTTTTACGACGCCATATTTAAGAAACGTAATGTTTTATTTGTGAAAATATTAAGATAAATAGTATATTTACGAATGATATGTGATTCCTTGACTTTTAGAAGTCTTGCTTGTATAATTTGTACAGTATCTCATAACACACGACGGCATTTTCGGTGGTTTTGAGTCACTTTTACATTTGATTCACTCTGCAGTTACGTGAAACGCTTCCGTTGACGCCGGCAACGTCGCACTGAGGTCAAGGTTTGGCAATTAGCCACATTTGAGCACGTCACTTGCTAAGCGCTTAAAACTTTTCTACACCTTTTGTTACTACTAACAACTGTTTCTGATTGACAGCTGTGTGTTACTTTTTAATTATTGTGATGTGGCTCCTGGGCCTTTGCTACATGTGTGTTACTTTGTGTGCTGCCGTCCACTAACTAAAAGGCCGTTAAGCCACAGTTGCTCGTTTTTCACTTTTTAATGTAGTCTTATACAACTTTCGATGCTCTATCTTTTAGTCTAAGAGTCGTTTTTCTATGATTAATAGTTATGGAGATACAGGAAGATTGCTGTGCAGTTAAACCACATAAAATGCATAATTAAAAATTAGAAAATGAATTTAAATAAATATAAATGAATTAAACATATAAATTATTGTGCAATAACACTATGCCTACGTATATAATTTGCAGCCTTGTTCCTAGATAGCATATTTTTCAAGAGACATCAATTCACAACTTTAGCGTTTTCTCGAAAACTACTTTTTGCACTTAACGGCCTTTTAGTTAGTGGACGGCAGTGTGTGTAACTGTACTTCTTTAACTCTAAGAATGATGTTAGAATAATATCATAGCGTATTGGAACTTTTAAGTAGCAAAAAAAGTTACTTAAACTGAAATAAATAACTGGGCCAATAAGACAATATATGCGAAAGCAGCGCAACAAAGCAAGGAGTGAAAGAACAACTTCATCAGAATCACCTATCTATATCCAATTGATAGTATTCATAATGTGATAGAAAGTGATTAGTGTGAAGTTTTGTGACTTCCACTTTTGATTTTTTCTTACGAAGAAACACACAACGAGACTACCCTTTTAATGTTTTACGTCATGCTGCGTGTAACAAAGCAGAAGTTGACATCATAATCCGACTAAATAAAGATGTACGCCATTCCTAAACGATTACACAGCAACATTATGTTACGCAATTTACCCATCTTACCCTCTGACATTTCAAATCAGTCGATAAATTTCGATGTATTTCAATGTACAGAATTTTACAAATTAAATTCGAAATAAACATAAATTAGCTACACCACAGTCAAGCTGGCACCACGAAGAGTTTTTTGGTTGGGAATCCATTACTACACTCCGTTATTACATCGAGCGGCAAATAGGTTAGGATTCCAAAATATTTATTTTTTTAATTCTTAGTATCTAAGGCATTCTAACTGGAATTCATATAATCCATAGTGCTGTTATTATTATATTGCGTTTCTAAACGTTTATTTAAAGGCACAGTTCGCAAACATTTCATTTTTTTCGTAACATAAGGTACTATATGTTGTGTAGGTTCCCTTTGAAATTGCTCAATTAAATAATGGATTGCAATAGACTGCGATTTACCACTTACTAACGTGTAAAGGGGAATATGTCTTCTAAGGATACTTGAATATACATATAGATAAAAAGATGTATATGTATCATGATCTTTGTACATTTTATCATGTTACTAGCTTTTGCCTGCAACTTCACTCACCCCAACTGTTTCTTACTCTTTATCAAGTTTTATACACAAAGAAGTAGCCTACAGCAATCTCTAGGATCCCGTCTATCGCCATATCAAAATTTCGCTGACATGTGCACACAGCGCATAGTGTTGTTTGGTTTTTCTGTAAATAATTACTCAGTTGTGAGGTTTTTAGTCAATTTATACCTGACAATATAATTTTTCTTATTCTATCATCATGATCCAGTCAGTTGACAGCACGGTTGGCACAGTGACTGAATGATCAACTGTTGCGCAGCATGTCGTGGGTTTGATCCCCGCACGGAACAAATATTTGTATGATCTGCAAGTAGTTGTTCCGGGTCTGGGTGTTTGTGTTTGTGAGTTTCTATGTTTGTGAACACACGATGACCCATGATGCAGGATAATTCCTAGTGTGGGGCAATGTTTTCTAAAAAATAAAAAAAGTCACTTAACCACTGCGCCAACCATGCTGCGCAGTGTGTGGCAGGTTCAATTCCCGCATGGAGCAAGTATTAGTATGATCGATAGTTTGTTTTTCGGGGTCTGGGTGTTTGTGAGTTTATATTGTTGTAAATGCATCCACAATACAGTAGCTATTTCGTGTGGGTGTAAAAAACATGTTTTTATTTTTTATTGAATAGACAGCATACTATTTCTAGTTTCAAGTTCTAATTATGAAGTCATTTTTATTGTGACTTAACTTTATTCATAGTAGGTAAAACCCAATGGAAAAATTCAATATTTATTGTTTTTTTTAATCAAAATACATATGTAGGTAGGTTTATTGACTTAAGGAAATTAATGGAATTATTCAACCAACTCGTTCTTGAAGCAAATTCTTATTTATTTTTTTCCTTTAAGATTGTTCTGGTTTTTTTTTTATCAAACATCTTATTATCGGCCGATCAAGCCTTTAACAGATTTGTTGTGGGAGTTTAGTTTTCTTTTTAATATTTACTAGCTGTTTCCCGAGGGGTGCTAAGACAGGAAACCTCCACGTGCGCCCGTGGACTGGAGTTCCCCCTCGGATACGTCCGGGGGGAAGACCAGTTTTTCGGGCCGGTGCACCCTGGGATGCGGGCAAAAACTCATCCTTAGGCACTGTGTGCCTAAGGGGTCTCTTTGCCCGTATGCGAATAGCCTGTCGGGTGGATGCTCCAACGCGTGTCCCTCTGAATAGCAGAGGGCACAGCGGCGGAGCGGGCTTGCGGAAGGTAAGCTCGCCGTCCGACCAATAACCAAGCCCGGGTCGGTGGCGCGTCGTGTTTCACGCGTCACCGACGGGGCCCCTTACGGGGCCAAATGCCTGCTGGGGTCGCGGATATTTTCTTAATCCAGGATACCGCGGCCCCGAAACGTAAAGGGCATCCGAAGAAACACGGGTGGATTTTAGTCAGTAAGAGTCTGACAGTCCCTTCCGCCCCAAACAGGGCGGGAGGACTCATTTGATGATATAGTCATAGAGCGATATTTTAGCCTATAGCTTTCCTTGATTAATAGACTATCCAACACAAAAATGTTTTTTCTATTCGAACCAGTAGTTTTTGAGATTAGCGTGTTCAAACAAACAAACTCTTCAGAATCTCACAGTTGCAGTGGTAAGATTCTTATTATTTTGAAGACTGGTTGGAGAGACGCCACGTCGCGCCGTCCTCACTTTCCACCTGGCGCAAGTGGTGAGGAACAGACACGGTTGTTTCGGGAGGTATCCCAGGTATTCAGCGGCTGGTGAGGGGAATGGGGAGCAATAGTAACGCATCGGAAGGCTCCCAGTGCGTCGAACATCGCGGGGCATATTCCGGCTATCGTAGGCACTGGCTTTCGGACGGCTGGCCCGAGTTGACGGTGAGTCGTGTTCCATGCGTTCCCGAAGGAAACTGATAGGGCTTCCATAGGGCCAGAAAACCTAACACAACGTGTGAAACCACGGGCAGAAGCTAGTATGTATATACAACGGCGGCAATCAGCACAGAATTGTATTATTATGATTATGTGCATCCTTCGTGTATAATTTGTTTAGGTTTATAAATAAAATTAGATAAAATTGCAGTGGCCACCTATGACCCAGCCTGTAGCCCAGGGGGTGGTCTTGACCTTCTGGATCCGCCCTTGTGTACATATGTATTTTCTTTATGTAACCTTTTTTTAATTTTTGTCCCCAGCTGCGGTGGAAACAAAAGAAACATTTCAAGTATGTCTTCTCAATTCTCTCCGAAAAGGGGTGGCTCATCGCCTCAAGGGACCCCCAACATAAGTGACCCCGTGGGGGCAGGGCCCGGTGGGGGTCCAGTCTCGCCGGGGGTTGTAAAACGATACGACAACATATGTAAATCGCCAGAAGATAAACGTGATTACAGGTAAGATCATCATCACTTCAGCCGTAAGACGTCCACTGCTGAACATATGTCTCCCCAATAGATTTCCAATAGGATCAGTTGGAAGCGGTTTCGCATCCAGCGCGATCCTGCGGTCTACACCACGAGACGACACGGGCGAGATGAGATGTATTTTCAATAACCAATCAGAAATCAACATCTCCTCTCCCCTTAGGTTCGGTGGAAATCTGAGTGGTTATACAAAAAACATCTCCTGAAACCGGCATTATTGTGTGGTCGCCATTGGGGTAATTAAGAACGAATATCAACGTGTGGCCCAAGATTGCCTTGTATGCGGAATTGGGAGGAGTAGGTACGTCTATGAACAGACTCATCGTAAATACAAATAAATAAATTAAATACTATGTTATGTCTCTCCAGGGGTTTGGTGCTATCAAATCGGTTGCGTGTGTTACTCGTCAGTGATATGACTACTGACAAATCGGCCGCAGCCCTAGACGTTAATGTCGGTAAGTATTGTTCATTATCGTATAAAATAAATAAATATTCCACAACTATCACACAACGCCATCTAGTCCCAAGCTAAGCAGAGCTTGTGTTATGGGTACTAGACAACTGATAAACATACTCATATATTTTCTAAATACACACATATTATAGATAAATTACACCCAGACACAGAACAAATGATCGTGCTCAGCACACAAACATTTGTCCTGGGTGGGAATCGAACCCACGACCTCCGGCATAGCAGTCAGGGTCACTAACCACTAGACCAAAAGGTCTGTCTGTATGGAGGTATACACATGGGCGCTCGGTTACCGCGAGTTATAATGTTGATTGTCAATTTTCAGGTTATTTAAGCGACCCTGACGAGTTGCCAGGCTTGGCACATTTCTGTGAACACATGCTGTTTTTGGGTACTAAGAAATATCCTGAGGTATGTACCCTTTTCGTCAACATATATTTTTTTTAAATGCCGTTTATCTTTCATGTAACATTTTCGTTTTAAGGCCTTTGTCAAACAGACAGGCAAGTCCGAACCGATACGAGACGTCAGTCCGATAGTTCGGTCACGCTATCGGATCGCTTTCGCTTTTCTATGTGACTGGATTCAGACAATTCCATACATTACAAATAAAAACGTCACGCTTTGCATTCGCCACGCCTGTCTGACAAAGGCTTAAGGGAAAATAAAAATTGGGACGGCGGAAGTTGGTGTTTAGCTTTTCTAATTTTTCATGAAAATCTTTGTAGGAGAATGAATACAATAAATTCCTGTCGGAGCACGGGGGGTCTTCGAACGCGTCAACGTCGTCAGATCACACCACGTACTACTTCGATGTCATCCCGGAACATCTGCATAAGGCGCTGGATATGTAAGTACTTTATTAAATTTGCTTAAAAAAATAACAAAAATATAATCAGTGAAATATTTAAAGCTTCTTTTGTAGAAAGAAAAATTCGACTGTATAGTCCGTGTATATCTTTTTTTATTTTTTACTTGGCAAAATCATCAAATCTCCCCCCCCCCCCCGGGTGTCCCAACAAAAAAAAAACCACCACACTATTCCCAAACCACTGCAACTCCTGTGCTCCAGAATCAACAGTGGCAACCACCAGAAAAGCGCCGAGACAATGAAGCTCAACATGCCTTCCATCACATGACTCCTCCCACCCAGGGCAGATAGGGAGGGACTGTGAGACTCGTACTGCCTAAAATCCACGGTGTCCTTCAATAACCCTTAAAGTACCGGGATCACGGTAATTCGTGAGTCCCGCGACCCCGGCAGGTCTTGGCCCTCTACAGTGGGTCCCGTCACTATGCTGACACTCCTTGAGGCGCGCGTGGAACACAACCCGCCGTCGACCCGGGCATGGTCCATGGTCGGACAGCGAGTCGCCCATTAAAGCTCGACGTGTCCTGGAGAAAGAATTTACCTATCTTGGATCCTGCAACGAAATCAATCAGAAAAGAAAGTGAATGGGTCTGTCATACTCTTACCCCTTACTGACTGAAAAATCCACCTTGGTCTTTCAGCAGCCATTTACGTTCCAGTGTCACGGTTACCTTCCGGAGTCGCGGGACTGTACGAATTATCGTGACCCCGGAAAGTAAAGAGCTATTGAAACACACTGTGGATTTTAGTCAGTACGAGTCTGACAGTCACTCTCGCTCCGCCCAGGGTGGGAGGACTCATGTGATGATTTTACCACGATAAAAAAACGACGGGTTGCACTCTGGGAGTGCCGGCAGAAGTGAAAACATGAATAGTAATAAAAACACACACGAACATTCGCGCAAGCGCCCTGCGCCGTGTTACGAATTTTCGATCAGGTCACGTGTCCTGACGCGAGTTTAACATTTTTTACCCATTCCAAAAAAAGTGCACAACGCCGCTAAAGAAAATTGTCACGGTCACCTTACTGACTGTCCCGTGAATTTATTTTAATTTGTTCTCCCCAGATTCGCCCAATTCTTCATCTCCCCGTTATTTACTGAGTCGGCAACAGGCCGTGAGCTGAGCGCGGTGCATTCAGAACACGAGAAGAACACATCTTCAGACACGTGGCGTCTGGACCAGCTGAACAAGGAGACCGCCTCACCCACACATCCTTTTCATAAGTTTGGTACAGGTAGGTGTAACAAGTAATCAATTTATCAATCAATTAATCGTTCAATCAGTCAGTCAATCGTTCAATTGATCAATCATTCAATCTATTATTCAACCCACCAAACATCATTCGTGCAAACACACCTTCAATTAATCTACATTGAAACATGCTACCAAATATGAAATCTATCAATCATTGACTGAATGAGTTTAAACACGAGAATATATCAGACATGTGGCGCTTAACAAAGGAACCGCCTAGCCCACGAATTCCTTTCATAAGTTTGTTACACGTAAGTGTAATCAATTATTCAATCCGTTTGATCAATCAATCAATCAATCCAACTTTTATTCATTATGCATTTCATCAATCAACCAACGATTCAATCATTTGTTTAACTAACCTCTAAATCATTCATGCAATCAATCAAGCTCTCAATCAATCAAACTTCAACAGGTAACAAAGAAACTCTAGAGACGACACCTAAATCAAAAGGCATCGATGTAAGGAAAGAGTTGCTCAAGTTTCACAGCAAGTGGTATTCAGCTAATATAATGTCGCTAGTTGTGATGGGGAAAGGTAAGAATATTTTATTTTTATACTCTGTGTGTACGATGAAACCGCCTCTAAGGCGTAATTGGCTATTTGACTGAAAAATTATAATTAGTCCGTCACTTAGATTTTCAAAAAATATTCGACCCGTATTTTTTCTTTTGTTTCGTAAATCAAAATTGACGGAGATACGATGCTTTCAAAATTGGTAATACGTCACAATTCAGTACAATTTCTATTGAATTCTGACGTCACGAGCCCCACTCTCGAGTTTTGATGCGTTGTATTTTGGTGAATATTCATTGATTTTCCGAAAGAAAAAATACGTGTCCGTTATTTTTTAAAACTCTTTGAAATGACGGACTAATTATATTTGTAATTTTTAGACAATTCTTGATAACTAAACTTATATAATTTCTTGCCGTATTTATAGATAACGGTATGTTATGTTATTGTTTATGTTGTATGTATATGCCGCCGGCCAAATTTGTTTGCGGTCCCGCGCTGTCGAACAAATCTTTTAAGTACCACCCCACTCACGCGAGCATTACGCACACTTAATCTAGATGCTGTTTTTTTTTAACGTGGTAATATCATCACATGAGTCCTCCCACCCAGGGCCGAGCGGGAGGGACTGTCAGACTTACGCGTGGTGGATTCCAGCCCCACTCCCTTTTGGTAGACGTCCACGGCGACAGACGTCGGAAGACGATCTCCGACCACCGTAGGCGCGGGCATGCGGGCAGCGAGAATTGGGCGACTCGCTGTCCGACCATGGACCATGCCCGGGTCGACGGTGCGTTGTGTTCCACGCGCGCCTCAAAGAGTGTTAGAAAAATGACGAGGGCCAAAGCCTGCCGGGGTCGCGGGACTGTACAAATTACCGAGAACCCGGAACGTAAAGGGCTGTTGAAGGACACCGTGGATTTTAGTCAGTACGAGTCTGACAGTCCCTCCCGCTCTGCCCTGGGTGGGAGGACTCATTTGATGATTTTACCAAGTAAAAAAAAGAAAGGTTTCTTGTGTTTGTAGTGTAAAGTATATTTACTAAATTATTGTTAAATGTTTGTCTCTACTGTCGAATTGGGAAACTGTAATGATAGCGATAGTATGTGTATCAGGAATAAATAAATAAATAAAATAAAATGTTACCCTTTCGCGAGTCCGGTTTATTCTTTTGTCTCTTTTTTTATCGTGGTAAAATCATCAAATGAGTCCTCCCACCCAGGGCAGGGCGGGAGGGACTGCCCGACTTGACTGTTCTTCAATAGCCCTTTACGTACCGGGGTCACGGTAATTCGTAAGTCCCGCGATCCCGGCGTAAGTACCGCGATCCTTATTCTTTTATCTAAAAAAATATATATATATTATTCTTGCAGAATCCCTAGATGACTTGGAAAACATAGTGGTCCCGTTATTCTCGGTAGTAGAAGACAAGTCTGTGGAGTCGCCATCTTGGCCGGAGCACCCATTTCCGCCGGAACTGCGTCGCAAGCGCGCCTATTGTTACCCGGTGAAGGATCTCCGCTCTCTGTCCATCGACTTCCCCATACCGGATACCAGAATACATTATAAAAGTGGAGTAAGTATATTAATTACGTAATTACTACATACATCAGGGTGGCCACTTTCTGGAAAATCGTAAAAACCGGGAAAAGTCAGGGAATTTTGCTAGCCATGGAAAAGTCAGGGAATTGTCAGGGAAATTTAAAGGAGATCAGGGAAGCTCAAGCGGGCTTAGTCCAGCGCACCTTAAGAACTATAAATTCTTAACTAATTATCAATACGTTACGTAGCTAACTGAATACGGTCGAAGACTACTAATTTTTTGGTCAGGGTTCGAAAAATTCGTTTTTTTTTTCGTTGTCAATTTCGTGATCTGAAGTAAAATTATGGTAAAAAATTTAAGGTTATGGTCAGGGAAAAACTTGAAAAAGCGCCTGGATAACCGGGAAAAGTCAGGGAATATTGATTTTGGTTAATAGTGGTCACCCTGATACATATATATTACTATATTAATTCAAGCTTGAGCTCCTTGAGTTATGAGTCGAGCTACACGATAACTGACAAATGCTTGCACTGACTGGACAGGTCCACTCGAATTTGTGTGGTTCTTTCTTCAAAAGACCATCTCAGACACCTACATGGGCCTCGTATGACCTGAGTAATACAATGTTTGGACTTTAAAAGAGACTGTGACCTCTTAGTTGGAGCGACTGCCTATCGGACCTCCACAACCCAGTAACTGGGTAATACGATACCCCATGGTAAGACTGGTTGTCAGACTTTAGAGCTTCTGACTACCAGTAAACTGTTAGTGTTCTACAAATGACAGTCGGGATCAAAGGCTCTACGTGCTTTCCGAGGCACGGAGGAAACTCGCTATGATAGATGGTCACCCATTCACAGACCAACCTCGGCAAGCGTGGCTTAACCCTGAAAATCAACCTGTACGGCTGGTATTTAGCCACGAGCTACGTAGCTATAGCTTTTTTTAGCGTGGTAAAATCATCAAATGAGTCCTCCCACCCAAGGCAGGGCAGGAGGGACTGTCAGACTCGTACTGACTAAAATACACGGTGTTCTTCAATACCCCTTTACGTTCCGGGGTCACGGTAATTCGGTAACCCCGGCAGGCTTTAGCCCTCTAAAGGGGGGCCCCGTCATTGTACTACATAGCTATAAATATATAGATGTACAAATATTGCTTGTTAAATAGTATAGGATTTAATGGGGTATTTTTTGTCCTCAGCCAGGACATTACTTGTCCCATCTGCTGGGACACGAAGGACCTGGCAGTTTGCTATCAGCTCTGAAGGCCAGGGGATGGTGCAATAGGTAAGGACCAAATTAGTATAATGCTAAAAAATCAAAAAGAAATAAAATATGTAAAGCAATAGTCATTCTAAAACCGACTTTACAGGCACGTGTCTAAAAGTTTGGTTATGTACAATGTTTTTTTTCTTCCCTATAGTTTAGTGGGTGGTACTCGTATCGGCGCTCGCGGGTTCGGTTTCTTCGGCGTGCAGGTAGACTTGACGGAGGAAGGTGTCTCCCATACCGATGACATCATTAAGTTGGTGTTTCAGGTTAGTATATCAAGTTATAGGTATAAAAAAGCCCTCATGGCGCAATTTCATTAGTTGTTTGGACCCGCATGCCGGGTGCGAGAGATTTCTGGAACGCATGCCACAGGGCCCGCATTCGGGGAACTTTTCATTAGTCGATAGCCCGCGTGCGGGGTGTAGGAGAACCTCCATGTTCGTCGCCATTTATTGACAAGAGTGGCAGACCCGCAAGCTGTATATCGACCGATGAATTTCATTGGTCGATATCACGGTCGGCTCACAACCCAGTAACTGGGTAATACTATAACCATCTATTCTATCTGACAGGCCTGTTGGTCTAGTGGTTAGTGACCCTGACTACTATGCCGGAGGTCGTGGGTTCGATTCCCACCCAGGACAAATGTTTGTGTGATGAGCACGATCATTTGTTCTGTGTCTGGGTGTAATTTATCTATAATATGTATGTATTTAGAAATATATAAGTATGTTTATCAGTTGTCTAGTACCCATAACACAAGCTCTGCTTAGCTTGGGACTAGATGGCGTTGTGAGATAGTTGTGGAATATTTATTTATTTATATTTATTTTATCTAAATCTAAATTGAATAATCATCCTTGTATAATCATCCTCTAACTCTTCTTCCAACAGTATATAGCGATGTTGAAGGCAGAAGGTCCAAAGCGCTGGGTGTGGGAGGAACAGAAGGACCTGATGGCGCTGGAGTTCAGGTTCAAGGATGTACAGGAAGCGAGGTCCATGGTCACAGGACATGTGCACGTACTGCAGGCAAGTGGAAATATTTGTTTTTACTATCCATCCATACCATTTTTAGTTTACTGTCTACTTACTTTTGCCAGCGGCTTCGCCCGCGTTGAGTTTCACGTGTTATTGTGAGTCAACCATAAAATATAGACATATGCTGTCAAGGAGTATTTTTGTATAATTTTAAGAACATTTCCGTCATACATGATTTCTATGTAGCTTTAACCATTAAGGCTGCACACGCGACGGGAGCTTAAAAAATGGAGTAACTTCTCCCGTTTTCCCAATATTTCCCTTCACTGCTTTGCTCCTATTGATCGTAGCGTAATGAAAAGTATACTATAACCTGCCCAGGAGTATGAAGAATAATTGTGCCAAATTTCGTTAAAATCCGTCGAGTAGTTTTTGTTTCTATAATAAACATACAGACAGACAGACAGACAAAAATTTTACTGATTGCATTTTTGGCATCAGTAGCGATACCTAATCACCCCTTGATAGTTATTTTTTAAATATATTTCATGTACAGAATTGGCCTCTCTACAGATTTATTATAAGTATAGATTTTGTTCCCCTTTTGGGGTCTCTAGCTCCACGATCAACGTGCATGCAGGTGATGGGAGCTGCCCAATCCCACTTCAGTTTGGCAGCCTTGTTGTCGACGTCGATTTTAAATTTTGACGGTATATTTAAGACATGCTGGCATTTTTTTTTGTGGTAAAATCATCAAATGAGTCCTCCCTCCCAGGGCAGAGCGGGGCGGACTGTCAGACTCGTTCTGACTAAAATCCACGGTGTCCTTCAATAGCCCTTTACGTTCCGGGGTCACGGTCAATGCGCGCGTGGAAGACAACGCGCCGTCTACCCGGGTATACAGGGTGTCCCAAAACTCAACGTCAAGCCGAAACGGGGTGACAGGATTGATCATAACCATCACGAGAAAAATCTGAAAAAAAATCTATCCCATGCAGTTTGAAAATTATGGGCATTTTAAGAAAAACCTAGAAATGTGATCAAACTGTACCATTTTTCGGTTATTGTGGTTATTCTTTTTTATTTTTGTTCATTTGAACTTTGGAAACGTAATCCTTAATAACATTTCTAGAATCCCAATAAAAAATAATGACACAATTGCCTCAAGTTTCCGAGAATTGAGACTATTTGTTAAACTACGAATTTAAAATTTTCTAGATTCGTCGACTTTGACAGGCCCTCCTATAAAAAAAATGTACTAGAGTGCCTTGGCAAGTGGCATTAAAAGTTGGCGCATTTAATCAGAATTCTAAAATGGTACAATACTTGTTAGTTCCATACAATAGAAAAGAGTAAAAAAATTAAAACCTCAAGTAACCCGATTTTTGCTATCACATTTTACTCAGTTAAAATGTTTTTAATTCGCACAAGCTCTAGGTAGGTTCTTAATTTTAAGACAGAATGATGAGAGAGATGGATAATGGGTATGTTTGTCATGAGTGAGCGAGACAGATAGTGACGCCACTTTTACCAAAGTGAAAAAAAGTTAGTAAAATAATTAGGTTTGTTGGACTAAAAGTCAGATAGAGAAAAAACATTTTTATTACAATAAATGTTCAAATTGTTTACCATCAGCCTCAATACAAGCCCTACATCTTCTTAAAAAAGATCTACTTATAAGTCGGGCATATCTTCGAGAGTTGATCGCCTCAGCTGCTTGAGAAATGCGTTCACGTAGGTCGGCTACGTGATCAATGGGCTTTGAGTAAACTTTTTCTTTGAGAACTCCCCAATAGAAAAAATCCAGGGGATTTAAATCTGGTGAACGGGCGGGCCACAAGATAGTGCCTGAACGTCCAATCCACCTTCCCGGATATTCCTGGTCAAGGAAATCTCTTACTTGCACTGCGAAATGCGTACCCATACCCATTATCCATCTCTCTCATCATTTTGTCTTAAAATTAAGAACCTACCTAGAGCTTGTGCGAATTAAAAACATTTTAACTGAGTAAAACGTGATAGCAAAAATCGGGTTACTTGAGGTTTTAATTTTTTTACTCTTTTCTATTGTATGGAACTAACAAGTATTGTACCATTTTAGAATTCTGATTAAATGCGCCAACTTTTAATGCCACTTGCCAAGGCACTCTAGTACATTTTTTTTATAGGAGGGCCTGTCAAAGTCGACGAATCTTGAAAATTTTAAATTCGTAGTTTAACAAATAGTCTCAATTCTCGGAAACTTGAGGCAATTGTGTCATTATTTTTTATTGGGATTCTAGAAATGTTATTTAGGATTACGTTTCCAAAGTTCAAATGAACAAAAATAAAAAAGAATAACCACAATAACCGAAAAATGGTACAGTTTGATCAAATTTCTAGGTTTTTCTTAAAATGCCCATAATTTTCAAACTGCATGGGATAGATTTTTTTTCAGATTTTTCTCGTGATGGTTATGATCAATCCTGTCACCCCGTTTCGGCTTGACGTTGAGTTTTGGGACACCCTGTATATTAAGACATGCTAGCATTTTTTATTGTGGTGATAAAATCATCAAATAAGTCCTCCCGCCCTCTATGGAAGGGACAGTCAGTCTCTACATTCCAGGGTCACTGGGTAAACAACTTTTGTCAAACAGACAGGCGTGGCGAATGCGAAGCGTGACGTTTTTATTTGTAATGTATGGAATTGTTTGAATCCAGTCATATAGTAAAGCGAAAGCGATCCGATAGCGTGACAGAACTATCGGACTGACGTCTCGCTTCGGTTCGGTATCGCTTCGGATTCGCCTGTCTGTGTGACAAAGGCATAACAGTCCCGCGACCCCGGCAGACATGACAAGCAAGTCTTGAGACTATTTTTTTTTTTCAGTTGAGTTTTAAAGATTCTTTTTTTTTATTTACAGGAATTCCCTATGGATGACGTGTTATGCGCCTACTATATAATGACAGAATGGAAGCCGGAGTTGATCGAGTCGCTACTAGCTCTACTAACGCCTGAAAATGTGCGCGTGGGCATCGTGGCCAAGTATGTATCGCTAGATCATTACCAATGCCCGAAGTAGGTAGATTAATTTGAGGTCAATTACCTGAAACGTATACATAAATATGGACACGCCTCCGGGATTCCGCGATTTTATAGAGATTTTTCCGGAATTTTAAAATTGTTAGGAACTTGTAGGATGAAGCAATATAGTGTATAAGACATCTTTATTTCAAAGACTGAGCGATTGTACTGCGGTGCTCCGTGTCGCGGGTTCGATTCCCGCACGAAGCAAATATTTGTATGATCTACAAGTAGTTGTTCCGGGTCTGGGCGTTTGTGTAAGTGAGTTTCTACATATGTTTGTTAACGCACCCACGACACAGGAGAAATTCCTAGTGTGGGGCAACGTTTTTTACAAAAGAAAAGAAAAGGAACTGTGGGAACGAGATGGCGCTAGGCGACTTGCATAGCTCTGTCTCTTTCCCACAGTGGAACTACTCTTGTCTTAAGACGTATTTGTCGCACAGTATTTTGGTGGAATCGTCCCTTAACATAACTTCGTCTTTTCTACGTTTGTACATCGATTCTATGTTTTGAAATGTTTTTTTCTTTTACAGATGTTTCAAAGATAAATGCACAATGACTGAGCCTTGGTACGACACGAAATATTTACAGGAAGACATAGAAGATTCTTTAATTCAGGTATGTCTACAATGCGTCCAATGTTATCCTAATGAAGAACACATCGAGCAGCGAGTAATGGGCGACTCGCTGT
The DNA here is from genome assembly GCA_943136025.2 of Agrotis puta. Taxonomy (NCBI): domain Eukaryota; kingdom Metazoa; phylum Arthropoda; class Insecta; order Lepidoptera; family Noctuidae; genus Agrotis; species Agrotis puta. Next base: position 2,984,170 of record OW964196.2, on the reverse strand, counting down.
CCGACCATGGACCATGCCCGGGTCGACGGTGCGTTGTGTTCCACGCGCGCCGCAGGGAGTGTCAGCATAATGACGGGGCCTGTAGAGGGCCAAAGCCTGCCGGGGTCGCGGGACTCACGAATTACCGTAACCCCGGTACGTAAAGGGCTATTGAAGGACACCGTGGATTTTAGTCAGTACAAGTTTGACAGTCCCTCCCGCTCTGCCCTGGGTGGGAGGACTCATTTGATGATTTTACCACGTAAAAAAAAATTACGAAGATATAATGCTTCTAAAAATCACTATACGTACAATACTCGGTCGAAATATTCCATTTTACGTTATGTTTAGCATTATGACGTCACAAGGCACCACTCCCTAATTTAAAAGCGTTTTATCTATATCAATATTTATTGATTTAGAAAAACAAAAAAGACGTGTCCATTATTTTCTATATTCCTCCGTTCTGAAAGCTACTCCTCATTGCAGGAGTGGAAGTCAGTGAAGCCCACGCCTGAGCTGCACCTGCCGCCTCCGAACGAGTTCATACCGAGCAACCTGGCGTTAGAGAAGGGGGAAGATAGCACCGCGGATTCCACGGCGCCTATTATTATTAGGGTAAGTTGTTTTTTTTTTAAATTGGGACAAACCCACCACACTATTCCCAAACCACTGCAACTCCTGAAGGCCTGAATCAACAGTGGCAACCACCAAAAAAGCGCCGAGACAATCAAGCTCGACGTGTCCCGGAGAATGAATTTACCTGTCTTGGATCCTGCAACGTAATTAATCAGAAAAGAATAGTGGAGGAGTAGGAAACAGTACATTGTTCACCAAGAGGAGAAAGTGACCGATTACCGTCGAGGGTGTCGTTTGAATCCCGAGCCGTAGGCGAGGGCTTTAAAACACCCGAGATCGGGAATCGCACTTTCTCTCGAGTGATACATAGTGCTTTATACTACACCTGTGTGGAAAGTACCTTGATACGGGGAGAAAACGCATCTGAGCAGGAGAGAAAGCGTTTTCTCCCCGCATATTTGTTCGATATGCAATGACGTACTTTCTACCGTAAATTTGAAAAAGTATCAAGGTACTTTCCACGCAGGTGTAGTATAAAAAAATTAACGCCGCCGTTTGATTCCTACGTAAAACAAGTGAACATCTTCAAAGAAAACAACTAAAAAAATATTGTACGCCAAAAGGGGCCGCACTCGCGTGTGGTTCTGAGAAGTAAAGCCTTTGTCAAACAGACAGGCGAATTACCAGAAAAAATTACCAGAGCCTGCCGGGGTCGCGGGACTTACCCATCACCGTAACCCCGGTACGTAAAGGGCTCGTGAAGGACACCGTGGATTTTAGTCAGTACAAGTCTGACAGTCCCTCCCGCCCTGCCCTGGGTGGGAGGACTCATTTGATGATTTTACCACGCAAAAAAAAAAAAAAAAGGTGTAGTATAAAATACGTTTCCACCATGCAAGCAGGAGACAGAACAAAACAAGGCCAATAGGCACAAAGGGACATTACAACTGGGAGAAGCCCAGTTGCCTAGCACCACGGGTAAAATGACTACTAATATTAATGGGTCCTAAATTGTGAGCTGCTAAATTTGATTCCAATAATAGGTATGGATAAGCGTAAGTCCTTATTATAACTACACTTACTTAGGTTTCAGCTGTACGACGAGTAATCAGTCAGTCAGCCATTCCACTTGAATGCAAATGAAATGTCGTAAGCACATTTCTTTGCAACATTAAAACACAAGTGTCCTTTCTTTTTTTCGTTGAGCTCCTTGAGTTATGAGTCGAGCTACACGATAACTGACAAATGCTTGCACTGACTGAAAAGGTCCACTCGAATCTGTGTGGTTCTTTCCTCAAAAGACCATTTCAGACACTGACCTGCATGGTCCTCGTATAGCCTGATCTACATATAATGTCTGGATTTTAAAAGAGATTGTGACCTCTGAGTTTTTTTCGGCTGTTTCTTCTCAGAATAGTCAGGTAGGAAACACCGGCCTCATTTAGTTTTATAAAAGACGTGTAAAAGTGTTGATATAACCTACTTGCATAAAGAAACATCATTTCATTTCATTTCATTGAATATAAATATTTTTTAATTCAAATATGTAGTTTTAGTATTCATTAAAATCGGCCTCGAGACTCCTTTCAGCATTTTTCGGTGTTCCTCATAGTTTCGGATTTAGCCACCCACGCCCTGTTGGAAAATTCATCCTGTAATTACGTCTTGTTTCAGGATACCCCACTGATGAGGTTGTGGTTCAAGAAAGATAATGAGTTTCATCTGCCCAAAGCCGTCATGACATTCGATTTAGTCAGGTAAGACTACTTTTTTAACCGACTTAAAAAAAAGTAGGTTCTCAGTTCGACCTGCATGTATGTTTGTATGTATGTATGTTTGTATGTATGTATGTTTGTATGTATGTATGTTTGTCTGCGATTATCTCGAGTTTGGCTGAACCGATTTTGATACGGCTTTCAGAAAATAGGCTATTTAAGGACAACGTGGATTTTAGTCAGTATAAGTCTAACAGTCCCTCCCGCTCTGCCCTGGGTGGGAGGACTTATTTGATGATTTTACACACGATGATAAAAAAGTGTTAATCTAGGTTATAAACTATGTATCAAATTTCATCTAAATATTTCTACCAGTCCGCTAGCGTACGCGGACCCTCTCAGCTGCAACCTGACGTCAGTGTGGGTCCTGCTGCTGAGGGACAGCCTCCAGCAGTTTGCGTATGCCGCCGAGCTGGCCGGGCTCAGGTGGAGCATCGGGAACGCCAAGCATGGGATCAGCGTGAGTAGATATCTGTATATATAAAAGGAGAACTGACTGACTGACATATCAACGTACAGCCAAAACTACTGGGGCTAGGAATGTGAAATTTTGCGCACGGCTTCCCATTATAATGTAGGGGAGCACTAAGAAGGGGTTTTTGGAAATTTAACCTTTAAGGGGGTGAAAAGGGGGAATTAGGAAAGTACGTAACCCACGCGGACGGAGTCGCGGACAAAAGCTAGTTTAATTATAAGATACTAGCTATACCCTGCCACGCTTCGCTGTGGCACAAAAAAACTGTTTTTTCGCATTCGCGGATATGTGACTGATGCAAAAAATAGATAAAAACAATCCTTGATGCGGATTATATATGATGCTAAAATTTCAGCTCAATCAGTGCAGAACTTTTTGAGTTTTTGAAGCGTACATAAACCAACATAACATTTATATATATATAGATTGGTGGCTAAGCCAGGGATTCCCAAACTTATTTTGTCTACTGCCCACTTTGAGAATAAATTAATTTTTTGCGCCCCCATTTTTTCACCTACTTAAAAACAACTTAATTTAAAATTAAATAAATTAATTGTTGTGAGCTATATAAGCGGACATTAAACATTCATTCTAAAAGAGACTTACTATAATCCACAAGAGTTTTTATATAATCCACATTTGAGACCTGAGCGCAGTAGGTAGTACACAACGGCGCTCAGGTCTCAAGTTAACTCTTACGAGCTACATCTGCCAATGAGAAAGATTATTAATAATGTAAATTAATAATTCCACAACTATCACACAACGCCATCTAGTCCCAAGCTAAACAGAGCTTGTGTTATGGGTACTAGACAACTGATAAACATGATCGTGCTCATCACACAAACATTTGTGCTGGGTGGGAATCGAACCTCCGGCTTAGCAGTCAGGGTCACTAACCACTTGACCAACAGGCCTGTCAAATTATTGAAACGCAACTTTATAGTATTCAGACAGAGTATCTTTTATTCAAAATAAAACAAACATAATTGATTCTTATAAAAAAACTAATGTGAAGGATGAATCTGATGCTGTTTAATAAGTTTGTTGATATCCAACCGCAAGGCAACCGCAAGGCGCCACGTTCGGTAACATTCAAACGATTTCTATTTTTCGCCGAGAGTCGAGAGCTCAGTCGTTGTGTAAGAGTCCTCCTAGCTAGATGAAATTACAAATCGCCCCCCGAAGCCTACACAACGCCCCCATTTTTTTCTGGGTCTCTTACCAGCCCCCTTGTGTAAAGGGGGCTGGGGCTGATAGACCCAGACTTTACTTTTTTTTCACAAGGGGGCGTTATCGCCCACTTTGGGAAAGGCTGGTTGGTATAAGCGGTGAGTGGTACGACGGCCGGCGTGAATAAGTCATTAGTTACTTTGTAGACTATTGACATTGACAGTGTGGATTATTGACATTTTTGACTATTGACTTTGGGCACTATTGACATTTTTGACTATTGACTCTTTATATTCTTGAATATTGTCATTTTCGACTATTGACTCTTTATATTTTTGAATATTGTCATTTTTGACTATTGACTCTTTATATTTTTGAATATTGTCATTTTTGACTATTGACTCTTTATATTTTTGAATAATGTCATTTTTGACTAATGACTCTTTATATTTTTGAATATTGTCATTTTTGACTATTGACTTTTTATATTTTGGACTATTGTCATTTTTGACTATTGACTCTTTATATTTTTGACTACTGTCATTTTTGACTATTGACCTTTTATATTTTTGACTATTGTCATTTTTGACTATTGACATTTTTGACCATTGACCTTTTATATTTTTGACTATTGACTGACAATTTTGACTTTTTACATAATAAACACGTCAGATCGCTCAGGTGACCATCGACGGGTACGACGACAAGCAGAGTGTCCTCCTGGACAAGATCATGGAGCACTTGGTCAACTTCACTACTGACCCCAAAAGGTTCCACATCATGAAGGAGAATCATATCAGGGGCATCAAGAATTTTGATGCGGAACAACCTTATCAGGTGAGTATTTTTTAATTAATATTTAAATGGGTATGCAACTTTTTGCCATATTTTTTTTTTCTTTCGCCAGTAATGAAATGTTGGTCATTAGTAGACCGCAACCTAAGAACGTCGTAAAAAAATAATAAAAAATTCTAAACCGTAACCAACCAGAGATATAACGGATTTTATTTTGTTCCAATCAGGAGTATATCAATAAATCTATGGAAATATAACTATAACAGGCAAAAAAAATCGTTTCAGCCGTTTCGAATAAGAAGGATTCTAAAGTTTGTCTCTTAAGATTCTATAGTGAAAAACTAATATCTACGTGCTACGTAAATCACTTTTATTGCAAGGAAATAAAGTGCTTTTTATTTTGCAGCACGCCGTATACCAGCAAGCCTTATGTCTATCTGACCTGGTTTGGACAAGATGTCAACTATTAGAAGTGGCTGATGGTAATTGTACTTTGATTAAACTAAGTATAGACTTCATAAACGTTGAAATAAAGTCGAAAATCAATAGATTTTCGTAATAAAAAGTTCCTAAATCACAAAGTCATTGTTTAAATGTCATTTGAAATGACTCAATATTCCTAAAAGTTGACAATCATATGTTTCTGATAATTATCTTCTTATAGAGATTAAACGATATTAAATTGATTGATTATGAGGAGCTCGTGGCTAAATAATTACAGTCGCACAGGCCGATCTTCCGGGTTAAGTCGTGCTTGCCGAGGTTGGTCTGTGGATGGGTGTCCATCTGTCATAACGAGTTTCCTCCGTGCCTCGGAAAGCACGTAAAGCCGTTGGTCCCGGCTGTCATTTGTAAATCTTTGACAGTCGTTACTGTTAATCAGAAGCTCTAAAGTCTGACAACCAGACTTACCATGGGGTATGGTATTGTCCAGTTACTGTGTTGTGGAGGTCTGATAGGCAGTCGCTCCATGTAAAATACTGATATTCAGCTGCATCTGGTTTGACTGGAAGCCGACCAACCAATATAGTTTAGAAAAGGCTAGGCAGATGATGAAAGACTTTATTTCAACGAGAACAAAGTTCACATTTCTTCAGTGCTCCACAAAAAAAGCTATTTTCTTTCTAGAAATGACACCGGAAGAGTTGAACGACTTCGCACGCCGCATGATCCGTAAGGTCCACATTGAGGGGTTCATGTACGGGAACCTCAGCCGGGAGAGGGCGCTGCACATCGCCGAGACCGTCGAGAAGCAGTAAGTGGGTTACATACCTATCTTTATTTTTTGTTTTACCATGTTGGCGACGAATTAGCATAAAAAGCAAAGTTTGAGAACCACTGGCTTTTTTTTTAACGTGGTAAAATCATCAAATGATTGCGGGAGGAACTGTCAGACTCGTAGTGACTAAAATCCACGGTGTCCTTCAATAGCCCTTTACGTATCGGGGTCACGGTAATTCGTATAGTCCCGCGACCTAGTACACAAGCTAGCCAAGCTATAGACTTAGATTATAGAACGTCCAGATTAATAGTAGGCTACTGAAAATTGAAGCCAAAAACACTGTAGAAAAATTACCTCCGTCGCACGGTGGGCTGAAATCAAGCTTTAATGGACTTAGGGATTCACGAAAATTGATGAGCAATTAAAAAATAAATAAAGACGGCTTGGCGATCTACCACTAAATACAAGAAATTTTTGTTCTGCGATTTTTATATATACTTAATATTTTAAAAGTAATAACGATTTGAATTTATTTTTGTATGGAAAAATTTGATTTTATATGAATAACTTAATTCTCAAGAGTTCTCAAATAACCGCTTTCGGTATTCGATTGTGCTATTTTTTAGGCAAATTATCCGATATATCACTTGCATCGATTTTTTTCGATTTTGGAGAAAATTGTTTTTCATTCCCTTTTCCACACCACCCTTGAGGTAGAGAACTAAACGCGTTTTTTTTATCAGTGGTGTCCTCAGGAGGCCTAATCCACTCATACGCACACTCACAAACACACGCACTCACAAAATTATCACTTAGACAATTTCATCAGATTCAGATTCGTTCTCTAAATGTTCCACATTAACAAATTCTATATTTTCCCGCTCATCATCTTCAAATGTTGGAGATAAAAGAAGCATGGCTTTTGTTTCTTCTGAAAATGGTTTGTGTTTCCGTATCATTTTATGACGTTTTGATGATATATAAGGATCTGAACTAATTATTAAATTATTTAAAATATCCTCATTATTAGCTCTTCTGCAGAATTTCCTTGAATGGTGTTGGCGATATCGCCTAAAGTCTTTATTTCTAGATTCAGCCGCTTCTTCCGATAACTTTCCAATCGGAATTAATCCCAAGTTTTCAATGATAGCTGCTCCATGAACAAGAACTTTATGCACACTGGAGGGCATGTGATACCACTCATATTCTTTAAATTTCACTGTGTCAATTTTATGACCTGAAGATATTGTTTCTAAAATGATTGAAAACCGTTTTATTAAGTTTTCATCGACACCAGTAATTGCAGCAGCAATCTCTGTATTAGAAAAAAATCTTCGAGCGGTATTCCCGTCATTAGTACTTCCATGTCCTTGCTTTACAACATCTATTAAAAGGCCTGTTTGATTTTTAAAAGCTTCCTGAATGTTTTTTTTTTCTTTCTTCCATCAAAACTTTGTTTTCACCTTTTGCAACCCATGTTTTGAGATCCAGTCTATAGGCTATGTGAAGAATGCATTCCACAAAACGTATCCATATATGTGGCGATGATAAACCATATTTGTACAAGTCGGTATCAATGTTTTTAGTCAATAACAAAGACAAGTTATTCATTTCTGTAGGAACAGCCTAACATATGTCACATCGTTGAGCTGACGTTTCAGAGAGGATTGATGTTGCTTTACCATCTGTAATAGTAAACAATAATGAATGTGAGACTTTTATTTCTCCGATTTCTGTTTCCTTCAATTCATTTATCTCCGTTTCAATTTTGGTTTTCTCTCTTAAAATCGTTGATTTATTCTCTTTTTCAAACTTGAAAAATATTGGACGACACCAATATGCAGAATTTGGTGAGTCGTTTTCCCAGATAATTTGTTCCTCGGAAATAATTTTTATTGGTACTAAACTACCCATAAAAATACTTGAATCATCTGTCGAAGCTCTGTCCACTTTGTCATCCGTTGTAATTTTTTTGCTTATAGTTTGCTTGATTCGAGGCACGATCCATTCCCCATTTGCTTATCATTGTCAACTCCTTAAAGTCTGTGCTATCAATATTGATTGCTTTGAATATCCTTTTGGCGGTTATATCTAATAGAGGCTGCAATTTTATTCTTGCAGTTGTATCAGTTAAGGTGATATCATCTTTTGGCGGGTAGCATTCTTGTTTTGCATTTTGCACCTTGTAGAAGGAAGGGAACATGTCGACATTTTTCTCTTTGATACTTTTTCGTAAAGTATTATATTGCCACTTTGTTAATTTAAGGGACAAAACAAGTCCCAAACCTTCATCTGGAGTAAATTTAGGATTTTCATTTTTACCTAAAAGACTATCTTTCGCTTTTTGCACATCCTGTGGATTTTTAAGTAGGTGTTCGAGGATTTCAGCTATTCCTTGATTACCATCCTCTCGTAATTTCATAATATATGCATGAGATATTTCCTCAGTAGTCATATTTGTATGAATATGTTTTGTACATCTCTTTTTTTGCTTAGGTCCTAATTCACAAAATGGTTTTCTTAATTGTATTTCTGTAATACAATATTAAAACATGTCAGATTAAACCAAAAACCGATTAAAATTTCATACAAAGTTTAGGGGTCTATAACTCGAAAAATACTAAGTATAAAAAAATTACATATAACAAAAAATATTTGTATTAGTACATAAAATTCAAAAACACTCATTTGAATCCTTAAGTCCCCACTTGACGATTCCAGCCCACCGTGTGTCGGTGGGAGGACTCATTTGATGATTTTGCCACGATGAAAAAAAAGGTACTCGTAGTATGTGCAACACTTGTCTAAAAAGAGTGTAACTGCAATTTTGCAGTTACACTTTGTTAAGACAAGTGTTAAATAGACGTTTAACATTTTTGTAGTAAGACAGTAAATTGAATTAATTGGCAGGCCTGTTGGTCTAGTGGTTAGTGACCCTGACTGCTATGCCGGAGGTCGTGAGTTCGATTCCCACCCAGGACAAATGTTTGTGTGATGAGCACGATCATTTGTTCTGTTTCTGGTTGTAATTTATCTATAATATGTATGTATTTAGAAATATATAAGTATGTTTATCAGTTGTCTAGTACCCATAACGCAAGCTCTGCTTAGCTTGGGACTAGATGGCGTTGTGTGATAGTTGTGGAATATTTATTTATTTATTATTTATTAAATGTTTATTTTTGTTTAACAGGTTACCAAAAGACGCGGCGCCGCTTTGTGCCCAACAGCTTTTGTTGCATAGAGAAATTGAAATCGAAAAAGGTAATACTTCGTTATTTTTATTAAAACAGATAATGTCTGGTTAGACAACTGTTCCATGTTCAAGTCAAAGGGCGGATGGGTGACCATTCTTTACACAATATCCAGACTCCAACGTTCCTCGAAAATCATTACTATTTGTTTTTTTTTTACGTGGTCTATCATCACATGAGTCCTCCCACCTACGGCAGAGCGGGAGGGACCGTACCGGGGTCACGGTAATTCGGGAGTCCCGCGACCCCGGCAGGCTTTGGCCCTCTACAGGGGGGCCCGTCACTATGCTGACACTCCTTGAGCCGCGCGTGGAACACAACGCGCCGTCGACCCGGGCATGGTCCATGGTCGGACAGCGAGTCGCCCATTTCTCGCTACCCACATGCCCGCGAAGAAGTGCCTTTGTTAAAACTAGAATTAACTAATACCCAAAATTGAAGTCTGTTTCAAAAATAAAACAATCTTTTTTTTTTCTACTCCCAGGCTCGTGGCACGTCCGTGAAATAACGAACAGCGTGCATCGCTCGTCGTGCGCGTCTCTGTACTACGCATGCGGAGTGCGACAGTGCAAGAACAATGTGACGCTGGAACTGTTGGCGCACACGCTGGCAGAGCCCTGCTTCAGTATGTTGAGGACCAAGGTGGGTGACGGAATTGGGATCTTTGACGAAATTAGGCTCTTTTGGACGGTATTAGGACACCTTGGGCGGTATTAGGACACCTTGGACGGTATTAGGACACCTTGGACGGTATTAGGACACCCTGGACGGTATTAGGACACCTTGGACGGATTAGGACACCTTGGACGGTATTAGGACACCTTGGACGGTATTAGGACACCTTGGACGGTATTAGGACACCTTGGACGGTATTAGGACACCTTGGACGGTATTAGGACACCTTGGACGGTATTAGGACACCTTGGACGGTATTAGGACACCTTGGACGGTATTAGGACACCTTGGATGGTATTAGGAACTTTAACGAAACTAGGCTCTTTTGGACGGTATTAGGCACTTTTTATTTAAATTCTTTTTTTAAAATATTCTACAACTATCACACAACGCCATCTAGTCCCAAGCTAAGCAGAGCTTGTGTTATGGGTACTAGACAACTGATAAACATACTTATACATTTCTAAAAACATACATGTTATAGATAAATTACACCCAGACACAGAACAAATGATCGTGCTCATCACACAAACATTTGTACTGGGTGGGAATCGAACACACGACCTCCGGCATAGCAGTCAGGGTCACTAACCACTAGACCAACTAACATAATTTCCCCTCTCTTTCCACAAAAGGAACAACTAGGCTACATCGTGTTCAGCGGTCTCCGTCGCTCCAACGGGGTCCAAGGATTCAGAGTGATCGTCCAGAGTGACAGGCATCCGGAGTACCTGGAGCAGAGGATAGAGAACTTCCTACAAGGCTCTTTGGTAAGTCATCGTCAGCTATTCAGACAGTCGATAGGCTGCTGTACCACTCAGCGGAGTGGAGCGGTACGGAGTGGAGCGGTGCGGAGTGGAGCGGTACAGAGCTGTAAAAAGAGGTAGGAGTTTCTGCAAAAGCGGAGCTGAGTAGAGCAGAGCTGCTTTGCCTATCCTATCGCTAACTAAAATGAATGAGTGAGTCCGCTCCACGTCGCTCCTCAAATCCCGGCGCGGGCATGCGGGCGGTGAGTAATGGGCGACTCGCTGTCCGACCATGGAACATGCCCGGGTCGACGGCGCGTTGTGTTCCACGCGCGTCTCAAGGAGTGTCAGCATAGTGACGGGGCCTGTAGAGGGCCAAAGCCTGCCGGGGTCGCGGGACTCACAAATCACCGTAACCCCGGTACGTAAAGGGCTATTGAAGGACACCGTGGATTTTAGTCAGTACAAGTCTGACAGTCCCTCCCGCCCTGCCCTGGGTAGGAGGACTCATTTGATGATTTTACCACGTAGAAAAAAAAAGCCCTGTAGGACGGCAATCAAACACGACTCGAGAGAATTTAGGCTCAAGAACAACAGCTTAACGTGCTTTCCGAGTCATAGAGGTTTTATGCAATCACAGCGGTAAAACCCCTCTTTGAAGAGTGGCTGGAGAGACGCCAAGGCGTCCTCACCTTCACCTTCCTCCTGACGCAGGTCCTCACCGGACACGGGTGTTTCGGATGTCTCAATCCGACAAAGGAACCTCCCGAAACACCCGTGTCCGGGAAGAATCACCTGCTGGACAAAGTGGTGTGCTCCGCTTGGGCAGATCACCGCAGTGTTCTCACGGAGGCGTTAGGCGGCGACCTCTCGCATCCTCCTTTGTCGAGGCCAAGACAGAATGGCGTCATTAAGCTACAAATATTCATCCATCCTACTTTGGTTAGAGACTTAATGTTTTGTTCACAGGAATACTTGGAAAATATGACAGACGCGGAGTTTATAAAGTACAGAGCCGCTTTAGCTGCTCAGAAGTTAGAGAAACCAAAGCGAATGTCCAGCCGGGCGTCGCAGATGTGGAGCGAGATCACCTCACAGGTAATTTAAATATAAATAAATAAATAATAATAAATAAATATTCGACAACCATCACACAACGCCATCTAGTCCCAAGCTAAGCAGAGCTTGTGTTATGGGTACTAGACAACTGATAAACATACTTATATATTTCTAAATACATACATATTATAGATAAATTACACCCAGACACAGAACAAATGATCGTGCTCATCACACAAACATTTGTCCTGGGTGGGAATCGAACCCACGGCCTCCGGCATAGCAGTCAGGGTCACTAACCACTAAACCAACAGGCCTGTCAAATGACGCGATGCGACGCAATTCGACCGATTCCAACTGCAAGTGAAAATCATGCTTACCACTACGACATATGACATAAAACGTGCGGTTGTCTACGAGTAGATGAAAAACAAAACACGCTCGCCACGACGACGTAAGTCAGTCGAATTGCATCATTATATCGTAGTAGCAAGGACGATTTTCATTTTTAGTTAGTAGAAATTGCAAATCGCATGAATCGCGTCATGGGAAAGCTGCACTATCACTACATAGTATAAAACAAAGTCGCTTCCCGCTGTCTGTCTGTTCCTATGTATGCTTAGATCTTTAAAACTACGCAACGGATTTTGATGAAGTTTTTTTAATAGATATAGTGATTCAAGAGGAAAGTTTATAAGTATATAACATGCATAATGGTGGTATAGAACACCTAGCTGATATTACGCACCCAGCTTGAATTAGGTACCGTACTGGTATTAGGTGTTATGTTGGTGATAAATGAAATTACTTCTTGATTATAAATTTTATTAACAGACAGACGGTTCAGACACAGCAGTACACACGGAGAGGTACAGGTCAGTGACGGACATGACAGTGAGACCGGATACATAGACAATCCATAGTGGTGTACATGCTTAATATAAACTAATTAGTGATGTTACAACACTGTATTAGGTACCTTACTGGTATTAGGTACCTTACTGGTATTAGGTACCTTACTGGTATTAGGTACCTTACTGGTATTAGGTACCTTACTGGTATTAGGTACCTTACTGGTATTAGGCACCCTGCCATATGTAGTAAGTTCGTTAATAAGTTCCCTCGACAAGTATACTTTTGTAATGTAGTAATTTTCTTACAGGTGTACAACTTTGATAGGCCCAAAGTTGAGGTGGAACAACTCAACACCGTCACCAAAGATGAGCTGATACAGTTCTATAAAGTGAGTATTTTTTACAAGCTTTTATTTAATTTCACCTGTCCCGTTGTCTGTTATCAAATCTTGCAAGTTAAAAGGTTATGCACTTTTTGGCATCAATTTTTTTTTCTTTCGCTAGTAATGAAATGTTGGTCATTAGCAGACCGCAACCTAAGAACTTCGTAAAAAATAATAAAAAAATCTAAACCATAACCAACCAGAGATATAACGGATTTTATTTCGCGGTACACCCGCGTAAACCGCGTCTCCTGTGTTATACACTCGTGATAATAGCTTGGCAATACGTACCTAACCGTACGGTGATTGTATTGTAATTAACTGGTAATAAAATTTAAGTAAATATTTTTGAAAAAAAAAAAATTGTGTAAAAATTATTGGAATCGAATCAGTTACTGATTCTGAACAAACTATATTCAGGTTTCGCATATACTAAAAATAATGTTGTATATCTATAAATAATATTTGATAAATAAATTATACTGATTTAACTAAACATTAATATAAAATACATAATTAAATGGATACATAACATGACGACGACCATATCAATAATTGGAAACTTAAGGATCGAGTGATTGCAAAAAGTATTCTCGAACTTGGCGTTTAAAAGAACATTTACTTGGAGCTTTTCAATCAATCATGTCCTGAACATGGTATCCGTTTGTGCGTCGATGTCTCTTACACCCTGTATACATCTGGTCATACAAGCACGCCGATTGTTTTCCTAAACAAATATTTAATTCATTATTTTAGAAACACCTAGCAATGGATTCTCCTGAGCGGCGGAAGCTCTCAGTCTACGTCGTATCGACGGCTGAGGGTGGAGCAGGATACGAAGGAGACAGCAAGGACGGAGGGGAACAAGGGGAAGACGGTGCGGAACAGGCACCGCCCACTGAAGATATCAATAAGGGAAGGAAGGTAGGCATCTTTAATAAAAACAACCCTAAATACTGTCTTAATTCACATTGGCATAATGAAATTCAGCATAATATTATTTGGCATAAATGTTTTGACAATTTGGTTATTTTTATTAATACTGTTTGTATAATGATAATGAAGCATAATTTTACAAAGATATAATGTTTTTTTGATACATACACATGAATATATATAAAAAGAAAATAAAATGATAAAGCTTGACATAAAACCGTTTGAGTTAATGCTAATGATATGTTATGTTTTGAACTTTTATTGGCATTTTAATTAAATAATACTTAAATTTAAAATTTAATAATACATTTTTTTTAAACATTAGATGTTTTTTTTGTAAATATTGAATTATTACGACCAATTTGAACAGATTTAGCCTAGAAATGAAGCGTATATAATTCATTTATAAGTTTAGACGTCGACCTACTAAATCAATTTGAAATTGTGTCCCTAAACTAAAAAGAACAAACAAAAAAACACTTATTTAAACATCTTTAACTGTTTGTATAATAAATTAAGAAAATGAAACCAGTTTTTTTTCAACTCTTGCGCAAGCGCATTGCTATTCAAACGAGTTTTAATAAATTCTCTTTGTTTCAGCCAACACAAATCATCGACTTAGTCGAATTCAAATGCCGGCGCCATCTCTACCCACACCCGTCTCCATTCATTAATATACCACGAAAGGGCTCACAATGTAAACTATAATGTAATAGTTATATTATTTCAATTACACGAAAATCGACCCTATTACTTTGAAGACAGGGTCTAATTTGAATCATTATACCATGAAAGAACTCTAAATGTAAACTATAATATAATGACAAGTTATGTTACTTCAGTTAAACAAACTTCGACTCTATTTCTTTAAAAACAAGGGTCTAATTTAAATCAACGTACGTACCACGAAAGGATTAAACGTAATCTATAATAGTGACGTCATTTCAATTATACAAATATCGACTCTATTTCTTTAAGAACAAGGGTCTAATTTAAATCAATGTACCGTGAAAGGACTCTAAATGTAAACTAGCCATTACAACGCTCCATTGTCCGCTCTGACAGCTGTCAGCTCTGACAGCTGTCAAATCTGACAGATTGCTTGTCAATTTTTTTGGCGTTTTAACTGCCCAGCGGGGACTAAAATCCCGTAATGGTAAGAACTTTTGACAATTATAACAGACATGACAGTTTTGGGGAATAAACTCCCCATTGGCGTTTTAAAGGAAAATATTTGCGGTAGGCGATAATTTTTCTTTCATTTTAAATTATGTTTTTGGGAAGAAAACTTCCCAGTAGCATTTACGAAAGTTTGACACTAATGACAGTTTGGGAAGAAAACTTCCCATTGGCGTTGTAATTACTATAATATAATAGTTATGTTACTTCAATTATACAAATATCGACCCTATTTATTTAAAGACAGGGTCTAACTTAAAGCAACTTGCTACGAAAGGACTCTAAATGCATACTATTTGACAGGCCTATTGGTATAGTGGTTAGTGACCCTGACTGCTATGCCGGGTTCGATTCCCACCCAGGACAAATGTTTGTGTGATGAGCACGATCATTTGTTCTGTGTCTGGGTGTAATTTATCTATAATATGTATGTATTTAGAAATATATAAGTATGTTTATCAGTTGTCTAGTACCCATAACACAAGCTCTGCTTAGCTTGGGACTAGATGGCGTTGTGTGATAGTTGTGGAATATTTATTTATTTTTTACTATAATAAATACTTTTGTTATCAAAATTAAATAAAAATGGACTCTATTTCTTTAAAGACATAGTCTCAATAGAAACGTCTATTATTGAGACAGATATTTATTTATACCCGGAGTTGAGACACTAGGTAAGTGAGATAAGCCTGGGGCCGTATTATGGCGTCTTAAAACCAGGCTTGTTCCAGTGAGTGAAAGAGATGGCGCTAGACGACTCGTATACAAGCCTGTTGGTCTAGTGGTTAGTGACCCTGACTGCTATGCCGGAGGTCGTGATCGCGTCACAGCAGTGATAGCCGAGTGGTACGACCGTTGGACTGCCAAGTCAAAGGTTGCAGATTCGAACCCCGGCACGCACCAATGTCTTTTAGAATTCATGTGCGTATTATAGATTAATTATCACTTGCTAAAAACGGTGAAGGAAAACATCGTGAGGAAACCAGCACACCTGAGAGATTTTTCAACGGTGTGTGAAGCCATGTCAGAGGCCTACAGGCGGTTTAAACTTACACCAGGTTGTTCATCAACCATACGATGAGAAGAAGAAGAAGAATATATAAGTATGTCTATCAGTTGTCTAGTACCCATAACACAAGCTCTGCTTAGCTTGGGACTAGATGGCGTTGTGTGATAGTTGTGGAATATTTGTGGAATATTTATAGCTCTGTCTCTTTCACTCACTGGAATAAGCCAGGTTTTAAGACGTCATATGGCCGCAAGTCCCAGTTATCTGGATTTATTGATTCTGGTCTATGTCAGAAGTGACAGAGACAAAATCTACGATGGAGTGATCTTACCTTAGAAGAAGCATATTCACTCACGCAAAAAGAGGTTTGAAGTCTTTCATATTTCCGGAATTCTCATGAATTTTCTTGAAATAATCATTAAAAATTTAAACACAGACGATATTTCACATCTACAGTCATAAAATTAAATAAATTTTAAGTAAAAAAAAAAAAAATAGGCGTAGTTAGAAACCACGATATGTTTTTTAATTAATATGTATATCTTAGATTATAAAATGTCCAGATTCTGTGTTTAAAACAAAACTTATTTTTTTAGTGAAGCCACTTTTTTATAAAAGGGTATACAACTTTTTGGCATCATTTTTTTTTTCTTTCGCCAGTAATGAAATGTTGGTCATTAGTAGACCGCAACTTAAGAACTTCGTAAAAAATAATTTAAAAAAATTCTAAACCGTAACCAACCAGAGATATAACAGATTTTATTTTGTTCTAATCGGGAGTAAATCACTCCTGATTAGAACAAAACAAAAACTGCCATATCTCTGGTTGGTTACGGTTTAGAAACTTGTTTTTTTTTTGTATGGACTTCTTAGGTAGTAGTCTAATTGTGCCCAAAATTTAATCACTGGCAAAAGAAAAAAAATGTATGCCACGGTCTATACAAAAAATTGCATACCCTTTTTTGTGAGTGAGAGCCACGCATACATTTAACCTTTTAGGCGCTTGGCTAAATATCAATTGCCGTGCCCCTAGCGCCCGGCCACGAATCGTGCTTTCCTCTTCTCCTCTCTTTCTGCTCCTTTTAAGCTCCGATTTGTAAAATATCATGGTGTACAATAAAAAGTATTCTATCTGTCTATCTACGAGTACATAAATAGAGAGATATAGAATAGATGCAATAAAATCGAACAAAACAACAAAAATCGTGAATATTCTCTGTCGGATAAATACGACACGGGCGATAGGGGCACGGAAATGTTTGTCGCATAAATACGACTCTGGCGGTTAAAGGGTTAAATTTAATTCCTTGGCGTGTGACGTACGGATCGAGCAAAGGGGTCATTTTTCTTTCTTTTTTGGCTTCAATTTTCAGTGTACTAGGAATCTGGACATTCTATAATCTGAACAGCAGACGATATAACACATAAACAGTCGTAATAAAAAATAAAATTTTAAGCAAAAAAAAGTAGGAGTAGTTAGAAACGACGATTTTTAAATTAATTCGTATTTATACTGTTTATATACTCTAATAATAGGTACATACTCAAATTGTATGAAAAAAAAAGACAAAACGCACATTAATTGTATGTAAATCTGTCGAGCGAATTTAGATTAAGAAACCTGAATCCACCTAAACATTGCAATGGCACGCGTTTGCTGGTAAAATCATTGAAAACTTTCATAATAGAGTGCACAATACTCACAGGATGTGGTACCGGAGAAGATGTATTGATTCCCCGACTCCCTCTGATACCATCGGATTTACCCTTCCAATTTAAACGTTTACAGTTTCCGGTAAAGACATCTTTAGCAATGACCATTAATAAATCGAAGGGTCAAACCTTCAACGTTGCAGGCTTAGATTTGAGCGTTGACTGTTTTTCACATGGACAATTACTGTATGTCGCTCCTTCAAGAGTGACCTCCAGAAAAAACATGTTTGTAATTTTTTTTAAACGTTGCCCCACACTAGGAATTTCTCCTGCGTCGTGGGTGCGTGTACAAACATAGAAACTCACATACACAAACGCCCAGACCCGAAACAACTACTTGTAGATCATACAAATATTTGCTCCGTGCAGGAATCGAACCCGCCACACGCAGCGCAGCAGTCCAATCGCTCAGCCACTGCGCTAACCGTGCCTAATGACAAGAAAGCTGTGAACGTTGTTTATAAAGACATTCTGTAATATGTTGTAAAAATAAAATAAATAGTTAAAAATGTAAAAAGTTAATAAGTAACAATGTTGTGTATGAATTTAGATATGCCAAAGATAGCAGGAAATCTTCATGGTATAGGGAAAGGGTGTTTTACTCCAAATTTAACGCGTGCGGGCCACGGGCAGTAATGAATAAATCAAAACTACTGGATCGATTTTAATCACATAGGCTATATATTTTATACCCGTGCGAAGCCAGAGCGGGCCGCTATGTTTTTATATACGTTCACAGTTTTTCTGTAGTGTATTTAGTATCAGCATTGCACCCGTGCGAAGCCGGGGCGGGTCGCTAGTAAGGTATATTTTCTAATTGCGCAGCTGAGCTGTGTCTGAATTCGCTCTACAGATCTTAACCTACCTGCATATTATGTTAAGATATAATACTTATCCAAGTATACTCATAATAGCAAAAAAAATAATAATAATAATAACTTTGCTGTAACAGTCCTCGTGAAGGCATTTTAACTCTGTGCAAAAATTATAGTGACTAAATATTTAAAAAAACATCTATAATGTGACCATGTGGGCACGTCGCAATCGCGGCGATAAGACCCCTCTTTGAGGAGTGGCTGGATAGGCGTCACGGCGTCCTGACCTTCCACTTGACGCAGGTCCGGGCACGAAACTTTTGGGAGGTTCCTGTGTCTGATTGGAAAGGAAGAAACGCCTGGGTGTCGCCACTGCGAGGATCGCCCGGAGGACACGGTGGAGCATACGGTGAAGGACTGCCCCGCGCGCGAGAGCACCGCCGTGTCCTCACGATGGCGATTGGCGGAGACCTCTCGCGTCCGGCGTTTGTCGAGGCCAAGCTGCGGGGCGAGACGGAGTGGGAAACGGTCGCCTCCTTCTGCGAAGGAGGAGGCTGGACACGTGATAATATGACGGCCCGGGCCTTACGACGAAGTAGCCGCGGAAGACGCTCTCGGCAACGGACGTCACAAGACGATTTCCGGCCACCGTAGGCGCGGGCAATCTAACAGGCCCCCCTTAGAGGGCTATTAGGACTCATTGAATGTACTCGTATCTAATTAAAGTTTACTTTGCTCAGTGCTAAAATAACTTCAAAAGGACTGGTACAGAATCACTATAAAGACATTTTAAAAAAAAATACGTAGAATGTGCTTATCCATAATCATATTGTAAAAAAAAAACGTATACACATAGCAAAAAAAGGTTGTATATTTTTTTTCTCTGTTGTAATTGCCATATATTTTAGTAAATTATTTAATTTTGTTTAGTTTACTTTGAAAGTATATTGTTGACCTGCCTTTCGTCCCCGGCGTGATGTTTTGTTAAGCATTTTCAGCAGGTTTGATGGTCGCGATGAGAAATCCACATCTCCTCATCGCTTAGCTTCGGTGGAAATCTGATTAGTTAATCAAACAGATCTCCTCTCGTCTCCGCTTTGGTGGAGTCCCGGCCTTATTCACGCCGCCCACTGCACCGCTCATCGCGACCATCAAAGCTAAAATTGTACAGACACCAGCAGGTCAACCTACTCAATCTGCCAAATATCGTCGCCTTGGAGGGTAATAGAGCTATTCCACAGAACTGCACTTCTGAGTAGTAGAGGGTTCGAATTTTTACCCTAGAGTACTAAAACGAATAACGATGTGGAATCACAATGAATTGAAGCTGCATATACATTTTTACTCTTATTGAAACTAGAATCTACACTTACGTCTATTGGCAAATAAAAAAAAAAAAAACCCTGCTTATGGTTACGATATCTGTTAAATGCATTGACTAATATAAAGTATGATTCTTTATGAGTACGGTAATGCATTTAACTGCATTTCGCGAAAATTGTGGCTTAGCTCCGTTGGCCTCCAAGGCGACGATATTACCAATCGAACTTAAACCTTTCACTATTCTGAAACTCATCAAAGAAATTAGACAGATTAAGATAGGTTGACGTGCTGGCGTCTGTACCTAATGTTGTGTTGTAGGTAAAAAAGGTTAAAATAATTAACATTAAAAATCGGGACTTCAGCGTCCCGAGAAAGAGTGAGCCGCGACCAACCTCTGCAAATATGAACGTTTGGTATAAATCGGGACAGTTTGTAATACTATCTATACATTACTGCCTATTCCTTTGAGATTACGGGAGCGATATTATGTTTCAGGCTTATTTTTCAAAATCTAAATTTTCTTTCTGGTGACTTTTTGCCACCGTAACTTTTTGTCACCATGACTTTGTCATTGTTACTTAGCTCCCATTCGCATGATCGCTTTTTTCTGGTCGATGAAAAAGCGCTGTTTTGGAACAAAAAGGTGAATTGAACTTAAAAATCACCGGCCAGCGTTTAAAATCAAATACAGGTCGAAAAAAGCGCCGCGCTTCAAAAGCGCTGACGTGTGAACAGTTACATGGGAATGCATTTGTTCTATTTCGCCGCTTTTTTAACGCCCGTTGAAATATAGCTCGTGCGAATGGGAGCTTACTGTCACCCCCGGTGCGTCTACTTGAACAGTGACTGGACAACAAAACGCGTCCTAGTGACAAAGTCTCCTTGTACAGTCATTGCCGGTCACTAGGAACTTTTAGTCACCGTTTTGTCACGTCGCCATAATCAGCGCACTCGGTATGGTGACAAAAAGTCACCGTGACAAAAAATTACTGTCAGCGCTTTTTTTTTATCGTGGTAAAATCATCAAATGAGTCCTCCCACCCAGGGCAGGGCGGGAGGGACAGTCAGCGCTTGGCCTAAATATTTTTCTATTTTTAAACAAACATTTCTTGTGGGCTATCAATTATGAACGATGAATTTTTTAAATGTCGGGGTCTTATATGAGTTACAATTTGTAATAGCACTATTTATTTTTATATTTATTGTTGTAATATATGATTTTGTGTATCAATAAGGATCAATAAAATAAACTTTTCTTGTAATTTTCTTGGTTTTATTTAAGCATATTCGAGAGGTCAAAATCTAAAACTGCCAACTAGCAATATTCCAAAGATTCACTTGGTAAATGAACAATACAAAAATGGCCAATGATGTTGCTGGAAATCCCGCAACGCCATTGGCTATTCATTCACAAAGGTTTAGGAAGTTGCCGTTTTTTTTTGTGTATGGCATCTCGCAGGTCAACCTAGAAGAGGTTGTGGGCTGCTTAACCGGACTTTTCTGTGGATGCCTTAAATTACTCTAACGGCTCCAGCCAGGGGGAAGTTGCCGTTTTAGACTCTCTGGCCCTCTAATAGCCTCCATGTGAATGGGCCTTTGCCTAGCAGTGTTTTAACATGAATTCCGGGCCCCCAAGGATTGAGAGTTATCTTGGGCCCTTGCTCTCAGTACTCAAAGAAAAAGATAGCCCTTTGTATAGGTAAGTATGTCTCGTTTATGTCAATATAATAAAGAAATCAATTTCTCATAACGCTAAGAGGTTTATGGCAATTTAGACGGCGTACAACATTTGTACATTAAGTTAATATACGCCAAATAGACTGGAGCACTTAACTTGCACTATTAGCAATGCAATCAATTTTAAGTACCTACGCGCGGTGTGGACATCGTGGCGGGAACATGGTGCGGTAACGGAGCGGTGCCGTAACGTCATCCTACATACAAATTATTAAAACATGTCACACGATGCGTTGCGACGCCGTGTGTCGCCGCTAACGAGCTACCATGGCCTCGGAACGTATTTTAGTCAGTACAAGTCTGACAGTCCCTCCCGCCCTGCCGCCGAGGGATACATTTGATGATTTTACCACGTAAAAAAGAAAGCGTGCCGGACTTGCCACGGACTTTGAAGACTGATAGATAATTAGGTCTTGTGTTCGCAAGCGCGACTGTTTTCTCTGCTCTGCTTAGCATGGCCTCGACAAAGCAGGACGTGAGAGGTTGCCACCTATCGCCTCCGTGAGAACACTGCGGTGCTCTGCCTAAGCGGGGCACACCACCGTATGCTCCATCCAACTGTGTCCACTAGGCGATTCTTCCCGCTCCCGGACACGGGTGTTTCGGGAGGTTCCTGTGTCAGATTGACAAATCTGAAACACCCGTGTCCGGTGACGATCTACGTCAGGAGGAAGGTGAAGGTGAGGACGCCTTGTCGTCTCTCCAGCCACTCTTCAAAGAGGGGTCTTACCGCCGTGATTGTGTAAAACCCCTATGACACGGAAAGCACGTAAAGCTGTTGTTCTTGAGCCTGAATTCTCTCCAGTCGTGTTTGATTGCCGTCCTATAGGGCTATAAGAAAAAAAGAATAGAGTGCACCTGTGTCTTTTGACAGGCCTGTTGGTCTAGTGGTTAGTGACCTTGACTGCTATGCCGGAGGTCGTGGGTTCGATTCCCACCCAGGACAAATGTTTGTGTGATGAGCACGATCATTTGTTCTGTGTCTGGGTGTAATTTATCTACAGCCTGTTAGTGTAATCAGTCTTAACCTTGAAACCATAGGTAGTTGATTTAATTATAAAAATGTTTGTCTGAATTTAAAAATAAATAAACGAATTTTTCTTTAAAAAAATCAAAAATGTTTCTGTCCTACACCGTCCGTTAATTCATGGATACTATGCGCCCGAGTTACGTATTCACTGCAAAGGGCGTTAACCTGCCAGTGCGGCAGGTTAACGCCGTCCGTTTAACTACATACCTACATAAGTTTTAACTAACTACATCATTGTAATAAAATACAGGTAACCTGTGATGTAACTAACTTCCCTTCATACTTTTCCTGGCTTAGGACAGGCAAAAATACCTACCTTTGTTGCGTGACGAGTCCAGATGTAAGTTAGGTTATCACCCGACGCGGCGTAAACCCGAACCATTTCGGTCCACTGTTCGTTTGTGTGCGACATAATCACTAAACACTAACACTTGCGCGAAAAATTAACGGTGGGGCCGCGCTCGCGGCGGGCGTACGTTACGAGACACGCGTTCGATAGCGACACTGCCGGCAGACTGGTATGCGCGGGCCCCGCGCATACCTCAGTCTCTCCCCGCGCCGCGGGCGACGCGGCGGCGCGGGCGCTCGTGGCTTATTTGATCTACTTTACCTTTGCGTAATAGGGTGAAATAATTTTGGGGAAAAATGGAGACTTTATTGAAAAAAAAAAGGTTTTATTTTTTTATTGAATTTACGTTCTGTAAGTGATACCAAACCACTGGTTTCAAGTTTAAGACTGATTACACTAACAGGCTGTATAATATGTATGTATTTAGAAATATATAAGTATGTTTATCAGTTGTCTAGTACCCATAACACAAGCTCTGCTTAACTTGGGACTAGATGGCGTTGTGTGATAGTTGTGGAATATTTATTTATTATTATTTATCTGCGCTCACACTTGTGTACTATAATGTGTTCCCTACAGATGCCGTGGCCGAAATCGGTGAGAAGAACTGTCAGGTATAAGGCGATGTGTGGTGATTGACGCTCGCTGACATATTCCTGTCGTTACCCCTTTTTAGATAACAGTACCGAGCTAGGATCGCTCATTTTAAACATACTTCTATTATCTACTTAATAACTTTATTTAAGAAGCTAAAAATACATAAATATAAAAATCCTAAATTAAAATAAAACTACTATAGAGCATCGAAAAATTCATTCTCAACGCTGTCAGCTGGTAATGTGCCCAAGAGACTGGCGGCGTTGCCTCTTTGTATGGCAATACTTACCCTCTGGCCAAGGTAAAAGCCAGCTCTTGGGTCACGGGATGCGTCAACAAGTCTTTTAGAAATGTCTTTGAAGAGCCTGTGAGCACTCGGACCCCATGACCCTGTAGTTTCAACCCCAAACGGCTCATAATTATAGTTACCAGTAAGGTTGCTATATTTACACCGCTTGAGGTTCTCAGCGACCGTAGCATACACATACTTCTTGATTTAAACTCTTTAGTGTGATCTACAAAAATTGTTGACAGAAAGCAGACACATGTCAATTTATATAACTTCAAAACTCTTCGGCACCTACATTCTGATTATAATCTCGGTAAATCCTTTTGAAAATATGCAATAGACATCGAAAAACCCAAATGTTAGCTGTATCATAATTTCAGATGATGTGTCTCAACTAAATTAGTTTTGTTTACACGGTAATTTATTTACTTTTTATTGTTATATTTAGTTTGTAATGGTTCGTTCAAGAACACATGTTGCACGTGGCGTGCCGCATAAGAAACAAACACACGGTGATGTACTAACAATAAGAGTTTTTAGATGGGGTAGGCTGATAATCTTATTTTTTTAGTATACTACCTATCTTGTTTATGTTATTAATTGACTAGCACCTGACCACTTAATTAAATCCTGGCGATGTAATTACTTTATTTACTTTTATTGTTTTTGTTGCACTCACTCTTTACTTATTTATTTATTTTTTATTCAGTATTTTGTACTTTATACTTTGTATTTATATAAGTATTTACGTACTAGCTTCCGCCCGCGACTCCGTCCGCGCGGATGTCGGTCTTCGCGTGGATGGTTTATTTCTCCATTTTGAGTAACTCTGACAATGACATCTTATAAATATTACGGCGCTGAATCCACTGCAGGTAATGCAACGTGTGTTCGCGGTTCTACAGAACAACGTCTATGAATAAAACTGAAAAATAAGATTTTTTCTACGTATTTTTCCAGGATAAAAAGTATCCTATGTTATGCCCGGGATAATAAGGTATAATTATACCAAGTTTCATCGAAATCGAACCGTTAGTTTCCACGTGATGCCTGCACAAACAGACAGACAGCAGACAGACAAAAAATTTTTTAGTCACATATTTGGGTTTGGTATCGATCCAGCAACACCCCCCGCTATTTATTTTTTCAATATTTTCAATGTACAGAATTGACCCTTCTACAGATTTATTATATGTATAGATTTAATTTCGAGCGTATGGCACTCGTGGGCTGCAGCTGAAAATCAGCGTCAGGTGGCAGACTTTGTGTTGCCACCTGGCATTACGCTGAGCTGAGGCCCTTTTGGCATTAAACAGTTTTGTATTATTTATAGTTTTAAGTATTAATGCCAATAAACACAGTTTTCTTTCTTTCTAATCACGTACTTTTATTACAGGTTCCAAACATGGTAAATTCTATTCAAGTGCAAAATATCAGCTTAAAATGATTAGTGTAGTCACTTCAAAATAGAACCCGCAAAGACATAATAAGAAGATGAATTTAAATTAACACTTATTTTTAACAAAATCTTTTGTAAGTATGTGTTTCTAAAGTTATGACTCGAATGTGTTAGTAACAATATTTCTTAAGTATTTCTAATCTACACATTTGACACACTAAAATCACTAAAATCCACGGTGACTTTCACTAGCCCTTTACGTACCGGGGTCACGGTAATTCGTATTCGTACGTAATCATTCTGTGATTTGGCCGGATATATAAATACGAAGAATACAAATTTCTCAGACGTGAGACCTAGTTATGCATTCTGTTTTTCAAATCAAATAAAAAATGTACACCTTTATTATTCATATATGTTTTCACTCAATCATTCATTTATTCTATGATATATTTTCACCTTTATACTCGTGCCGCTAGTGACTCTAGTAACGAATAAATAATTTTAAAACCAACAGCAAAAATTCAAAATAACAGAATAAACAAACCTACAAAATGGATTACGCAGAAATAAAGAGACTCGACGAAGAATCTGCAAGGAAAATGACAGAGGGTAACGGCCCTGTCGACGAATGCATCTGTTCCCTTTTAGCGGGAGCAGAAAAGAAGAGCATTGGTGCTTCTATAAAGAAAGCTTTTGCTTCTATAAAACCTGGCACAAAGAGGAAAAGTGACGCCGGACAAGGAGGCGTAGATATGCCGGTAGTAACTGTTGGAGCTGCGGGAAGGGGACGAGCAGATATGCCTGGCAGCGCAAGAAGGAGGGCTGGTGCTCCTGCAGGTGGAAGGAGGGGTACAGCTCCTGCAGGAGGGCGGAGACGCGGTGATGCAGTTGGAAGCGACGGCCTTGATATTCCTCTTGTTTTTAATAAGGGGGAGAAAGGTGATCGTTGTAACTTATTTAGTACTTTAATGTGAGTGTATGGGACGATGGATGAATGGATACGAGTTATAAACCTCTCTCTGCTTATCTGTGTGCTAAAATAAATTAAATTCTGTTCAGTAAAGAGTAACAAACGTCTACCCATCCTCGCGTTTTTACCATTAATTTTGGATTATTTTTTTCACCTTTGGTATATTTCATTTGTTCAGACCACGGGCCGTATTATGACGTCTTAAAACCAGGCTTGATCCAGTGAGTGAACGAGGTGGCGCTAGACGACTTTATAGCTCTGTCTCTTCCACTCACTGGAACAAGACTGGTTTTAAAACGTCATAATATGGCCGCAGGACATAGAAACGGTTCAGTAATCCCTGGATTTCCTGGTTATTTTCAGTTACTAAAAGATTCGGGAATTCCTAGATTTGCGCGACTCAGGAAAACACTGTTAAATTATACTTAATACGATATAACTTTCCATTAAAGAACAAAAATAAAAGTGGACGTAAGCTGTATGTTCGCTTCGTCTTTGTAAAAGCGACAACATGCTCGGATACATGTGTGGAACAACTACATAATACATTTTTAAACTATTCCCAGGTATCTATTCAACAAAAGAGGTTGTGAAAAAGAAGGGTTCATGCGGGAAATGTGGCTGTGACAAAGAAAACATCGTAATGAAGCATTCTTATGCCAACATTCGTATTACAAGTCCGGACGTCTCAACTGTATGTCCTTGTCCAACCAATTGTTTGACTGGTAAGTGGAATTACGACCTCCAGCCACGCATGAGGGACCAGCAGTGTTATTCTCTATTAAAACAGCCTTGTGATCACGCGATCGCAGCGCTTACGCCACCCTCGGACTAAAACTTGGGTTCTCAAACTTTTTTGGTGGCGGAACCCTTTCGAAAACCAACATTTTTGGCAGAACCCCAAAATAAAACAAAAAATTACGTGCATTCTTCAATAACAGGGAGTCACATTACAATGAAAGTGTATACTATAATAAATGAAAAAAAAATCTAATAAGATGTGTGAAACTGTTTCTTATTTGTCACGGTTTATATTAGGTTTGATCGAAGAGAGTTGAATACTTATATCAGGTTCGGCATCCAGTCTATTGCGATATTTTGTTTTGGTAATTGTATTCTCGCGGAGCCCTCAGAAAGGCTTAGTGGAGCCCCAGGGCTCCGGGGAGCACACTTTGAGTATAGCTGCTCTAAGCTACCGACAGCGGTCGCGGGACTCACGAATTACCGTGATCCCGGTACGTAAAGGGCTATTGAAGGACACCGTGGATTTTACCAAGTAAAAAAAAAGCTAGCGACAGCGACACTAACAAATCGTGCGGCGCGAACGGTGAGCGCTCGCGCTGTGCGAATGGACGATCTCAAAGCTGTCGCGTCGAAGAGCACATCGAGATGCGATCTGATTTATTTTTGAGAATAGCAAAGCTTTTTTTACGTGGTAAAATCTTACAAGTCCTCCCGGATGGTAGGGACTGTCAGACTTTTACTGACTAAAATCCACGGTGATCTTTCAATAGCCCTTTACGCTGCCGGGTCATGGTTAGCCCCAGTGGTTTCACGCCCGATGTTCGGCTCCTTTTAGGCATACCATGATGTTTTCAACACAAAAAAGATTTTACAATTCAAACCAGTAGTTACCGAAATTAGTGCATTAAACCAAACAAACAAAATCTTCTGATACATAACGTTAAATTAATTTGTTACAGAAAAATCGAAGCTTATGAACAATATAAAAGTGACAATAGAACGAATGAACATAGACCCGGACAGCGAGAATTCAGAGGCAAGCCTCCGCAACCATAGACAACAGATATATTTGAAAGAACCTGATATGACAGACAAGAGATCTGTTAGTAGTCTTATAAACGCACAGTATGACACGGATGAAGATAAATTATATGATTGACTAGGTTCTCGCCGGAATTTCACCTGCACCTGCGGGCCTGTCCACTTCTCCACGTCACGAAGTCGTCAACGTGGAACGTTGTGGTCACGTTACCGCACGGTACGTTGACGTGACGTACGTCAGTCTTATGGGAAGAAGGTTGAAGAAAAAGATGCGAAAAGACATTACTGGATGCATCCATATCTTTCAATTATGAATAGTGATGAGAATTATTTCACTACAAAATATGAGACGTGACGACTTCAACAAGTGATATTGATTTCACTTGTTGAAGATGTCACAGTCAATATTCTGTATGACAGATGGTCACCCATCCACAGACCAACCTCGGCAAGCGCAGCTTAACACGGAAGATCGGCTTGTACGGCTGTAATTATTTAGCCACGAGCTCCTCGTTCAATAAATGCCAACAAAAATATTATTATATAGCTTTTATCGCAAATCTATACATTTTTAAAATACTTAATTTATCAAACCATTTTAATTTGAGACATCACGAACAGAGTGAATCACTGGAGAAATCAAATCTTTAATTATAACTTTTTTTAAATAGTATATATTTTTTTTATTAAATAAGAATGTACTATTCTAATCGATGTTTTCTAAAATATACTACCATTTATCAATATCTATGTGTTTTATTTCACTATTTATACATTTTCAGACATATATGCACAGATTTAAATAAAAGGTATTTGTTTGTTATTAATTTAATAAAAACATATCAAACAATCTTGCTATTTTGATGATCAAATTAAAGTATTGGGAAGTTACTTTTCGTACGAATCGGTAGCGCATTATCGGTTTGCTACGGAAGCGTGAAAAAAACCGAACACTACGAAAGCGTGAGAAGTCTGTTGAGTGCTACGAAACCCGTAGCAGAACTGCTAAGTGCTACGAGAGCGTAGCAGCGCAGCACAGTGCTACGAAAGAGTAGCAAAGCGTTCTATGTGCTACGAAAGCGTAGCATAAAGGCATGAACGCTACGAAAGCGTAGCATAAAGAAATGAACGCTACGAAAGCGTAGCGTAAAGGCATGAACGCTACGAAAGCGTAGTAGATCTGCTAAACCGTGGAGTATCAAATGGGTGGAAGTTTAAAATAGCTATTGTATTGAAAATCTTCATAAATCATGGGGTAAACCAGTATGGACTGATTGTGGACAAGCTGCAGGTGATAGACACTGACAATACTGACGTGTAATTATCAATATTATATTTCCCGTCAGTAAATAATGTGGACAGCACAGCTAGCACATAGGCGGAGACCTCTCGCGCACGGCATTGGTCGAGGCCATGCTGCGGGACGAGAAGTGGGAAGCGGTCGCCTCTTTCTGCGAAGCAGTTCGCTCGCGAAGGAGGAGGCGGGCCGCGTGAGGGAGAGGACAGCGTCCTCCCTCCACCCCAGCCGCAGTGGTAGACGCCCACGGCGAGGGACACCGGCAGACGACCTCCGGTCACCGTAGGCGCGGGCATGCGGGTGGCGAGTAATGGGCAACTCACTGTCCGACCATGGACCATGCGCGGGTCGACGGCGCGTTGTGTTCCACGCGCACCTCAAGGAGTGTCAGCACTGTGACGTGGTTCCCTGTAGAGGACCAAAGTCTGCTGGGGTCGCGGGACTCACGAATTACCGTGACCCCGGAACGTAAAGTGCTATTGAAGGACGCCGTGGATTTTAGTCAGTACGAGTCTGACAATCCTTCCCGCTCTGCCCTGGGTGGGAGGACTGATTTGATGATTTTACCACGATAAAAAAATGCCTCTGTGCGGTGGATATGCAGATCCAAATGATTGTAACATCTCTGTCCCTACCATATTCAACGAATATTCTTTGTCTTTGTCTTTAAACGGGTGAGTTAACGCAGATAATATACCAACATCTGTTATTTAATCGTATGTCCTAAAAAGTAAGACGCAAAACTATTAAAATTCCATATATTTTCTTTCACTTAAAACTGAGAAAACTACTAGAAAATTATGCGGTTGCTGCACGAGACGTTTTAATCAACTGAAAAGGAAAAATATGTGTTAAAAGAACGATTCTATTATTAAATTGCATTATTACCGGTTTCGCGACTGTCTTAATACATAACCGTGATCTTGGAACTTAAAAGGTAATAGGCCAGTTTACTGCATAAATAAATTGAAAATCTGTTTAGTCCGTCAGTTAGAGTATTGAAAAATAATAAACACAGGTATTTTTCTTTTTTAAATCTTATATCTTCCGAGATAAGCCGCGCTTGCCGAGGTTGGTCTGTGGATGGGTGACCATCTGTCATAGCGAGTTTCCTTATTTGTGGATCTTTGACAGTCGTTACTGTTAGTCAGAAGCTCTAAAGTCTGACAACCAGTCTCACCATGGGGTATCGTATTACCCAGTTACTGGGTTGTGGAGGTCCGACAGGCAGTCGCTCCATGTAATATACTAATATCCAGCTGCATCTGGTTTGACTGGAAGCCGACCCCAATATAGTTGGGAAATGGCTAGGCAGATGATGACTTATAATAGATCATGTCCGGGTCGTCAGGGCGTCTTGTTCCACAACAATCTGAAACAATCTGATGGGGCCCCCTTAGAGGGCCATAGCCTGCCGGGGGCATGATGAGTATCTATCTGACAGTCCTTCCCCTCCCGCCCTGGATGGGAGGACTCATTTGATGATTTTACTACGATAAAAATAGTACAGCTGGAACGCTGTATGTTTTATTCTATCTACAAGACAAGTTTACTCAGAAGATTTAAATAAACACTCCAATATTTTCCATTTCAATACGACGTGCGAACTCCTCAGCTCTTTGTACTACGTTGAATTTGAATTTGAAAACTACACAACGGTGAAATGCTTAAGGTACCTGCCCCATCTTGGTTCCGGCTAGCTACCGAGTCTTTTAAACCGACTTCAAAAAAAAGTAGGTCTCTGTTCGACCTGTACGTACGTTAGTCCTCGACTATCTCGCGTTTGACTGAACTGATCTTGATGTGGTTTTTAGAAAAGTGTTCGTTGCATTCCGGAGAAGTTTGTAATGTATAAAAATAATGGATAACCCGGGATTTTGCCCGCATGGGTTTGGTTTTTGCTTACTTGTACATTTTCAAAAACGCCGATCTTAGAAGATTTTTGCCGAATATCTGAATTAAAAAGGGGAAATTTTAAACTCTTGTATCGTGTATGCGTTTGCAAATATTTAAACTCACAAATACAAACACCCAGACCTGGAACAACTACTTGTAGATCATTCAAATATTTGTTCCGTGTGGGAATCAAAGCCGCGACACACTGCGGAAGCAAAGGTGGTCTTTACTAAGACATAATTGCTATAACTCACTCTACATTAGTAAATTGTATCCAAGCAAAGCCTGGACTCCGGGGTCACGGGATTAACGAGCTAACGTGACCCCGGAACGTAAAGGGCTATTGAAGGACACCGTGGATATTAGTCAGTACAAGTCTGACTAAAATCCATCGTGGTCTCCCGCCCTGTCCTGGGTGGGAGGACTCATTTGATGATTTTACCACTATAAACAAAAAAACAAAGCCTGGACTGGTTTCTATAAAATTCAATAACATATTTAGATTTATCAAAAACTTATACCTCCATTTTAATAACAAAATACGCAATTCCTTTAGCAACTCGATACGACTTATGAAAACTCAATAAAGTTTGAGTATTATATTTTGTTTGTTCTAATTTTTTGTGGTTTCTTGGAATACTGACTACCCTCTTCGGGTTACAGGTTTGAAGTTCAGAATACGGCTTGAATACACCTACAGAATTTTCATAAAGTTTCTCTCAAAACACTTTTTCATAGAAATTAAGACAGTGACTGAGGGATCAGTTGATGTGCTGCGTCTGGCGAGTTCGATCCCCGCAAGGAACAAATATTTGTATGAACTACAAGTATTTGTTCCTGGTCTGGGTGTTTGTTTCTTCCTGGGTGGAGTGGATCCGTATAAAAGTAACTAGAACCTTTTGAATGAACCCTACATACTTACAATATATTTTTTTAAACGTTGCCCCACACTAGGAATTTCTCCTATATTGCGGGTGCGTTTACAAACATAGAAACTCACATACACAAACACCCAGACCCGGAACAAGTACTTGCAGTTCATAGAAATATTTGTTCCGTGCGGGAATCGATCCGCAACACAGCGTAGCAGTCGAATTGCTCAGCCACTGCGCTAAACGTGCCGTCAAGATTTTTAATTCGTAAAACAACACATCGGTAGTCCGTACAACTGTCAAATCATGTTGTCATAGAATTTTAGTTCGTGCCACTCATGTCTGTTAGTGATAAAGTGTAGGGCGCGTCCGAAATTACGGCCAAAATTAAGGGTACAGTGCTTAGATACAAGTATAGTGCGATTCAACTAAGAAAGATAGTCTCTATCGTTAAAAGTCACTTAAAATAACGTTTAGCAACAAAATACTCCGTGCAAATTAATTTTTAAATAGTTTATTTTATCTGATGAGACTGCAGTCCCGCGACCCCGGCAGACTTTGATCCTCTAAAGGGGAGTCAGATCACTGACAGCTCTTTGTGGCGCATGTAGAACACAACGCGTCGTCGACCCGAGCATGATCCGTGATCGGACGTCGAGTCACCTATTACTGGCCATTAGCATGCCCGCGTCGCGTACGCACCGTGGGCGTATAGTAGAACCCCTAGTCCTTGATTGGACAGCGAGTAACAATTACTGCCTTTATGTCTGTGAAGATATAAAGTATTTTCTTATAAAATGCTAGAAAGAGAAGCCTTGAGCAAACAAAACTATAAAAGTGGAAACTAACATAGATACGAGTTTAAAACTTGAACTAACGGACAAACGATTTGAGCATCCTTAGTTTTATCTAGTTAGCTTTAATTTTGGAACTATCCTCTCTTAGATAAATAGTATAGGTACCATTTTTTTTTGTCGTGGTTAAATCATCCAATGAGTCCTCACGTTTACGTTCCAGGGTCACGATTACCTGATTAGACGGTCTCGCGACCCCGGCGTCGTTACCATGGTTACTACGAGTAACATAAGGCCGGCTTTATAAGGACTGCTTGAAGAGAAAAGAAGAAATAAAAAAAACGACGGTTTGCACTCTGGGAGTGCCGGCAGAAGTGAAAACTTGATTATTAACGTTGAGCATGTTTGATATTTTGGAATGGTTAGGGAATAATTTTGCACCAATTGCATCAATAATCAGTATAAAAGTACTATCATTTATGTGGTAGAATACAATATTCATTTATTGCGCTATCGTACACGGTCGAGGTCGACCTCGACCTCTACCTCGACCTCGATTAGACGGCGAGTAATGGATGACTCGCCGTCTAATCATGGACTATGTCCGGATCGACGGCAACGGCGTTTGTCAATACTTTTATTGTGCGCACAGCTAACGTGTGGAATTCTCCGGAGTCTGTATTTCCTGATAGCTACAACGTTTTTTTTACGTGGTAAAATCATCAAATGAGTCCTCCCACCCAGGGCAGAGCGGGAAGGACTGTCGGACTGGACTAAAATCCACGGTGTCCTTTAATAGCCCTTTACGTACCGGGGTCACGGTAAATCATAAGTCCCGCGACCCCGACAGGCTTTGGCCCTCTAGAAGGGGGCCCCGTCATTTTTGCTGACAATCTTTGAGGCACGCGTGGAACACAACGCTCCGTCGACCCGGGCATGGTCCATGGTCGGACAGCGAGTTGCCCTTTACTCGCTGTGTGCATGCCCGCGCCTGCGGTGGCTTGAGATTGTCTGCCGACGTCTGTCACCGTGGGGGTCTACCACTGCGGCGGGAATAGCTACAACCTTGGGGTCTTTAAGTCAAGGATACTACTAGGCAAGCGTGCATAAGCGTCGACCACATCATCGCTTACCATCAGGCGAGATAGGGGTTTTTTTTTTATCGTGGTAAAATCATCAAATGAGTCCTCCCACCTAGTGCAGGGCGAGAGGGACTGTCAGACTTGTACTGACTAAAATCCACGGTGTCCTTCAATAGCCCTTTACGTACTAGGGTCACGGTAATCCCTTGGTCCCGCGACCCCAGCAGGCTTTGGCCCTCTACAGGCCGCGTCACTATGCTGACACTCTTTGAGGCGCGCGTGGAATACAACGCGCCGTCGACCCGGGCGAGATAGGGGTACCTAGTAAAAAATATTCAGGGCAATTTCCGAAAGTCACGTGGAAATAACTGATTTAAGTCAGATAATCTTCTGATTCTGCCAAAAGGCATCCGTTGTAAACCTAATAAAGGCACCTGAAGTTACTATGTAAACACGGTTGGCGCAGTCCCTGAGCGAATAACTGCTGTGCTGCGTATCGCGGGTTCGATCCCTGCACGCAGCAATTATTTGTATGATCTAAAAGTAGTTGTTCTTGGTCTGAACGTTTGTGTATGTGAATTTATATGTTTGTAAACGCACCCACAACACAGGAGAAATTCCAAGTGATTTTACAAGTCTCGCACTCACATGCTATGTAGTGTGTGATAAATATCCCAGATATATCATCATATATTAAATAAGCTACCCATTAAGCATCTCATTTCTTCCAAATTATAAATGTATGAAAAATCTGATCAGTCAAAATGTCTTTAGAATCTGTTATGTGACCTTCACGAAATGATATTTTATGGCTAAATAAACACTGATAGAAAACCATTTTTTTTTGGGTATTTGGGTATACATATTTGGCAGCATGCTAGACTTTTTTTTTTTATCGTGGTTAAATCATCAAATGAGTCCTCTCACCCAGGGCAGGGCGAGAGGGACTGTCAGAAATTTAGACTAGTATCCAGCCCCACATAGTTGGAAAAGGTTAGAAAGATGATCAAATAGAAGTGGTGCCCCAGTAGTAACGACTACAACTTACAAGCGCATTACTTTGTGTAATTTATTTCATCACCACTGCTCTCAAAACGGCGAAGGAAAACATCGTGAGGAAACCGGCATGTCCTAGAACCAAACATTCGAAGATATGTGACATCTACCAACCAGCACTGAGTGTGGGCACGCGTGCGTCCCTCTCACAGGGAGGAGGCCTGTGTCCCAGCAGTGGGTTACAGGCTGATTATGTAGGAAGATAAATAAAATAAATAAATATTCCACAACTATCACACAATCGCCATCTAGTCCCAAGCTAAGCAGAGCTTGTGTTATGGGTACTAGACAACTGATAAACATACTTATATATTTCTAAATACATACATACATATTATAGATAAATTACACCCAGACAGACAAAACAAATGATCGTGCTCATTACTCAAACATTTGTCTTGGGTGGCGAACCCACGACCTCCGGCATAGCAGTCAGGGTCACTAACCACTAGACCAACAGGCCTCATCATCATCAGGCCAGGATGATGAGTTCCACCCACAAGGTTTATATTTATGCCATCGTTATGATAAGTGTAGTAAATGCAATTGATTATTATAATATCACTTTTACTATGGTACGTACAAAAAGTAGCAGTTTCGTGAAAATGGGAAATGCTGCGTTATAACAATGGGTGGTCCAGAACGGACGAGAGACGGCGTGGAGTCGGTGAGGACTAAAAATATTTTTGAAGAAAAATAAAATCGTTGGTTATAAAAGTCGTGATCGATATCGAACATTTATTATGTTGTTAAATAAATATTTAGTCGCTGGTAATAAATAAAGTATTAAATTCACCCAAGACATAGGAGTTTCTATGGTAAGGCTACGTTTGTAAAATACTATCATTCAATATAAGTGGAGAAAAATCATTATTGCATACGAGGCGGAATATTGTCAGCCGAGCTCTAGACGAGGCTGATCAGGAGCTGAAATCAACAATAACAAATGCCCACGTGTATCGAACGACGTTTTTCAATACACTTTTAAATAAATAAAATAATTTATGAACTAAAAATATTTTATGTAAGACCTCTAAAATGTACTGTCACTTTTAAAATAATATTCAATCAAGATATATATACATAATAATTGTTATAATAAAACCAATTTGATATTAGAAAACATAACGACCTTATTAGCAAAAAAAAATACAATTAGTCTTCTAGTTTAGTTTCCACTACTTCTCAAAATGTTTCTCAAAAAATAATTAAACTTGAAACAGCGACTCCATAGCCGCCCCTATTCCCGCCCGCCCCTACAGTCCAGCTGTATATAAGCCTTGGTTCTCGCCCCTACTGCATTCAGTAGCCACAAGTTCCCAGGTAAGTGAACTATATATAATTTATATATAGGTACTATATAGGACATTTTATTTATTTTTTATATAGGGAAAATATTGATTGTAGTTGATTAAAAATTATTGTTATTATATTATATTATTGTTGATTATATATTATTTAGAGGACGTGTTTTCAGAGGTAGGTGTTTATATTATTATTGATTTAAATAAATATGTTACTAAAGAGTAGATTTCTTAATTAAAATGTGTCGTATATTATCACGGACTTAGCAATATTTTAATAACTACATACTTCTCTGTCAGGTCTTCTGACTGGATTTTTTAAAATATTTTTTAGAAAGAAGCAGTTTCTTTGTACTATTCTTTCTTCTATTAATATTTTCTTGCCTTAACTTTCTGTGTATACGATAAAAGTTTATAAGTAAACACGTAGTAAAATTTTCTAATCATAAATTGCATAAATAATAGACATAATCTGTATCATTTTCTTTATATTAAAAAATAAGTTTCGTGGGGTAGAGTTGACAATAATCATTTCATTTTTTCTAATAATTTATGTAGTAAAAGAAAGAAAGAAAATTGTGTTTATTGACATTAAATCTTCTTATAACTTATCGAAATAAAATAAATGAACAAATCTTTAAAAAGTTTATAATTTGACAAGTTAATTCTGCGAAATACTGTGAACACATAGCACAGATATGATTTATAATTCTTAGAATAAATGCTATAATTACTTACACACCACCAATTAAAAAAATGACTTAGAGTTTTTTTTATAATCATTTAAAGAATAAGACTTGACATAAAAGTATGTTTTCAATACAGTATTGAGAAATTATTTTCCTAGCACTAGCTTTTGCCTGCCTGGGTCGCGGGACTCACGAATAACCGTGACCCCGGTACGTAAAGGGCTATTGAAGGACACCGTGGATTTTAGTCAGTACGAGTCTGACAGTTCCTACCGCTCTGCCCTGGGTGGGAGGACTCATAAGATGATTTTACCACGTAAAAACAAAGGCGTATTCCTAGTTACCCATAAAGATTAGAGTAGATTAAATTAAACATAAGTATGTTTTAATTACGTATAAACATTTTTCATCCGGGTGTATAAAGTGATTACCCTAAACGATTTGTCATTAGGAATGAGTGACGTAATTAGTGTCCAGGCTGGTAGTTGTAACCCTTTTAAAACGAGGCTTTTTCACATCTGGTTAGAAGCATTGTTGCGTGTTTTTATTTTTATAAATCGAATCATCGGGAGGGACTCAGGGGTCAGACTCGTACTGACTAAAATCCGCGGTGTTTCTTCAATAGACCTGTACGTTCAAGGATCACCGGCAGCTGTTTAGACAGTCTCGCGATCCGTCTGACGGTCCCTGCCACCCAGGAGGAGAGGTTTCAGTTGACGATTTCAACCAAAAAAAGCCTGTTCCCTTATGGGTGATTCCGTCGTTTCGTGCAAATTGCGACGATCCGCGGAATCAAAAAAAATATTTAAATTTGACATATTTTTTTTTTCTATTCGAGTTAAAATCGTCGTCTCATTCATAAAAAGTGGAAGGCACTTTTTTATATTGTTTAGTGATTGAAATATGGCTAGCTGAAAATCAACAACAGGATGGTGATAAAAACTGTATGGATTGTAATGAACTAGGGTGAGATGAAAACAAATTTACAACATTGGCTTATCAATATTGAAAATAATTGTATTACCTATTTACTAATAGTAATAAGAAAAGCTAGAATCTTTGGTCTCAATCACAAAATCACAGAAATAACGTAAAAAATGGACTTCTAAAAGCTATCAAATAAACAGAATAACCACAGAATAAACAGGCAACCAATCTTTTGGTTTTTGAGTCAAAGCTCCGCTCCTGGGCTCCCCCGTTGACGCAGAGTCTCCAGCCTCAGCTCGTGGAGGACGTGGTGAGCGCCCTGTTCCCATCGCGGGGAGAGCATACTCTCCTGCCCATGGCTCCGTCTCCGACGATGCCGTCGGAGGTAGAAGGTGACCGAGGTAGACCTGAAAGTGGCGGTACAACGGCCAAAAATACCGCCCCAGGACCCAACGGCCTGCCAGGAAAAGCCTGGGTCCTGGCCTCGGGGACTCTGGGGCCTCGACTGGGCTCTTTAGCGCATGCCTGGAGAGGGGTCAGTTTTTTCGTTAGAAGACGGGGAAACTGGTCCTGATCCAGAAGCCCGGATGCCCTGCGTGTCCCCCATCGTGCTGCTCGACGAGGTGGGCAAGCTCTTTAAAAGAGTAATTGCAAACCGCCTCGTCGGGCACCTGAATCGGGTGGGCCCGGACCTTGCGGTGAGCCAGTTTGGCTTCCGCAGGGGGCGTTCGACGGTGGACGCCATCATGGGCGTGAGAGCCCTCACGTCGGGGGATGCGGTATCCCGGGGCAGGGTCGTCTTGGCGGTGTCTTTGCACATCACCAATGCCTTTAACACCCTGCCCTGGAGTTGCATCAGGAAGGCACTCCGGTATCACCGGGTGCCGACCTACCACCGTCGCATAGTCGAGGACTACCTGACGGACAGGGCCGTCATCTACCCCGGTCGCCGGGGAGAATGGAAACGGGGGAGATGTCGTGCGGTGTTTCGCAGGGATCGGTCTTGGGGCCGCTCCTGTGGAACATCGGCTACGACTGGGTGCTGCGCGGCGACCTCCCTGACGGCGTCGGCGTAATATGTTACGCCGATGACACGCTCGTCCTGGCGGAAGGAGAGTCGCACGAGGCGGCGGCCGACTTGGCGACGAAAGCGGTAGCGATAGTCGCTTATAAGATCCGGCAGTTGGGACTCGACGTGGCACTGCACAAAACGGAGGCCATGTGCTTTCATGGCCGTCTGAAAGCGCCACCGTCAGAGTCCCACATGAAAGTAGAGGGGGCATCGGCATCGGGAGGACGATGAAGTACCTGGGACTCGTCCTCGACAGCCGGTGGAACTTTAGGGAGCACTTCCTACGTTTGGCCCCAAAGCTGAACCGGGCAGCAGCCGCGTGTGTGGGCCCTAAGCATTCGGACGCGACACCTAAAGCTGGTCGCATGCCAGAGGGTCATGGCTATCCGAATGGTCCGAGGATACCGCACGATCGCCGGCGAATCGGCTAACCTCCTTGCCGGATTGCTGCCCTGGGATCTGGAGGCGACTGCCCTCCGGCACGTCTATGAGTGGCTCGTGGAGGCGCAGCGCCGGGGCGAATGGTGATTTTACCACGATAAAAAAAACCTGTTTATTTCTGTAAGGAATGCAATTCAGGATTGTTTTTTATTTGAGCATATTTTTCTCGTTTATGTAGCCGATCCTTAGCTAATTTTTCTTCTCTTGACAAGAGACTTTTACGAGTTTTACCCATATTTATGCCGATATTAAAAAAAGAAATAGTAAATTATACGACAAAACATTTATTATGTAGATAATACTCTATACATACTGGAACACAATTATTTTTAAATAAAAACAAAAATTCTTCATTTCCTTCCAAAATAGTTCATTACCTTCCCGCAAAAAAATGGATGGAACGGATGGTAATGCAGAGGAGATGAATGAAAAAATTCACAATTTATATAGATAACTTCGTTGTAGAATACATTTAAAATTTGATTTTAAAATAGCACCAATATGGCTTTAAGAGATATATCCATATTACATATTTATAATAATTTACTTATAACGGTACATTGAGAAATCGAAGGAAGGTGATGAGTTGATTTATGGACGAAACGCTGGTTACAATTCGAAAATCGTTAATAATTTTATCTACAATACGCGCACGTCCACTCGTCGTTGTTACCAGGGACGACAGACGAGAATAAACCCGTATTGACAGGAATCGTATCGAAGACCGTCTCGTACTCTCTTAAATTAAGAAGTTTCTGTGTACGGATAGTAATGAAGTTTTTTTTGTGACAATTCGAAAAAGGAGCATTTTACATATAAATATTGTAATAAATTTAAAATTAGAATACATAAATTGTAGTTCAGGCATTTAGGTTTAATATTGCTTATTAGTTATAGTCATAATTACGAATGTAGAAAAATAAACATCGAAAGATCTACCGAAGTCCCAAGTTGGAAACGGAGAGGAATGATTTTACAGACAGTTTTACATTTTTTTAAAATATTTAATTAAAAAATATGTAATATTAGTTATACTACTTTTAAAGTTATTATATCTTTATCCTCTAAGCAAAAATCTGTTCACTTTTTCTAATAAATTCATGGGTAAATTCGTGTGGAATTGGTTTTTGCACGAAACCACGGAATGACCCTTATAAAAGCTTTAACATTTCAGTGCGGGATTTGAACTCGTACCAACGCATGATCAGCGGCCGTAATATGACGTCTTAGCCAGGCTTGTTCCAGTGAGTGAAAGAGACAGAGCTATACAAATCGTCTAGCGCCACCTCGTTCACTCACTGGAATAAGCCTGGTTTTAAGACGTCATAATACGGCCCTACTTTCAAATAGTATTGGGTAAAACTAGGCAATGCAGTAACACAATAGGTAGACAAAACTGCCTGTCATTCTAGCAATAAAACCGTAGATTATAGAATGTCCGGACTCCTAGTTAGCTACTGAACATTGAAGCCAAAAATACCACGGTAATAGTACATTGTTCACCAAGAGGAGAAAGTGACCGATTACCGTCGAGGGTTTCGTTTGAATCCCGAGCCGTAGGCGAGGGCTTTAAAACACCCGAGATCGGGAATCGCTCTTTCTGTCGAGTGATACATAGTGCTTTATACTACACCTGTGTGGAAAGTACCTTGATACGGGGAGAAAACGCATCTGAGCGGGAGAGAAAGTGTTTCCTCCCCGCATATTTGTTGGATATGCAATAACGTACTTTCTACCGTAGATAAAGTATCAAGGTACTTTCCACGCAGGTGTAGTATAAAAAAATTAACCCCGCCGTTTGATTCCTACGTAAAACATGTGAACATCTTCAAGGAAAACAACTAAAAAATATTGTTCGCCAAAAGGGGACGCACTCGCGTGTGGTTCTGAGGAGTAAAGCCTTTGTCAAACAGACAAGCGATAGCGAACCGGACCGAGTCCGAAGCGATAACGAACCGATACGAGACGTCAAACTGGGTGCGGCGAACCAAGGCGTAGCAGTTCTATTAGCTGGCTTTTTATGAACGACGTCAAACAGAGTATATACGCCTTCGCCACGTCTTCGCATCGTTTGGCCACGCTATCGGATCGCTTTCGCTTTATTTATGACTGGATTCAAACAATTCCATACAATACAAATAAAAACGCCTCGCTTCGCAATCGCAACGCCTGTCTGTTTGACAAAGGTTTAAATTTGACGGCACGATTAGCGCAGTGACTGAGCGGTCGACTGTTGTGGAACGTGTCGCGGGTACGATTCCCGCACGGAGCAACATTTGTATGATCTACAAGTAGTTGTTCCGGTCCTGGGGAGTCGTGTGTGTGAGTTTCTATGTTTGTAAACGCGCCCACGGTACAGGAGAAACTCTTAGTGTGGGGCAACTTTAAAAAAAAAACGACGGGTTGCACTCTGGGAGTGCCGGCCGAAGTGAACACTTGAATAGTAATAAACACACACGAACATTCGCCCTGCGTCGTCTTACGAATTTTCGATCAGGTCACGTGTCCTGACGCGAGTTTAACATTTTTTACCCATTCCAAAAAAAGTGCACAACGCCGCTAAAGAAGTTTTCACTTCAAAAATATGGGACCTCTTGTCATCTGGGGCGTAATACCTAGTTGACACCTAATGGGAAAGAAAATTAGCAAGAAAAGCGTTTAAAATACAGAAGAATGGCAGTAATTAGTAGTTTCTTATTCACTGCAACGCGGTGAACAGTTTATTGTGCTCTTGTACATAGCATAATCAGCGAGCGAAAGAACATTGGTACAGTGGTAAAGGCCTTAAATTACAAGCTAGGACGTGGCTTTGACTCCAGACAGGCGCATTACTTTGTGTAAAAAAAAGAAAAAAGACAAGAAAAGAGATTTATTGACACACACAGGACAGAACAAAAAAAAAATACATGATAAAAAACAACAAAGGAAACAAAATATATAAAAGAAAAACGACAAAAGGTAAAAGCAATAAAAAACAATTTAGTCCTGTGCGAGGCCAAAAGGCTCCTATCTCAGCATGTGCTGCGACATTTTTAAAATTGTCACAGCGCTGGTTTTCTGAGCCTAAATCATCAAATGAGCGCTCTTAGGGTCGGAAAGGATGGACTGTCAGACTTGTACTGACTAAAATCCACTATCCCGGCAGACTTACGACAGACGACAGACAGACCGGCGCGGGCATGCGGGCAGCGAGTAATGGGCGACTCGCTGTCCGACCATGGACCATGCCCGGGTCGACGGCGCGTTGTGTTCCACGCGCGCCTCAAAGAGTGTCAGCATAGTGACGGGGCCTGTAGAGGGCCAAAGCCTGCCGGGGTCGCGGGACCAAGGGATTACCGTGACCCCGGTACGTAAAGGCCTATTGAAGGACACCGTAGATTTTAGTCAGTACAAGTCTGACAGTCCCTCCCGCCCTGCCCTGGGTGGGAGGACTCATTTGATGATTTTACCACGATAAAAAAACCAAAAAAAAACCCGGCAGACTTTGGTTTGAACTCTACGGGTCCCCGTCAAATTGCTGACAGTTCTAAAAGGCGCGTGCCGTCGAACTGGGCTTGGTCCATGATGGCGAGTCACCCCTTTCTCGCCATCTACATGCCCGCGCTTACGGTGGCCGCCTTGCGACGTCCGTTGGCGGCTGTGTTGTGAGG
Organism: Agrotis puta; assembly: GCA_943136025.2. NCBI lineage: Eukaryota > Metazoa > Arthropoda > Insecta > Lepidoptera > Noctuidae > Agrotis > Agrotis puta. The sequence continues at coordinate 2,940,987 of OW964196.2, read as the reverse complement.
TGGAGGCTGTCCTCTCCCTCCAGGCGCCCGCCTCCTCCTTCGCTAGCATGACTGCTACGCAGAAGGAGGCGGAGGCTTAGTTTAGGTACTTTTTTGAGGTGCGTATAGAACACTACGCGCCGTCGTTTCGGCGATTCTTGTCGGTCGGCGAGCCACACATTACTTGCCGTCCGTAAGCCTGTGCAGTAGATAGAAATAGCTTCGTAGCCTGAGAGCAACAGTTAACTAATTAAAAACCTAACCACTCCTCATTGTTGCGCAGAGTGACTACAATATTGTATAAAAATAACTAGCTACAAAGTTTATTAAGTGTTAAGCAAGTTACTGACGGAAAGTATTTAATACAAAGAAGTTAAGTTGCACTTCGTCTTAACGAAACAGAAAATCGAATTAAAGCCTTAGTCAAACAGACAGGCGTGACGAATGCGAAGCGTGACATTTTTATTTGTAATGTATGGAATTTTTTGAATCCAGTCACATAGAAAAGCGAAAGCGATCCGATAGCGTGACAGAACTATAGGACTGACGTCTCGCTTCGGTTCGGTATCGCTTCGGAAACACTTTACTTTCGCCTGTCTGTTTGACAAAGGCATAAGAGTAAATTATAGTTATACAAGGATATTTTGGCGCGCGATCCAAATCGGGGCTAATACCGTCCGCCGGTCGCGGGGCTATCGAAACAGGTAACCGTGACCCTGGAACGTAAAGGGCTATTGAAGGAACATCGTGGATTTCAGGCAGTCTTACAGTCCATTCGGCTCTACTAGGCAGGAGGCCTCATTTTGCTAGCTTAAATTTTAAGCAACTACTAGCTGAATTGCTACCGGCTTTGCCTACGTTTATTTCGTAAATTGTCCGACAGGACCGTATTATCCGTATTTGCACATCACACTTTGAGCTGAACAACGTTATAATACGTAAAATTTGATAAACGCTATTTGACACAACGTTTAATCACGTCAGTAAACAATATGTCTTTCTTCAAAGAACGTGTATAAACGGCTGAGGCTTATAAAAATTCCTTCAAGCTACGTCATCGCGCCGTATCACTTTAAATTTTGGGACTGCTAGCGCCACTCCGGATTAGTTTTTTTTGTGCACTTTATAAGGCTACTCGCACACATACATTCTAATTACGCATACATTCAGAGAAAATAGTGCGCCGGGCAACAAACATTTGAATACCCAAATGCTCAGCCGAAAGTGTTAATAAATGACTTATCTCGCAACAACTTTAAATGGTCAAAAGTTGTAAATTATACGAAAGCACTTTTACATGTTCACTTCTCTCTCGACCAAATTGAATTTACTTCCAAACTCGTGCGGAGCCAGGGCCCATGGCTAGTATATAAAATGCCCGTGAACGCAAGGAGTTTACCCACGTATCGAACAAGAAAAAGACAACGCTTTCATTATGAATTGTCAACAGCAGTGAGAGTTGCAAATTAAAAGTACACGGCGGGTTGATTGAAAAATAATAGTTGAACACACCAAGGAAAGTTCATAAGCGATTGAAAATTACATTGTTAGGTTGGTAACAAAGTAAATTGAAAAAGAAGGTTGGTAGTTTAAAATTAAAAGGTGCAACTCGTGGCTACTCCTCCACTATTCTTTTCTGATTAATTTCGTTGCAGAATTCAGGACAGGGAAACTCATTTTCCGGGACGTGTCGAGCTTCATTGTCTCGGCGCTTTTTTGGTTGGTTGCCTCTGTTGATTCTGGATTTCAGGAGTTGCAGTGGTTTGGGAATAGTGTAGTGGATTTGTCCCAATAAAAAAAAGACAGAGCTATACGAGTCGTCTAGCGCCACCTCGTTCACTCACTGGAACAAGCCTGGTTTTAAGACTTCATAATACGGCCCCTGGATGGTGTGACTGTTAAGACTCCTTCAGAATAAAAATTCACTCTGTCCCTTCATTTGTCGTTTGCGTTCCACCACCACGAATGACGGGGCTCCCCTCGAGAGGGCCAAAGCCCATCATCTAATGAGTCCTCCCACCCAGGGCAGGGCGGGAGGGACTGTCAGACTTGACTGACTAAAATCCACGTTGTTCTTCAATAGCCCTTTACGTACCGGGGTCACGGTAATTCTTTAGTCCCGCGACCACGGCAGGCTTTGGCCCTATACAGGCCCCGTCACTATACACCCACACACATAACGAATTTAATTATTTTTATTAGGCAAATATTATGTAGTAAACATGCGAGTATCATCACACCCAATTGTAATTTGGGGGCGCGTAGTAATATCAGTAAGTGGCAATTGTAACCTTGTTGTTATCTTGATCAAATCATCGTGAACAATGATAATAGTTTAGCGGCTTGAATTCCTGTTACATTGACCGAGCAGGAAAAGTATAGACGCACTTATTTATTTTTTGTATCGTGGTAAAAGCATTAAATGAGTCCTCCCACCCAGGGCAGAGCGAGAGGGACTGTCAGACTCGTACTGACTAAAATCCACGGTGTCCTTCAATAGCCCTTTACGTAACGGGGTCACGGTAATTCGTGAGTCCCGCGACCAATAGAATTACTTACTTGGAATTAATTCGGGATAGCTCCTTAATAATGGCGTGATTTGAATGAATTTGGTATCGATTTAAAGTTAACAGTTAATCCTTTAAAATGGTATATTTTTTATTATTCTTAACTAGTTATTAAGTAGGTACTTAAATAAAAAATAAGTTAAAAATAACTAAAACCCGACTACGAAAAAATCGGGCACTGAAAAGTATAAAACAAGAACAAGCCGTGGTCGTATGCCACCTGTGGTTGTGTCACAATATTTTTATTGGCTAGGTGGCATACGACCACGGCTTGTTCTTGTTTTATACTTTTCAGTGCCCGATTTTTTCGTAGTCGGGTTTTAGTTATTTTTAACTAATTTTTATTTACACTATTTTGGGGTTATATTATTTGAAGTAAGTTATTTATGTTATATGTATAGTTTCTGAGTTGTGAATTTAAGATTTATCATTTGATACCCATGTTGACACTGTTAGAAACAGGCAAAGTAGCTAGTAAAAGCTATATAATGTATATATATTTCAAATGTGCTCATCAAGCTCTTGAATTTGATACCCATGTCGATACTGTGCGAAAATTTTTTTTTTTCGGTAACGACTTCACATCCCCTAGAGGGCGCCATATTGGATTTGGTGACCCGTCACCTACCCTATAACCAGCGGACAACTGAGACGCTTCTAACGAGACCTCATTTGTCATGTAATGATAAGTAGTTTAGAAGTTATGAGGGAACAAACAAACATACATACATACATACAAACATACATACATACATACATACAAACATACATACATACATACAAACATACATACCGGTCAAAATCATAACCCTCCTTTTGGCTTTGCCGTAGTCGGGTAAATAGCGCGGAATTTTCGCGAGCACCCACTTTAGTATGCGTTATATCTTTGTAAATAATATCGATTTAACAAAAGAAAAATTATATGTTCACTAGCTTTTGCCCGCGACTTCGTTCACGTGGAATAGTGAAAACTATACTATGTCCTTTCTCAAGTTTCAAACTATGTCTGTACCAATTTTCACACAAATCGGTTTTGTAGTTTAGGCGTGAAGAAAAGACAGACAGACAGACAGAGTTGCTTTCGCATTTATAATATTAGTTTGGATTATTTTTACTAGAAATTTTGTAATTTATTTGATGCTTTCTACGTGCTTATTTAACTTAATTTCAATACCTAGAAATGGATTGCCTATCTGAACACGATTAATTTCCATTCACGATTTATTCGTCGAGTTTGTGCAAGACTGGTTATAAACACAGCGTGAACACAGACGTCACCGCGCCCGCGGGGCGTTTAAAGTGAAAAATATTGTGGTTTGCACTTTAAATTAAAAAGCAAAACACTTAAGTTTATAAGTCGAGGCAGCCATTTAAAATATCGAGAAAGTAAGATTGCACTGACGTTGCTTTAAGTGCTTTCTATTCAAAGTTTTTAGTGAGTCATTTGGTTCAGTATAATTGGCTATTTGACAGTAGCTATAAATTACAAATATAATTAGTCCGTCATTTAGAATTTTAAAAAATAACGTACATGTATTTTTTCTTTTGTAAAATCAATGAATATTCACCAAAATACAACGCATCAAAACTCGTGAGTGGGAGCCCGTGACGTCAGAATTCAATAGAAATTGTACTAAATTGTGACGTATTGCCAATTTTGAAAGCATCTTATCTCCGTCAATTTTGGTTTACGAAACAAAAGAAAAAATACGGGTCGAATATTTTTTGATAATCTAAGTGACGTGACGGACTAATTATAATTGTTCAGTCAAATAGCCAATTGTTGATCCACTTACACGTTATCATGAGGCCTCGCTTAAGGTAACTCGGCGAGACAAGCAGCACGTCGCCGTTTCCCAACTATATTGGGGTCGGCTTCCAGTCGAACCAGATGCAGCTGAATATCAGTATTTTACATGGGGCGACTGTCTATCAGATCTCCACAATCCAGTAACTAGGTAATACGATACCCCATGGTAAGACTGGTTGTCAGACTATTAGAGCGTCTGACTGACAGTCGGGACCAACGGCTTTACGTGCTTTCCGAGGCACGGAGGAAACTCGCTATGAAAGGTGGTTACACAGACCGTCCTCTGCCAATACGACTTAATCTGGAAGATCGGCCTGTGTGGCTGTAATTATTTAGCCACGAGTTTTCGTCACCAGACGCAATAAATTTATGGCCAAAAAATGTAGGTGTCATAATTTTTAGTAGACTAGCCTGCTCTTTGACAAATTCGGGTAAGTTGATTTGCTGTCTGTACATCGCTTGATCTGCGTCACGCATCTTAAAGAAGACTCAAGACTAACTATCGTTTCCAAACTCAATTACAAACTCCGAAACTCACTAAATTGTTTAGTAACAATTAACTTGAATCAATTATATATTTATAAGTCGTTAAGTTAGTTTTTACTTCATTCGTCCAGAAACTATGAGTTTAATTGGGAGTTTGACTTCTGTAATGAAACCTTAACTTTTTGGAGAAGTGGGCGTTACAACATTTAGACAAAAAATAGATTTACTGTTGTTGTATGGTAGTTCTTGAGTCAATGTCGTATTATTATTCTAAGTGTAAAGCCAGACAGAGCTTTGTGTTCCACGCGCGCCTCAAAGAGTGTCAGCAAAGTGACGCGACCCCGGCAGGCTTTGTCCCTCTAGAGGGGGCTCTAGAGGGCCAATGCCTGCCGGGGTCGCGGGACTGTACGAATTACCGTGACCCCGGAACGTAAAGCGCTATTGAAGGACACCGTGGATTTTAGTCAGTACGAGTCTGACATTCCCTCCGGCTCTGCCCTGGGTGGGAGGACTCATTTGATGATTTTACCACGTAAAAAAAAGTACATTAATTTAGTTTTTAGCTTAAGTTACCGCTTATGTTTGTGAATGTTGGATCACCTGGTATCGGCAACTGTATAAGCCTTTTACTCATAAATACCTACACTATTTTTTAATTTATATACAGAAGCTGTTGATGTACCTTTATTAATAAATAAATTCCAGGAGGTTCCTCTCTCTAGAGCCCTAACTTGGACCCTGTTCCCGATGCTGGTGGACCACTATTTTTTATATTTATAAATGTTTTTTCTTTTTGTAATTTCTTTTTTGTAAAAATATTTAAAAATGTAAACAGATAGAAAAAAAATGAATAAAGGCAATAACAAATTAACCATATGAATTGAAAAAGACTTTTGGTACTTGCCCAGGCTTGAAGTAGCAACCTCATGCATGAGAAGCGAGTTACTAAACTCCTAGGCCATTACGATTTATGAATTCAAAACTTTTTTTTTTATATTTATTAACACATCATCACTATCATTACAGGATTTTCCTTATTCAATAGTGTGGCCGCAATATTACAGTTAAACTAATATTCTGTACCGAGTTATTTTCGTACGGGCCCGTATCTTCGTCGACGGACAAAGAGAGTAGACCCCTAGCTTAGGACGGTATTCTTTTACAAGAGATTGTTATAAATACTAGCGAGGTAACACTAATTAGCGCGAAGAAGAGAGAATAATGTTATAAATAATAATAATAAATAATAAAAGTCTTTATTTGGAACTTAAAAATATACATAACAATGTTTATAAGTAACGATGATAGCTGCAGTAGTTAGAAACTGTGGCGCAACTATCAACGCCCACCTCCAGAAACAAAAGCGGAAATAGTTCCAGATTTTGACTAAAATAAATTGAAACAACATAAGAAATAATATAAAAGATGTGTTAGTGGTTGAGTGTACGTGGTCAATGTGTATGTGTCTATGTAGTGAGTGTGGGGTATGTCTGTACGAAAGGGTGTGTGCAGTGGTGTAAATTTGTTATAATATATTATGTTTCAATTAGTTTTTCAGTTTCATCATAAGTTTTTGATTGTAGCCATTCTGTTATTTTTTTCTTAATAACAATCGTTTTAAGGGGGTGAATTATTATTTTCTTATTTATTTTATTATATAGCCTAGAGCTAATGTGTCTAAAACTACGACTCACAGCTACAGTTCTACAGAGTTCCGTAGCACAAACTCTCTCCGCGCGACGCGCTACAGTGGCACATTTTGGGTCATAGTGCAACTGTCCATGTTTTCGGATAACCGTTTGCAGTATGAAGAGCTGTCTAACAGTTAGAACTTTGCAGAGCAGAAATAGGTCTCGGGTTGGGAATCTAGCCGGTTTATTTGTGATTACCTTTAACACTGCTCTCTGCGCTCTTTCGACTCGCAACATAGTTGTTTTAAGGGCACCCCCCCAGGCGGTTAGACAATATCCGAGGACCGATTGAGCAAGTGCATAATAAATGGTAATCAGGCACTCAAAATCCATGACTGATCTTAATTTCCTAAAAATGTAAATTAATCTTCTCACACGCGTCACAATTGAGTCTACCTGGATTTTCCAATTTAAAAGATTGTCAATATACACGCCAAGGTACTTAAGATTGTCCACTCGCTCAATGGGAAAGCAATTACAAGAGGTAGTATTGATGAGACAAGTGTGTGCTTTAACTATAGAGGATAATGGCGGTTGGCTACCAATACCAGGAGTGAAGGGAATAATTTTACTTTTGCTAACGTTTAGTGTGAGAAGATTTATAGTGAGCCATTTCATGACTATCCTAAGGGCGTTTTCTGCAGTTTTGAAGGTCTCATCCCAGTCCTTGCCATGAGTTAAGAGAACTGTGTCATCGGCATATGCGATGATTTTGGTGTTTGAAAGGGATAACCGACACAGATCATTCATATAAATGAGGAAAAGGGTGGGCCCGAGTACGCTCCCCTGGGGTACGCCAAAAGATAATCCCTCCTCTACGCTTAGGTGGTCACCAATTTTTACAACTTGTCCGCGGTTCGTCAAGTAACTGTGGAAGATATCAAGGACAGTGCCACGTATGCCAATGCTTTCTAGTTTATTTAATAGCAGGGGGATAGAGACAGTGTCAAAAGCTTTGGATAGATCTAAAAATGTTCCAATAATTTTATATTTTTGATTGAAGTTAGAGGTGATTGTATCTGTAAGCTCCAGAACTGCATCTTCTGTGGACCTTCCAGCTCGAAAACCATACTGATTCTGAGCCAGAATGTTATTTTTATTTAAATATTTTATTAGTCTACGATTAATTACTTTTCGAAAATTTTTGAAAGGGTAGAGAGAACAGATATTGGTCTATAATTAGCTACACCGTCTCTATCTCCCGCTTTAAATATTGGGTGGACAATAGCAGTCTTAAACACTTTTGGGAAAATGCCTAAGGACAGGGACAGGTTAAAAATGTGAACAAGGACAGGGGTAATGATATGCCGAGTCGCCTTAATGACGGTTGTTGATATACCATCGTGCCCTATAGCACAGTTGTCCTTAAGGCTTAGAATGGTAGTATCAATTTCGGCTTCATCCACCTCATACAACACCATAGATCCAGCAGAGGAAAGCGAAGAAGTATTTGGTTTGTCCTTGTCTGTAATGTTTGAAGCGTAGAAGTTTGACTGTGTGATTTTAAAAGCTAGGTTTTTACCCACACTTGCAAAGTACTGGTTGACCCTGTTGACTGAACAAATAGGATCCTCATGACCTTTTATTAATTCTGTAGGTGCCTTTTTATTCTGATCCAGGTTACCAATCTGTTTGATAAGACGCCAAGTAGCTTTTGGATTACGTGAGGCCTTCCGAAACTCAGATCTTTCGTATTCACGTTTAACTTTTTTTAGGATCATGTTGCAGAAATTTCTATAGCGACAAAAAATGAGTTTATAAGTTTCATTTTCTGGATACTTTTTGAGTTTTTTGAACAGTTTGTCTCTATGGCGCATACATCTCAGAAGACCAGGCGTAATCCAAGGCTTGGTTATCCGTTTTCTGCTGGGGATGTTTGTCATGTGAGTAAAAACTGTGAGGTTATGTTATTTTCATTATTTTTTATTTCAAAGTTGTTTTTACGGTTTTGTCTTTTTATATACTGGAATGGAATGTCTATTTCTTTTTTTAAACGTCAGGAATTTCTTCATGTAACGTGGGTGCGTTTACAAACATAGAAACTCACATACACAAACACCCCGACCCGGAACAATTACTTGCAGATCATACAAATATTTGCTCCGTGCGGGGATCGAACCCGCGACACGTTGCACAGCAGTCGTCGCTCAGCCACTGCGCTAACCGTGTTGTCAAATGTCGTCTATGTCCGACATCTCTGAGACGATTTTATTTAATACTAGCTGACCGATCAAACTTCATTCCGCCTATTTGATTTAAAACGACTTTTAAATTTAATTGATTTCTGAACGACGGGACGCACATCAAATATTTAAAAGGTAGGAATAGTTTCTTACGGAAAACGAAATTGTTGCTTTTACTATGTTCCTAATATTTTTATCATATTTTACTCACCTTTTAAACCTTCCCTGGACTTCAAAAAATAATTCAAAACCAAAATTAGCCAAATCGGTCCAGCCGTTCTCGAGTTTTAGCGAGACTAACGTACAGCAATTGATTTTTATGTATATCAAACGTATATAGATAGATTTTTCAGCTGTTCAGTTTTAACAAACAAAGAAACTCTGTTACAGAATGCCATTTATTTAAATTTAAGAAAAAAATCGGTCCACAATTGGCGGAGTAATCGCGTAACAAACACACAAAAAAACATACCGTCGAATTGATAACCTGGATGGATCTCCAAAACGGGCGTATTCGTGTGATCGCTCTGGTGCTTTTCAGATATTGATATTTAATAGTAATTATGTATCTCATTAAAAATAATGATATTCAAATAGTATATTTTTACTATTGGCCTTCAATTTATACAAACAGTTATGAAAATATTTAAGTTCAAAAAATTTCGCGACCAGAGCAATCATAATTGGTGCCAGAGCGATCATAAATGGTGAAATCAGTGAAACAAGAAAATTAATATTGATAAAATATTATTCATTTAGCCGTTTTCAGTCATATTCAGTGTACGAATAACAAGATTGATGTAAGAGGAATGTATTATTTTAGAAAAATATCGTTTTAATTTCAAACTATTACATTATAATTTTAAAATAACAAATTAACATACTTATAAAAAACAACTTTTGGCGTAGTTTCATTTATTTGGACTATATTATCCGAACTTTCCCTACTTTTCTTCCTACGAACCTTTTGCTGGCTTGGAGTCAAATCACTCATTGGTAGTACTGTGCCCCGAGCTTTTTTCCTTTGGTGATTTTCTCTTGACTTTGCAAAACATTGTCCGTATAGATCTGAATTATTTGTCATGTAAAGATCATTTCGCTGTGTCGGAAGACAAAAATGGGGAAAGCGGAAATTGGTCATATAATAATTATTGGTGGAGACTATATTTCATTTTACTTAGGTACACCTCTGTCCAACCCTTCGGGGATTACAGGTGTGATGTTTTGTTATGTTTAATTGCTTGAAGTCGTTGGTTCTAGCAATACTTATCATTATTTTGTGTTTCTCAGCACTTCGCTCACAGCAAAATCAACAGATTCAGATACCTCTCTGTTGTCGAACTCCATAGAATAACTCTGTATTTTTTACCATACCTGCGAGTAAACATTGGCTGAATGTTTTGTTTTCTTAAGAGTAAGTTTTAATATAAACCAGTTTTCTGTTGTGAGGAATTGAAAACTTTGAACTGAATGCACATTTTAGGCTGAGAGCTTTAGTCCTGCTTGTAATTTTCAAAGTATCAGCTGACGATATTTCCACCGAGATACAGCCAGCTGACGTTTGTTTTTATCCATAACTTCATGTAAACTATCATCAGGTGAAATTTGAGTCGAGAGGAAATTACTGAAAGTAAAATAAAATAAAAAAAAAACATTTTTGGGTAACCAGCTGACGTGTTTTCAACCATGGTACAGTCAACTGATTGGTTTTATTCTTCGTGATATAAGATAATCTTCAATATAAACCAGGTTTCAGTTGGGAGGAAATGACAATATTTTTTTTCTACGTGTTTGAACGGCTATTGCTGCTTATCCCACCAACGGAACCACAGCTGACTTCCACGAATCTTTATGATACAACTCCCTCATGTAGCTTACTATTATGACTTGAGAAGAAATCACTGACGAAATTTAGCTCCCCCTTTTCCCGCTCTATGAAATGTTTTTCTTCGAGGCATGGTTTCCATCTGCAACAATAGTTGATATTAAATTTTAGAAAAGAAAAGCTTATAGTTGCGGTTAGCTAAATGCCAATATAATAATACTTATCATCATAGTAAAATACGTCAAAATCTGTTTATGGGTTTAGGTTATCCAAAGAAACCCAGAAAAGGATATAAATTAAAGGTTATATGCATAGTTCTTCGTTTGTCATTGTTACAGTCTGGACTTAAAACAGATTTTTAACGTACAATTAATGCAAAATATCATTGCTCTGGTCTTTTTGGACAGAGCAATCACAGCCACAGCGATCAGAAAAAGTCACTAAATCATAAATTTAGCCGATTTTAAAAGTAGTAGAAAGTTGTGATTACGTCTCATAAAAAACACTATAATGATCTCTTTATTCACATAGCAAACACATTTACAAGCTTACTATTTAATTTAAATAACGAGCCATAGTAATCATAAAATTCGAGAACCAAATCCAGAGCAATCATAAACTTACCTTCGTAAACTTACCTTCGCGGGTACGTGGCAGACAGGTATCCTCCTCGGCGGTTAGACCACTGCTGGCGCTGCCCACCGGGAGAGGAATAGAGTGTCTATAACGCGTAACTAGGGATGAGGGCGATGTTTTACCTCAGCGCAGAGCGATGAGATAAAATGCCCGGTCACGATTTTAAATTCAAATTGAGGCAAAAGTATTGTTAATATAACTAAAAATATTTTATTACTATGAAGATTAACTATTTGTTATGTAATCTAAATAAGTTGTTTCATATGAACCATCTCAGTAAAAATTTTAAAAATATTTTTTTCATTCAATCGGGAGTCGGGTCAACCCAGAGCGATCAGGATTTTAGGGTTTAAGATTTTTTTTTAAATATTTAAAATAAACATATTCATAATATTAGCCTTGTACCACGTAGATTAGACATCGAACTGTATATAAAAAAATATTATGAAAACGGTTTCCGATTTTAAAATGGGTTTATCCAGCCCGACACGAAAAAAAATGCCTCTGGAGATTGTGCCACCTCCTCCTTTTTGAAGACGGTTAAAAAACGTATAATAACATAACAGACACAGTCCATAAAATTATAAACGCAATAATACATTTAGAACAACAAAAGAAATAAAAAAACTTAGATCCGTTCTCACAGCTCCGTAACTCAAACATTCGTTTATTATTAGTACTAGCTCTTATCTGTTGGTCGCCGGACTGTACGATTTACCGTGACCCCGGTACGTAAATGGCTATTGAACGACACCGTGGATTTTAGTCAGTACGAGTCTGACAGTCGCTCCCGCTCTGCCCTGGTGGGAGGACACATTTGATGATGTTACCACGATAAAAAAAAAGCTTTTATCTGTGACTTTGCTCACCCTTCTATAGCCTGTAACCATCTCTAAACTGCTGCTACTGAGATTCTTTTTAAGCCTGTGCGCATGACGCAAAATGTCTACGAAAAGCGTACTAAGCATCTACCAAAAGCGTAGCAAGCGTCTACGGAAAGCGTAGCAAGTGTCTACGAAAAGCGTAGCAGGTGTCTACGAAAGGCGTAGCAAGTGTCTACGAAAAGCGTAGCAAGCGTGTACGAAAAGCGTAGCAAGAGTCTACAAAAAGCGTAGCAAGTATCTACGAAAAGCGTACCAAGTGTCTACGAAAAGCGTACCAAGCGTCTACGAAAAGCGTAGCAAGCGGCTACGAGAAGAGTAGCAAGTGTCTACGAAAAGCGTAGTAAGTGTCTACGAAAAGCGTAGCAAGTGAATACGATAAGCGTAGTAAGTGTCTACGAAAAGCGTAGCAAGTGCCTACGAAAAGCGTAGCAAGTGTCAGCGAAAAGCGTAGCGAGCGTCTACGAATAGCGTAGCAAGTTTCTACGAAAAGCGTAGCAAGCATCTACGAAGAGCGTAGCAAGTGTCTACGAAAAACGCAGCTAGTGTCTACAAAAAGCGTAGCAAGTGTTTACGAAAAGCGTAGCAAAAGCCTACGAAAAGCGTAGCAAGTGAATACGATAAGCGTAGTAAGTGTCTACGAAAAGCGTAGCAAGTGCCTACGAAAAGCGTAGCAAGTGTCAACGAAAAGCGTAGCGAGCGTCTACGAATAGCGTAGCAAGTTTCTACGAAAAGCGTAGCAAGCGTCTACGAAAAGCGTAGCAAGTGTCTACGGAAAGCGTAGCAAGCATCTACGAAACACCGTAGCAAGATCTACGAAAATCGTAGCAAGCATCTACGAAACACCGTAGCAAGCATCTACGAAAAGCGTAGCAAGTGTCTACGAAAAGCGTAGCAAGTGTCTACGAAAAGCGTAGCAAGTGTCTACGAAAAGCGTAGCAAGCATCTACGAAACACCGTAGCAAGTGTCTACGAAAAGCGTAGCTAGTGTCTACGAATAGCGTAGCAAGTTTCTACGAAAAGCGTAGCGAGGGTCTACGAAAAGCGTAGCAAGCATATACGAAACACCGTAGCAAGCATCTACGAAGAGCGTAGCAAGTGTCTACGAAAAACGTAGCTAGTGTCTACAAAAAGCGTAGCTATTCTAAACTGCAACTTTTTGATTTAATGTAATAGGCTATTGTACTCAAACATGTTATTAGTCCAAAAGTTCGATTGTCCAAAAATTTAGACCCTTACTGTTTTCATTTGTTACGAAAACCAGAAACGACGAAGATACGACGTTTCTAAATATCACAAAACGTCACTCGGTCGGTATAATTTTACAGGCGTTATGACGTCACAAGCCCCCACACCCGAATTTCGAAGAATTTTATCTTTGTCAATATTAATTTATTTTAAAATAAACAAAAAATACGTGTTCATTATTTTTCAATACTCTAACTGACGGACAAAACAGATTTTCCATTTATTTATGCAGTAAATTACCCTATTGCCTAATTTTATTTTATTTTCTTGTCCACAGGTCGGCCATTTTGTGCAGCTGTCAAATCTCGCCGCCATGTCTGTCTACCGCGTGTCCGTGTGCATCGTGATCGCTCTCCTGTACTTGCAATGTTGTTATACAGCCACGGTGAGAATATACCATTATTTTCATTGACTTAATTTTTTTTAAAGCTTCCCTCTAGGAATTTCTCCTGTATTCGTATTCCACGCGCGCCTCAAAGAGTGTCTAGAAGGCCAAAGCCTGCCGGGGTCGAGCGAGGGCCGAGCGGGAGGGACTGTCAGATTCGTACTGACTAAAACCAAGGTGTCCTTCAATAGCCCTTTACATTGCGGGGTCACGGTAATTCGTACAGTCCCGCGACCCCGGCATGCAATAGAGTTTATCCTAAACTGTTTTTTTTTCTTTTTCCAGATTCCACGTAACTTCGACAGTCGGCTTCCAGAAGAAATGATCATGACTCCTAAGAAGAGGCCATTTTGTAATGCTTTCACTGGTATGTGTCAAGTACTAGCTATTACCCGCGGCTTCAACCGCGTTTACAGAGATTATAGAAGGGAAATGTACAAAATGATCTGTATGACAATTTTGGAAAGTCATAAAATGTTTGGCACCGCCCCAAAATCTAATTTTTGTGTTTTCCCTCCGGTACGTATAAAGCGTTTCTGCAATACTGTTATTGTGCGCACAGCTAAGGAGTGGAATTCCCTCCCGGGGTCTGTATTTCCTGATAGCTACAACCTTGGGGTCTTCAAGTCAAGAGTGAATAGGTTACTTCTAGGCAAGCGTGCTTCACCGTCGACCACATCATCGTTTACCATCAGGCGAGATAGTGGTCAAACGCAAACCTTTCGTTAAATATAAAAAGTAAAAAAACAGTCTGTTTGATTTTTCGTTAAAGCCTTTGTCAAACAGACAGACGATAGCGACGAGACGTCAAACTGGGTACAGCGAACCGAGGCGTGGCAGTCGTATTAGCTGGCTTTTTATGAACGACGTCAAACAGCAAATACGCCATCGCTACGTCTTCGCATCGGTTCGGTCACGCTATCGGATCGCTTTCGCTTTTCTATGAGACTGGATTCAAACAATTCCATACATTACAAATAAAAACGCCTCGCTTCGCATTCGCCACGCCTGTCTGTTTGACAAAGGCTTAAAATTGTTAAAATTGACGTCTTAATTTCAGGCTGCGGTCGCAAGAGGTCGCAGCAAGCGCCCGGGATGCCATCCCAAGAACTGTTAAGACAGAAACAGGTAAACTTTCTAAATCTTACTTACTTTCTATCCATCTGCTTCCCTGGCCTTCACAACTTTTATTTTTTTCCAAATTGGTAACATCATCAAATGAGTCCTCCCACCCAGGGCAGAGCGGGAGGGACTGTCAGACTAGTACTGACTAAAATCCACGGTGTCCTTCAATAGCCCTTTACGTACCGGGGTTTCAGTAATTCGTGAGTCCCGCGACCGGCCTTCACAACTTAGGACTGGAATAGGAGGAGCTTTAGTAACGGTTGATGCAGTGGCTGAAAGATCGACTGTTGCGCTGCGTATCGTGGGTTCAATTCCATCACACAACAAATATTTATAATCTACCCCGACGGATCAACGGATTAACGTGCATTACATATTGAGAAAACTTGATATAACGAACCTTAATGCTGTTAAATTTTGAAACTGTTCTATTCCATATCCAAAAACTCCTGTAACAATTGCTTTAATATTTAAGTAACAATACATTTTATATACATACTCCATATTACACAGGGCGTCAAAAAATTCATCCACATCACTATCAATGGGGAAAGTGCCCAGAACGCTGGCAGCATTGCCACGTTGGATGGCAATGCTGATCATTTGACCAAGAAATAAGCCAGCCCTCTGGTCACGCAACCCGTCGACTATACGCTTAGCGATGTCTTTAAAAACTTGGTGGGCACTCGGACCCCATGGCTCTAGGGTTTCAACCCCAAACGGCTCAAATACATAGCTACTAGTCAAGCCATTGTAAGTGCTGATTACGGTGCAGCAATTGCAGCAGCCGCACCAGCACAATAACTATCCATGTAACTATTAATAAAATAGAAACGTATTATTTTATTTCAATTAAACTATAGAAATATAAAAATACTAAATTAAAATAAAACAAAACTAAACTATTATAGAGCATCGAAAAAAACATATTTTTTTAAATTTCTTCCTGTATCGTGGGTGCGTTTACAAACATAGAAACTCACATACACAAACACCCAGACCCGGAACAACTAATTGCAGATCATACAAATATTTGTACCACGCGGGGATCGAACCCGCGACAGGCTGCGCAGCAATCGATTACTCAGCCATTGCGTCAACCGTGACGTCATTTCATTCTCAACGCTGTCAGCTGGTAATGTGCCCAAGAGACTGGCGGCGTTGCCTCTTTGTATGACAATACTTAGCCTCTGGACAAGGTAAAAGCCAGCTCTTGGGTCACGGGAAGCGTCAACAAGTCTTTAAGAAATGTCTTTGTAAAGGCTGTGAGCACTCGGACCCCATAGCCCTATAGTTTAAACTATTAATTACTTATAATAAAATTCTCTTCCTCATCTCGATTCCAGTACGTCGACGAGGACACATTCGGCTCATTCCTGGACTCAGAATCAGCTATTGAAGAACTGTCCCGGCAGATCCTCTCCGAAGCTAAGCTCTGGGAAGCGATCCAAGAAGCCAGCGCAGAAATTGCCCGACGAAAACAGAAGGAAGGGTATTAGAACGAAAAACAACCGTATGTCGATACCGTAGCGTTTCAAATCAAGATTAGTATTAAATAATCGTTATACACTGACTCGACTACGGGTGAAATAGTGTTTAATATCTTCCTGTTCGTATTTCTACCAATTTGATTCTATTCTATTTTCATCCAGCCATTGATGAAACAGTGTTGCTAGTTTTGAAATGGTAGCTTTTGACACTTTTCTACCAAAATGGTAGTTTTTTAATACCGGCATTTTTCCCCAGTCATTGATGAAACAGTGTTGTTAGTTCTGAAATAGTAGCTTTTTCACTTTTCTACCATTATGGTAGTTTTTTATGTTATAATCTATACTGACTTCTATGTAAAAGATAAGTTTTACACAAAATGATTATTTCATCCGTAATCGAGATTAAATATGCCATGTTCATTTTTTTAAACAAATAATAATCACGATGTAAGTTTTTAAGGAATATTTAAGACTTTAAAAATGTGCGAAATACCGTAAGAGGTTGTTTTTATGATGATATGTTTGACCATTTCATAAAAAGGTAGTTATTTCATGGTCAATGATCAAACACATCGTAAAGTGATAAATAGTAAGATCCGGTCATGACATAATTAATTATACGACAAGTTTCACAATTTTCAAAGTGTTAAGTACGAGTAATTAAAAATAATATGATTGCTACAAAATGTATCAAATAATTATTATGTTTGTTTTATATTTTTAAGAATTTAACTAGGAGGTGACTTAGTGATAATATTTAATGAATAAATAATTAATAATTGTTAGATTTTGATGCTAATAAACTAGATGAGGATATCTAAATATCCGATGAAGAAAAGTATATGGACGTTTCATTTTTCAATACAAGCGTTTTTCCCCGATTTATTTTGAAATATTCATCTATCTATCTATCTATACTTATAATAAATCTGTAGAGAGGCCAATTATGTACATGAAATTAATTTAAAAAATAACTATCAAGGGGTGATTAGGGATCGCTACTGATGCCAAAAATGCAGTAAAATTTTTGTCTGTCTGTCTGTATGTTCATTATAGATACAAAAACTACTCGACGGATTTTAACGAAATTTGGCACAATTATTCTTCATACTCCTGGGCAGGTTATAGTATACTTTTCATTACGCTACGATCAATAGGAGCAGAGCAGTGAAAGGAAATATTGGTAAAACGGGAGAAGTTACTCCATTTTTTAAGCTTCCGTCGCGTGTGCAGCCAGTTAAAGCTACATAGAAATCATGTATTACGGAAATTTTCTCCTTAAAATTATATAAAAATTTTCTTTGACAGCATATGTCTATCTTTTATGGCTGACTCACAATAACACGTGAAACTGCACGCGGGCGAAGCCGCTGGCAAAAGCTAGTTTTGGAATATTAGAAAAACGTCTGACTACGAAAATGTTAAACATCTGCTGTTAAACACTTGCCTAAAAAAACTGTCAACGTCAAAACAGCATTTCACGTTGATATAAAGGTCGTTTTGCAATTACACTTTTGTTAGACAGGTGTTCAACAGATGTTTAACATTTTGTGGTAAGACGGTAAATGTTTAACTACTGGTTTTCTTCGGTTTAGTCGTCTTGAAAACAATAAATCATATCTTGTCCTGAAATTCCTGGGAGTCAGAGTTAAAAAATAAGTTGTTGCCCGGAATTGAGCTCACAACCTTATGGATGAGAGGTTAATGTTCAGTTGATATAAAAACGAATCTCTTCAAAGTTATAGTGAACAGGCTTCTTCTGGGTAAACTCACTCCAGCGTAGACCTTATCTCTGTTATCCCTGACTTAGTCTAGAGTCAAAATCAATCACAACTTTTTTTTATTTTTTAACGTGGTAAAATCATCAAATGAGTCCTCCCACCCAGGGCAGAGCGGGAGGTACCGGGGTTACGGTGATTCATAAGTCTCGCGACCCTGACAGGCTTTGGCCCTCTAGACCGCTCTTTGAGGCGCGCGTGGAACACAACGCGCCGTCGTCCCGGGCATGGTCCATGGTCGGAAAGCGAGTTGTCCATTACTCACTGCCCGCATGCCCGCGCCTACGGTGGCCGGAGATCGTCTGCCGACGTACGTCGCCGTGGGCGTTTACTACTGTGGTTGGGGTGGAGGGAGGACACTGTTCTCTCCCTCACGTGGCTCGCCTCCTCCTTCGCGAGCATGACTGCTTCGCAAAAGGAGGCGACGGCTTCAAATCAATCACAACTTAATAACAAACGCAAAAAAAGTAAAAATTTTATACACGACGCTTTACATCAATCTTCGCATTTATTTATTTAAATACAATTCATTGATTTTGAATGATTACATAAGAAAAGTCAGTCATTAATCAAAAACAATTTCCCACTTCGACCATGTTCAATCTAAGCGATTTTCAAACATATCTTCTAAGGAGTACAGATGGTTTTCGCTTGGCAGCAGGTTGGTGGCCCACTGTTGAGGTACTACCATGTCTTCCAGTACAAACACAGGTACTTCTGACTTCTGCTGACTTTCTTTCACATCCTGACCAAGCGAGTGAAGCTAGAAGAACATAAATATCATAATTATTACAGACCCAGCAACTTGTCTGTTCATCATCATTATTAGGCTTGTTGGTCTAGTGGTTAGTGACCCTGACTCCTATGTCGGAGGTCGTGGGTTCGATTCCCACCCAGGACAAACGTCTGTGTGATGAGCACGATCATTTGTTCTGTGTCTGGGTGTAATTTATCTATAATATGTATGTATTTAGAAATATATAAGTATGATTATCAGTTGTCTAGTACCCATAACACAAGCTCTGCTTAGCTTGGGACTAGATGGCGTTGTGAGATAGTTGTGGAATATATATTTTATTTTTATTTATCAGTCGGAAGATGTCCTCTGGTGAGCATGCAAAGATTTTTGAGGAAAATAAAGATTTAGATGCGAGTGGGACTCGAACCCGCGTTTGGATAAGTACTCCAGACGCGTTTCCTTTTTTTATCGTGGTAATATCATCAAATGAGTCCTCCCACCCAGCAGAGAGGGAGAGACTGTCAGATTCGTACTGACTAAAATCCATGGTGTGCAGCCATGCGGGCAGCGAGTAATGGGCAACTCGCTGTCTGACCATGGAACATGCCCGGGTCGACGGCGAGTTGTGTTCCACGCTCGCCCCAAAGAGTGTCAGCATAGTGACGGGACCCCCTATGAGGGCCAAAGCCTGCCGGGGTCGCGGGACTCATGAATTACCGTGACCCCGACACGTAAAGGGCTATTGAAGGACACCGCGGATTTTAATCGGTACGAGTCTGAAAGACCCTCCCGTTCTGCCCTGGGCGGGAGGACTCATTTGATGATTTTACCACGATAACAAAAAAAGTGGAAGTTCCTCAAACTCCTATGACAGCAATGCTATAAGACGCTGGAAACCAACGACACTGCTCAACGACAGAAAGCACTATTTAATCGTTACCTTGAAGCCGTCTGGTCCCCTCTTCTTTCTAAGGTAGTTGAAGCAGCACGCTCGGAAGCGTCTCGTGCCGCACGCGCGTGCGCACTCGCTGCCGCACGAGTCGCACGCTGACCACACTGAGCCCACTGCAAGAGACACATCATCATCACCATCATCATCAGCCTTTTATAGTGTTCTCGCTGCTGAAAACACAGGCCTTATCTTACAGGGCGTGGGCCATAATCCAACACGCAGGCTCGATGCTGGTTGGTAGATGTCACATGTATTCGAATTTTGGGTTCCAAAACTATTTGCATGTTTTCCTTCACCATTTTGAGAGCAGTGGTAATGAAATAAATTAAAGAAAGCAATTCTGGGTTTAAACCCACAACCTATAAAATTAAAATTGGGCCATTACATTACAATTTATTTATTTTTTCTTCTATGTCCGCCGATTTAGTATTATGTTCTTATAAATTTTATTTTATGTCTTATATAGTACAGAATTAATATTTTATCTATTTTTCTGAGAAGTATTAGATATATCGAATACTCTTTATTATTTACAAAGATATCTTACATATAGGGTCAACAATGGGCAATTTATATTGCATAAATCTATTTAGTTTTTAAAGCAGTCGCCTTTATTTTAATTTTAAGAATTATTTTCTTAATTACATTACTCCGCGATCTTAGCAGATTTTCTATTGTTTCTGTCTAGCTTTAAAAGAAAAAAGGCTATGAGTTTATGAGCTAAACTTACCAACAAACATAAGTGATAAAATAGCCGTTAACTTCAACATTTTATAAAATAGATATAAATCTTATCACGGAATGGTTCTACAGCCGAAGACGAGGTCGGAATGTCGACATACAGTTGATAACCGCGTTTTATAAGTCTCAAAGTTTACATAGCAATGTGGGGGCGTCAACGTCGCTAGACAATGCTTTTTAGCTTAGTATATTTGTTCGTATAAAGATATTTGGTTCGTTGCTTTATTTCAATTTTGTGTCAATAATATAGGCGCCATATCGACCACGGGTAATGGCGATTGTAATATGATATTATGGTATAGCTCGTTGGCGTGGGAAATGGTACAGTTTACAGGTATCGGCTATAATTAAATAATTATTGCACACCTTTGGAAAGATAAGGAGGAGGCGGGCGCCGTGAGGGAGAGGACAGCTTTAACCTCACAACCCAGCTGCCGCAGGAGACGCCCGTCGCACCGGATATCGCAGTAGCCAGAAGTCGCCTTTCCGGCTATTGTAGACGCGGGCATGCGGACGTCGAATAATGGGCGACTCGCCGTACGATCATGGACCATACCCGGGTCGACGGAGCGTCGTGTTCCACGCGCGTCGTCAACTTTTCTTATCAGGTGACCGGAACTTTTCTTATCTTTCAAAATCATCAAATTAGTCCTCCCACCCAGGGAAGAGTGGGGGGGACTATCAGACTCGTATTGACTAAAATCCACGATGACCTTCAATAGCCCTTTACGTACCGGGTTCACGGTAATTCGGGAGTCCCACGACCCGCAACACGTACTCGTACGTAGCAGAAAATTATGGTAAAATCATCAAAAGAGTCCTCCCACCCAGAGCAGAAGCAGGGAGCAGCAGCAGCAGGGAGGGACTGTCAGACTTGTACTAACTAAAATGCACGGTGTCGTTCAATAGTCCTTTAAGTTCCGGGGCCACGGTTACCCGATAGGCCCGTGACCCCGGCAGGCTTTGGCCCTATAAGGGGGGCCCCGTCATATTGCTTTCAGCTCTTTGAGGCGCGAGTGGAACCCGACCATAGTCCATGGTCGGACAGCGAGTTGCCAATTACTCGTCGTCCGCATGCCTGCGCCTGTGATGGGAAATCGTCCTCCGTATCCTCAGGGCGATCCTCGCCGCAATCGCGTCGTGCCCGAGTTAAGAAAGGCCTAAGTCAAAGTACTAGATTTAGTAACACCTACACATATTGCTAAGTAAACTTGAATCCCTATAAAACTACGGCTATCAACTACACAACGGCATTCCGACATCGTCTTCGGCAGTAGAATCAGTCCGTGACAAGAAATATATCATTTCAACAAAATGTTGAAGTTCATGGCTGTCCTGACACTTATGTTTGTTGGTAAGTTACATTAAACTCATAAACTCAAGCCTTCTATTCTAATGATCTTCAAATTCATGGTTGTCGCGGTTGTTAAGCGTTCGACTGTTGCGTAGCCTGTCGCGGGTTCGATCCCCGCACGAGACAAATATTTGTATGATCTGCTATAAGTTGTTTCGCCCGGGTCGACGGCGCGTTGTGTTCCACGCGCGCTTCAAGGAGTTTCAGCATAGTGACGGGGCCTGTAGTGGGCCATAGCCTGCCGGGGTCGCGGGACTTTCCCATTACCATAACCCCGGTACGTAAAGGGCTAGTGAAGGACACCGTGGATTTTAGTCAGTACAAGTCTGACAGTCCCTCCCGCCCTGCCCTGGGTGGGAGGACTCATTTGATGATTTTACCACGATGAAAAAAAAAACACAAAAAAAAGTAGTTGTTTCGGATCTGGGTGTTTGTGTATGTGAATTTCTCATTTTGCAGTGAGTTCCGTATGGTCAGCGTGCGACTCGTGCGGCAGCGAGTGCGTGCGAGCGTGCGGCACGAGACGCTTCCGAGCGTGCTGCTTCAACTACCTCAGGAAGAAGAGGGGACCAGACGGCTTCAAGGTAGCATTTCCTTAGGTATCACTATCGTCGAGCAAGTGTTGAAGAGCCCTATCGTCCCAGGATATGCATGTTGCATGCGGGCAGCGAGTAATGGGCAAATCGCTGTCCGACCATGGACCATGTGCCCGGGTCGACGGCGCGTTGTGTTCCACGCACGCCTCAAGGAGTATCAGCATAGTGACGGGGCCTGTAGAGGGCCAAAGCCTGCCGGAGTCGCGGGACTCAGAAATTACCGTGACCCCGGTACGCAAAGTTCTATTGAAGGACACCGTGGATTTTAGTCAGTCAAGTCTGACAGTCCCTCCCGCCCTGCCTTAGGTGGGAGGACTCATTTGATGATTTTACCAAGATAAAAAAAAAATTTAGAGATTATTTTTAAAATGTCTGAGGTAACATGAAATTATGCGTGTATTGTTGTTCCAGGTCCATTCAATTGCTCAGGATATGAAGGAGAGTCAGCAGAAGACAGAAGTACCCGTGTTTGTGCTCGACGCCATGCCTCTGACCCAACAATGGACCACGAACCTGATGCCAAGCGAAAACCATCTGTACTCCTCAGAAGATTTGTTTGAAAATCGTTTGGATTGAATACTGGTCGAAATGGCCAATTTTTTCCAAAATGAATGACTGATTTTTAATACGAGTAACCATGTCTTTAGATATATTCAAACATTTTTAAATAAATAAAGGCATTTAAACGTTATTTTTATTCATTTTTACATATTCATTTACATTATACATATTATGATTTTTTAAGAAGTGAAAACTTCTTTAGCGGCGTCGTGCACTTTTTTGGAATGGGTAAAAAATACAACTTAAACTCGCGTCAGGACACGTGACCTGATCGAAAATTCGTAAGACGGCGCAGGGCGTTTGCGCGAATGTTCGTGTGTGTTTATTACTATTCAAGTTTTTACTTCTGCCGGCACTCCCAGAGTGCAACCCGTCGTTTTTTTGATTCATTACTTTCCCTTATTGAGTATATTTTTAAATATTTTTACAAAAAGAACCACCACAAGTGTGGAAGTGGTCCACCGGTATCGGGAACAGGGTCCAAGCTACCGGCGGTTAGGGCTCCAAAGAAAGAAACCTCCTAACAATGCGCGCCGTGTCCAGAAGAACTGCTTTGCTTTCAGAATCAGGCCCTTGATCCACTTGCCTAACAAGAGCCTCCTAAGATGTTGGTCGAGGCTCTTGGCAATTAAGCCATTCTTAAACGTTTCCACACATTAGGAAGTTCTCCTGTATCGTGGGTGCACTAACACCCAGACCCAGAACAACTACTTGTAGATCATACAAATATTAGCTCCGTGCGGGGATCGAACCTGCGACACGCTGCAGCGCAGTCTAACGTTCAACCACAACGTCAAACGTGCCATCATACTATATCAATCTATATCATATTAGATCAATATATAAATAAATATTCCACAACTATCACACAACGCCGTCTAGTCCCAAGCTAAGCAGAGCTTGTGTTATGGGTACTAGACAACTGATAAACATACTTATATATTTCTAAATACATACATTTATAGATAAATTACACCCAGACACAGAACAAATGATCGTGCTCATCACACAAACATTTGTCCTGGGTGGGAATCGAACCCACGACCTCCGGCATAGCAGTCAGGGTCAGTAACCACTAGACCAACAGGCCTGTCAACTACCCGATACTTCCATTTTCCTTGATCCATTGCCAAAATGGATCACTGTTGTTAGTTTTGACCAGCTCGCTCGAGTTTTTTTTTTACGTGTTATAATCGTCAAATGAGTTCTCCCACCCAGGGCAGAGCGGGAGGGACTGTCAGACTTGTACTGACTAAAATCCACGGTGTCCTTCAATAACCCTTTACATACCGGGGTCACGGTAATTCGTACAGTCCTGCGACCCCGACAGGCTTTGGCCCTCTAGAGGGGGGCCCCGTCATTTTTGCTGACACTCTGAGGCACGAGTGGAACTCAAAGTGCCATCGACTCGGGCATGGTTCATGGTCGGACAGCAAGTTGACCTTTACTCGCTGCCGCCACAGAGTATAGCTGTTTCGTTTTGTAGCTATCCCGGGATTCGGTAGCTGGCTAGCGAGATTAGCCGATGGCTAGGTATAAATAGCGTAGCGAGTGCGTTTTCATTCTTATCGTACATCTCTTTCTCACAATAGTTATAAAATTGATTAGAGAAAGAGAAAGCATTATACTTAGTTACTTTATTCCTTTAAAAAAACGAATTTACGAATTGCGATAAATAGAAAGGATGTTAGTTACCGTCAGGTGCAAATATAAACAAACTAAGTAAATATTTGATTGTTAGTATTTTGGTTACCCACGAGAGGAAACCATTTCTTTTCAAGATTATTTCATAAAATGAAATTATTAAATGAAATCTATCATCATCTAGACTTTTTGGCAGCGTGAGGATCGAATTCGAATCGTGCAGTTGATGTCGCGTTATTTAAGTTTTACTTAGCTACACCGGCGCCGCGGTTCACGTTATTGTTCAATAGCCAAGTAGCCAAATCGCTGGCTAGCTAGCTGGCAATTACACCACAAATAACCGGTTTACTAGACTTCAATTTCGGCTAGTTACCCATCTGTAGCAGGCCATATAGCACATGGAACTCATGGCCGATGGGCCCGTAAGATTCTCGAATTGGGACTGGAGACCACTGGAGACCACGCATCGGCAAGTGCAGCGTAGTATGTCCACCCACAAGGTGGACAGACAATCTTATTGAAGACCACAGAATCTCGTTGGATGCAAGCCGCTTCTAACCAGTCCGAACCTGTCCTATTAGAAGTCTATGGAGGAGGCCTATGTTCAGCAGTGGACGTCTTACGACTGGTATGTTGTTGAATAAAATACTTGGTGCGTATTAATTTTTAAGAATAAATTGTATTCCTTTGTTCATTATTTTTCCTTATCAATAAGATATATAAAAATCAATTCCACTTTCCCTTGTAATTTTATAACTCAAAAACGGGCTCACCTATCCAAACCAAATGTTTAGGCTTTGTTAGGACTATTTGGTAGATGGTTTATGTAGTTTGCACAAAATTGGTCAAGCGGTTTTTCATTTATCACATTTTTTGTAACAAATGAATTCAATAAATGGCGGATCTTTTTTTTTATTAATTCACTTTATACGTAGCGAAGCACATACCGGGCCGCTAGTTCTTTATATTTGTAATATTTTTATAAAACCAAAAAAAATATCAACAATAGAGGTCCACCGGTATCGGGAACAGGCTCCAAGCTACCGGCGGTCAGGGCTCTAAAGAAAGGAACCTCCTAACAATGCGCGCCGTGTCCAGAAGAACTGCTTTCTGAATCAGGCCCTTGATCCAGCTGCCTAACGAGAGCCTCCTTAGATGTTGGTCGAGGCTCTTGGCAATTAAGCCATGGGCCGACACGACTATCGGCACAATGATCGCTGAATCCACATCCCACATATCGACAACCTCGTGAACCAAATCCAAAATACTTATCTTTCTCAGCTTTCACGAGGTTCTCGTCATGTGGGACAGTTATGTCAACAACCATCGTGCGCCGCTCAGATCGATCCACCACCACTATATCGTCGCGGGACGAAGGGATTACCGTGACCCCGGTACGTAAAGGGCTCGTGAAGGACACCGTGGATTTTAGTCAGTACAAGTCTGACAGTCCCTCCCGCCCTGCCCTGGGTGGGAGGACTCATTTGATGATTTTACCACGATAAAAAAAAAAACCACCACTATATCGGTTCTATTGGCTACAATAGTAATGTCAGTGATGATGGATCGATCCCAGTACATGTGTTATATTGCCACTTTCAAGAACTGGGTCGGGCATATAACTGTAGTAAGATACTTCCGATTCCACAAGGTTGTATTATAGAGCAAGTTGCTGATGGATTATCCTGGCTACAAGGTTGTGTCTATGCAAATATTCTCCGTTAGCCAGACGAGAACAAACAGAAATAATGTGACAGATTGATTAGCATGCATGATAAATAAAAGAAAGAATTAGGATACTGGTATTTTATATTTATATCCACATTTGAATTTTAAAATATATTTATTACCAGCCATCTTCTTAAGTTAATTAATTATATTAAGTAAGTACACATAATTTACAAATAAAAATTTAATTATTTTATCAGTATTGCCATCCAACGTGGCATTGCCAGCATTTTTGGCACATTTCCCGTTGACAACGATTCGGACCAATTTTTACCGCATTTTTGTTACTTATTCATTTTAGATTGAGTTATAGTTTGTAAATTATCAATTTAAAAAAATATTCTGTTAGATTTTATGTCTAATTATCCAGCCATTTATAGACATAAAATCTATGACAAACAATAAATCAAGTTCTTATTTGTACTATTGTATTAATGAGCTAATATTTTTAGGACGACAATCAAAATATTATTTCAATTAAAATGTAAATGTCAAATTGAGACCGCCATTAAAATATTAGCTCCCGATAGAGTAACACGTTGTAACTAAATAAATTATAATTAAATATTAACACGATATCTTTAATTATTTTTTCTAACATTTCAAATTGACAGGAGCTTGAAAATACAGTGATACATTTTAGTACTAAATCTCTAAAGAAGTTTTATTTTTTCCCGGCTGTCAAAACGACATAGATTTTGTATGGCAGTGACATAGATAAAGAGCATGGACAGAGCATTATCTGCCTTTTGCTATTCTCTCGAGACTGAGACAAAATTACTATAGAACGATCTATCTCTTTCTTGTTGAACATAGATGATGTCAAGTGTAAAGAAAAGTATCGATGGTCCTTTAATTGTTTTGTCTCTTTCTAGAGAATTTGTCAGTTTAATATGAAACGTGTGACGTAATTTATTTTTTAAGTCAATGACAACTATTTATGGATCCCAAAGTAACTTCATCTCTTGTTACATTTAATTTCTGGGCTAAAATAAAGTATTTTCTTAAGGAAGTGCATTTCATAATAATTTCTCTAAAAATATAAAATATTTTTAGGACTCAAAATTGATTTCGAAATTCTGCAAAATTAGATTTTTAGTAACTTTGAATTCAATAAATAGTAACGATCATTGAGTTAACTAATTATTGAAGTCGCAAATAGCTATTGCCATACAAAATCTATAGGATAGTCATGCTTTGACAGGCCAAAAAAGTGTGTCAATTGATTCGTTAACTTTGTTTTTTTTTTTTAAATTACAGGACAAAAAATCAGTAAGAAAACCAATTTAAAATGTATCAAAGTATTTTCAAACGGTACTGCAGTATTAAAAAATAAGTTTAAGCGTCGTACATGCGGTTCTCAACCATATCGTCTATAGAATAAGGATGGTTTTCGTTGGCCACCATGTTGGAGATCCATTGTTCGGGCATCGGGATGTTTTCAACTACAAACATCGGTAATTTATTTGTTCTCTGTTGATTTTCCTTGATATCTTGATTTGGCGTCAAAAACTGTAAAATAATTAAAAAAACAAGCTTTTATTACCTACTTTGATTAAAAAACGACGGGTTGCACTCTGGGAGTGCCGGCAGAAGTGAAAACTTCAATAGTAATAAACACACACGAACATTCGCGCAAGCGCCCTGCGCCGTCTTACGAATTTTCGATCAGGTCACGTGTCCTGACGCGAGTTTAACATTTTTTACCCATTCCAAAAAAAGTGCACAACGCCGCCAAAGAAGTTTTCACTTCAAAAAATAGCTGCCATCTAAATATAAAGTACTCGTCAAGACGAATCAAACGAGTCCAAACTCGATGAGGTTGCGTCGTTTCATTACAGAGTGCCTATAGCCACCTTCCAGCTCCATCATCAGATCAGCTCCATGTCATCATAATATTGCATTGTCACGCGATATACATATGCGTGCATAATTCAGCTCAATTGGATATCAGGAGGTGTGTCAAATTTAACTTAAAAGATTCGATCACAGACACAATGTAAATGTAAAACTAAATAAATTGTCAAACTGACAAGCGATAGCGAACCGAAACGATAACGAACCGATACGAGACGTCAAACTGGGTGCAGCGAACCGAGGCGTGACAGTTGTATTAGCTGACTTTTTATGAACAACGTCAAACAGAGTAAACACGCCTTCGCCACGTCTTCGCATCGATCCGGTCACGCTATCGGATCGCTTTCGGACTCGCCTGTCTGTTGGACAAAGGCATAACGGATCCATCCATCATCCATCCATTATTGTTGTATACCAGAACCTTCTCCAGAATGTAACAAACATTTTATCAAAGAACCGCATCAGAATCGGTTCAGACAAACACAGATATAATAAGCTATTTTTTCTAAAAGAAATGATTAATCCGAAAAACATATAAATCATAAAATATTTAACCCGTACTTTTTCTTTTGTTACTTAAACCAAAATTGACGAAGATACAACGGTTTTAAAAATCACAAAACGTCACTCGGTCGGTATAACTTAACAGGCGTTATGACGTCACAAGCGCCCACTCCCGAATTACGAAGCGTTTTATCTTTGTCAATATTCATTGATTAAAAAAGAAAAAATACGTGTCCATTATTTTTCAATACTAGAGCTGACGGACTAAACAGATTTTCAATTTATGTGTACAATAAACTCCTCTATTGCTGGCAAACATACATACATACAAACATACGGCTCGAACAGAGAATCTCCGTTTTTTTTTAATTGGATAAATATAAATAAATAAATATTCCACAACTATCACACAACGCCATCTAGTCCGAAGCTAAGCAGAGCTTGTGTTATGGGTACTAGACAACTGATAAACATACTTACATATTTCTAAATACATACATATTATAGATAAATTACACCCAGACACAGAACAAATATCCTGCTCATCACACAAACATTTGTCCTGGGTGGGAATCGAAACCACGACCTCCGGCATAGCAGTCAGGGTCACTAACCACAGGCCTGTCGAAATAAGGCAAGATAAAAAATTAAGGCGTTCTTCACCTTGAGAGTGTCAGGGCCCCTCTTCTTCCTCAGATAATTGAAGCAGCAGGACCTGAAGTGCCTGGTCCCGCACGCAGACGCGCACTCACTGCCACACGAGTCACACGACAGGCTGGCAGCCCATAGTGTACTGCCTGCAACGAAATCAGGTATTATTATAAAGGTTATTAAACTCCGGCCACCGTAGGCGCGGGCATGCGGGCGGCGAGTAATGGGCGACTCGCTATCCGACCATCGGCCATGCCCGAGTCGACGGCGCGTTGTGTTCCACGCGCGCCTCAAAGAGTGTCAGCAAAAATGACGGAGCCCCCCTCTAGATGGTCAAAGCCTGTCGGGGTCGCAGGTCTTATGATTTACCGTGACCCCGGTACGTAAAGGGTTATTGAAGGACACCGTGGATTTTAGTCAGTACGATTCTGACAGTCCCTCCCGCTCTGCCCTGGGTGGGAGGACTCATTTGATGATTTTACCACGATAAAAAAAAACTCACTCCGTCGTTGACTGTCTCATCTGGTAACCGTGACCCTGGAACGTAAAGAGCTGTTAAAGGATCACCGTGGATTTTAGACAGTACAGTACCTCCTGTGCACTCTGGGTGTGAAGACTTATGTGATGTTTTGTCTCTGTAACCTCTGACCCAAACTAGAGTTAAGAGCAGATATATATCAAATAAAAAAAATGATACTAATAGAAACATCATGTTCTAGCTACGCACGTAGCTGTGGCTACGAAATTACTAAGAGCGTTGACGTAGCGGATGTTTGGTACGAGAATGCTACGGGTGTATGTACGCGTAGCTGTTGCTACGAAAGTACTACGTAGGATCGCGTAGCGTTTGCTACGGTGCTACGCAAATGCTACGAGTGTACACGTAGCGGTTGTTATCAAAGTGTTAGCTAGAGAATTCGCGTAGCTGTTCTGTGAAAGGGAGTGGGACTTTTTTTTACATGGTAAAATCATCAAATGAGTCCTCCCACCCAGGGCAGAGCGCGAGGGACTGCCAGACTCGTACTGACTAAAAATCCACGGTGTACTTCAATAGCTCTTTACGTACCGGGGTCACGGTAAATCATTAGTCCCGCGACCCCGACAGGCATTGGCCCTCTAGAGGGGGGCTCCGTCATTTTTGCTGACACTCTTTGAGGCGCGCGTGGAACACAACGCGCCGTCGACCCGGGCATGGTCCATGGTCGGACAGCGAGTTGCCCATTACTCGCTGCCCGCATGCCCGCGCCTACGGTGGCCGGGGATCGTCTGCCGACGTCCGTCGCCGAGGGCGACTACCACAAGGGAGTGGGGCTGGAATCCACCACGCTAACTCAGTGCATGAAAGATAAAGATACATAATGACGTGACAGAGGGGAATGGAAGGGAAATGGATAATGAAAATGGGTCAGAAAAATGATGATACTATGAACAAATAACTAGTTTATCTAACATTAAATCTGCAACTAATTGTTTAATGTAAATACTGTACACATAAAACGGTTATTTAACAAACTATAGTGCTTCATAGGTATACACTTATAATAGCATACATAACACAACACTTAATTTTAGTTAATATTGTGTTAAGTTTGCCTTAAGTGTGTGATTTCCCATCATACCTCGCGTCCCCGTCGTATACCGTTACTGTTCCCCTACTTTTTATAAAGTTGATTTTTACACGTCTAAAGTAATATTTTAAAAGCTAGATGAGGCCGGTTTCTTTGACCGGACTACTCTTACAAGAAAGAGCCAAAAATAAAAGAATTACACTTTATTTTTTGCAGAAATAACAGTTCAATAACAGTGTTTGTTTTTTGTTTATCACCATTCACCAACATTTTCCTGCGCGAATTTGCGCTTGTTTTCTGGGCGAAATCATGAGGGCACTTGTAGGAAAAAGAACTACCTTTTTTTTAACGTGGGAACATCATCACATGAGTCCTCCCACCCAGGGCAGAGCGGGAGGGACTGTCAGACTCGTACTGACTAAAATCCACGGTATCCTTCAATAGCCCTTTACGTACCGGGTTCACGATAATTCGTGACTCCCGAGACCCCGCAGGCTTTGGCCCTCTACAGGGGGCCCCGTCACTATGCTGACACTTCTTGAGGCGCGCGTGGAACACAACAGTAGGAATTTTCGGAATCGTATCAAGAGTTCAGAAGATTATCCCGTACATGCAAACATATAAATTCTATAATATTCTAATGACTAACATCTAATATATAGATACACGTATATGTAGGGTGTCCCTGGAAGTAAGGTTAAAATCAAATAGAGCTCATGCCCAAGGTACTCGTAACTATGGCAATAACATAAAACGTGCGGTTATCTACGGGTAGATGGAAAACAAAACACGCTCGCCACGACGATGTAAGTCAGTCAAATTACAACATTATAGTAGTAGGAAGGATGATTTTCATTTTTAGTTATTAGAAATTGTAAATCACACGAATCGCGTCACGAGTAAGCTCGCTTGAAAAGTTTGGAAACGACCTTGCCCAATCCGTTATTCGATTAGTTCCATACTTCCAGCGACGTTTAAAAAGGAAAAAAATGTCTATTCGTCACTCAGGACCGCTTAGCAAAGATCTCCACACAATGGGTGCCGGGAGATGGAAGGCGCCGCCGAGGCCGACCCAGAAAAAGGTGGAGAGACGACCTAGACGCATACCATGAGGGCTGGTTCGAAGCGGCCCAGGAAAACAGTTCCTGGAAGGAATTGGGGGAGGCCTTTTCTCAGCAGTGGGACAGTGCAGGCTAATTAGCCTTTTAATTAAAAAAAAAAGTCAGTCATCTACGGGTCTTTCCATATTCAAAATGTTCTTGTCAGTTCTTAGTAGAATAGAACATGCTACGCGTGCTAGGACACCCTGTACATATAATAATTTTAACTACTGCTTACTAACGATTCAGGCAAAATGTCCAGACAAAATTAAATGAGGACACATGGCCGACATGGCTGACTAACCTGAAGAAAATTCAGCAGACGGCGTGGCTTCTTTTTTATTCCGTTTAGAATCTGCCTGCGACCAAATCGCTGACAAAAAGTGATATTAGTGTTTAAGCTATGTAAATTATAATATTTATTTTCCGTGTAGAAAAGTAATGGCTATGGAGTTTCAATCTGACAGTTGGTGTATCGCGGTAAGGTGTGGGTTATGCCTGGTGGAGAACCACAGAGATCTACGCTTTGGAATG
Organism: Agrotis puta; assembly: GCA_943136025.2. Taxonomy (NCBI): domain Eukaryota; kingdom Metazoa; phylum Arthropoda; class Insecta; order Lepidoptera; family Noctuidae; genus Agrotis; species Agrotis puta. The sequence goes on along the minus strand of OW964196.2, from coordinate 2,908,374 downwards.
GGCACCTACGGTACTTTCACAGTTATTATGTAATGTGACTGGAACTGTAGCACCATAAATACTTTAAGTTATATTTTTATTGTTGTCTTAAAGACAAATTAATAGTCCCTGTACCTGCCCTACTTTTATTTTGATTTTCTTTCACGGAAACTGGTCCTGTCGATTACGATTGGATTTGTATAAAAGTTAACCTACTTTTAAAAGTATTGTAAGAGATCAATTTTACACATAATAAATACTATTTACATAAAGCGCCATCTCGTAAGTTTTTATAGCGCTATTTTGACCTCAAAACTTTATTTATTATTTATATTTTTATTTCTAAAGAAAAGAGTGGTTATTCGGTTATTTATTTTTAAAAAAACCGTACTATATATTGCTCTCGGCTTCACTTAAATTTTGAAGAGAAATTATACCACAAGAACGTTGTAAATATAGCCTATGAATTTCAGAGATAATATTATAGCTCTCCATAATTCAAACAATTTTCGGAAAATGATTAGTAATCCCTACACTTTAACTGATTTTATTGTTTTTTTTTTTTGTACAATGATATATCGATAGGACTTATAGACAGTTAATCAAGAAGCCGTTGGCAACAGCTAGAACTTAAAAAAAAACATCTTAACAACGATATATGTATTTTACTGATAATAATTCGATTTCATTAACATTTGAAATTTTTTCTCATAATGTATATACATGTAATTTACTTATAAATAAATAATCTAAAATGTCTAAAAAAACTATCAAAACCAAATTGTAATAAAAAAATAACTCGAAAACTTACCAATGAGCATCAAAGATACAATGGCGGTAATCTTGAACATTTTTAATAAATTGATACTTTTTATTCTTGTCGTTAGATGGCGCTGTCGCCAAAGTTGAAGCTTGAATGCCGCGATTCCCGATGTAAGCCCTTTTTATATCATTTGAAGTTTGCTTACTTAAGATGCGTTGGCGTTGCGTGACAAAAATATAAGATTTGTTCAGCTATCTATTACACTTTTTAAGTTTTCTTTCATTTTAATCAGGCTCTTTGGTTTAGCAAGCGAAAAATTTAAGCATGGAGTGAGTTCATTCTAGGAAGGTAAAGTTAAATAATATATTTTTAAACTTAACTGGCAAGAATTGGTCGCGGGACTGTACGAATTACCGTGACTCCGGAACGTAAAGGGCTATTGAAGGACACCTTGCATTTTAGTCAGTACGAGTCTGACAGTCCCTCCCGCTCTGCCCTGGGTGGGAGGACTCATTTAATGATTATACCACGTTAAAAAAAAAAGAAAAAAAAAACTGGCAAGAATTGGAAGGGGTGTATTAGGCACACATGCCTGTTAGGTAGATATTTCTACGTGGATTACAGGTTTATTTAATTTTTAAACAACTTCAAAAACCAAAAGTAGGTTCTCAGTTCGATCTATATGTTTGTATGTATGTTTGTCTACGATTATCTCGCGTTTGTTTGAACGGATTTTGATGCGGTTTTCAGCAAAGTGTTTATTACTTTCTAGAAAAGGTTTTAGTATATAACAATAATGCTTATTCCGTGACGATTTCCGCATGGATCCGTTTTTGCTTACTCGAGCTAAGTTACTTATTTACAACTACCTAACATAAGGTTTTAAGTTTCCATACCCAGATCGGTAAGGTTTTATTGAATTTTTACTTCAACTAACTATCCTATCTCGTCACTCGTAGCAAGAATCTGACAATCCCACTCCAGTCCGCTCCACCCAGGGGGGGCACACTCATTTAATGATTTCTCCACCTAAAAAATATCTTAAAGACAGTTATGTTATTTTGGCGTGGGGCAAAGCAGCAAGCAACAGCTAGTGTATGCTGAGATATGCAGGCAGCGATTTTCAAACGTTTTCCAGTGTTGAGCCATAATTTTCAATGTGTCCGCATACCAAACTCTTTAGCTGCACGTAGCATACAACCAAAAAGTGTACATATGGCATATAGCATGCATTATATAGTATACAGATAAAATTCTGCCTGCATACCTAACTGTTTTGCTGACCTTACCTCACATATAAGAAGACTAGCTGTATCCTGCGGCTTCGCCCCACCCCAAAATAACATATAACTGTCTCTCAGTTTTTTTTTGAGTGGTCTGTTTTGGTGGTCCCTGCCTAAATTCTTCTAGAAACTAGCGTGAAGATATATTTTAATGAAAATATCAACCCTTTCTATCAATGAGTAAAAAACAACTATTTGAAAGGCATCACGCGACCCCACTTACCATATTTATCGGTAAACTTTAAATTAATTTCATACTTTGCAAATTGAAAAGGTTATTTTTTACCTGAGATTTATTAATATTGATTCTTTGATCATATTTTATATGACTAACTCTTAACACGGATTTGCTTGAGCCTATAATCGTTGGATATAATTTATACTTATAGTATTACAATCCCCGTGGTTTAACAGCCACTAATCGTCTCCTATTGGTCCTCGCGTGATGTTATATAACATATAGCCTTCTTTTTTCTTTTGACGGCACGGTTAGCGCAGTGGCTGGTTGGACTGCTGCGCTACGAGTCGCGGGTTCGATTCCCGCACGGAGCAAATATTTGTATGATCTACATGTAGTTGATCCGGGTCTGGGCGTTTGTGTATGTGAGTTTATATGTTTGTAAACGCACCCACGATACAGGAGAAATTCTGAGTGTGGGGCAACATTTTGAGAAAAAAAAACCTCAATGAAAAGACTATCCAACACAAAAATATTTTATTAATCCGAACCAATAGTTCCTGAGATAAGCGCGTTCAAACAAAAAAACTCTTCAGATATAAATTAGTATATAGATTTGGAACTAGAATCGAGAATCCCTTCCTTACATTCGTCCCCATAAGGTCAAACGCCAGCCGTGGTCGCGGTCGGTCTTAAAAGTACAACGTGGTCGTGGAACGCAAAGGTCAAGTGAAGGAACAGGGTGAATTTCCACTCCACATAGGGTGTGGCGAGAAATGGGTGGCTCGCCGTCCGATCATGGACCATGCCCGTGTAAACGGCGCGCCGTGTTTCACGCGCGCCTCAAAGAGCTGTCAACAATCTGACCTGGAACGTAAAGGGGTATTGAAGGATCACCGTGGATTATAATTATTAATTTTAGTCTGGGTCTGGTTGGGAGGGAGTAGGAGATTTGATGATTTTAACACGATAAAAAAAAAAGTGGTGGAGGGATTCATTTGCTGAATTTACTATCACATAAAACCTATTAAGTAATAAACATACGTATAGATTCAGTCTCAATTATTTACCCCCCCGTCCCCCTTGTCAGCAAAAGTAAGCACAGCTCTTACCCCCTCCCCCCATGCTTACGTAAACATTTTTCAATTAATGTATTGTTTTTGCCTAAGCGTATGCATTAATTGAGGGAATCCCTGAAAATGCGTTTCGTTTTCAAGCAAAGACAATGTGAGGGTTGCCATTCGTGTAAAAAAGTAAATTACTACTGATGACGTTATCATCATCTAGACTCCCCTACCCCCGATGTCATCCAAAATAAGCAAACCAAAGACCACCCGGCCCCCCCTCCATAGTGCTTACATAATACTTGAACGGCCCCATATATGTGACTGATGCAAAAAATAGATAAAACAATCCTTGATGCGGATTATATCATGCTAAAATTTCAGCTCAATCGGTGCAGAACTTTTTGAGTTTTTGAAGCGTACACAAACCAACATAACATTTTTATATATATAGATTTATTCACAAATAAAGCTACTATGAGAAGATTGATAAGGATTCGATTATGTTTCCACGCATTTCAAATATTTATAATTGGGTCACGGGAATTGTTAAATGTATTTTAGAACTTTAAAACGACATCTAAATGTTTGTAAGGGATAAAATAAATGAAAAAACTTATACAAAATACTAGCCATTGTAAGTTTGCCTACCAGAGTGTAGAAAAACACTCGACAGTATGCAAATAAACTATAAAAGCATCCGTCATACAAACTGAAGTATTATCTTTAGAGACATACATTTCCTCTTTGTTCGACTAAGATATCTGGTGTCGTATTACATAAACGCCTTGTCTTTTTAGCTTTAAAAGAGGGTATTTTAAAAGTAGGTCTTATTTATAGATAAATATAGCAAAAGCTAAAGTATCGGGCACGCCGCAATCGCGGCGGTAAGACCCCTCTTTGAGGAGTAGCTGTATAGGCGTCACGGCGTCCTTACCTACTGCATGACGCAGGTCCTCACCGGACACGGAAGTTTCGGGAGGTACCTGTGTCTAATAAGGAGAGAAGAAACGCCTGGGTGTCACCACTGCGAAGATCGCCCGGAGGACACGGTGGAGCATACGGTGCAGGACTGCCCCGCTTGGGCAGAGCACCGCCGTGTCCTCACGACGGCGATAGGCGGAGACCTCTCGCGCCCGGCATTGGTCTAGGGCATGCTGCGGGGCGAGACAGAGTGGGAAGCGGTCGCCTCCTTCTGCGAAGCAGTCATGCTCGCGAAGGAGAAGGCGGGCCGCGTGAGAGAGAGGACAGCGTCCTCCTTCCACCCCAGCCGCAGTGGTAGACGCCCACGGCGACGGACGTCGCAAGACGATCTCCGGCCACCGTAGGCGCGGGCATGCGGGCGGCGAGTAACGGGCGACTCGCTGTCCGACCATGGACCATGCCCGGGTCGACGGCGCGTTGTGTTCCACGCGCGCCGTAAAGCCGTTGGTCGCGGCTGTCATTTGTAGATCTTTGGCAATCGTTACTGTTAGTCAGAAGCTCTAGTCGGACAACTAGTCTTATTTTAGGGTATCGTATTACCCAGTTATTGGGTTTTGGAGGTCCGATAGACAGTCGCTCCATGTAAAATACTGATATTCAGCTGCATCTGGTTCGATTGGAAGCTGGCCACAATATAGTTGGGAACTGGCTAGGCAGATAGATAGTTCTAAGATCGGGTGCGTAAAAATAAACAAAACGATTATGGAATGTTTTTACATTTTATTTATAAAAACAAAAAACCTTATCAACTATTATTTTATTAAAAAATAAAATACAATTCGACTCTAACTACAATTTAATCATAATCAAATTAAATTCGGAATAAATATAATTATTATGATACAAATTTATTTTTTAAAAGGATTAGAATATTTTAGCTTGCATTATCGTCCACCATTTTGTATTACTAGCTTATTCCCGCGACTCGGCCCGCGAGGCTCCCAGGAATTTTCCCTTGGGATAAAAGTTACCTATTTGTTAATCCAAGTTATAAACTATAGTCTTTCGGCAGACGATCTCCGGCCGCCGTAGGCGCGGGCACGTGGGCGGCGAGTAATGGGCGACTCGCTGTCCGACTATGGACCATGCCCGGGTCGACGGCGCGTTGTGTTCCACGCGCGCCTCAAGGAGTGTCAGCATAGTGACGGGGCCCCCAGTAGAGGGCCAAAACCTGCCGGGGTCGCGTGACTCACGAATTACCGTGACCCCGGTTGGCAAAGGGGCTATTGAAGGACACCGTAGATTTTAGTCAGTACGATTCTGACAGTCACTCCCGCTCTGCCCTGGGTGGAAGGACTCATGTGATGATTTTACCCCGTAAAAAAAAGTTATAAACTATCCATGTGTCAACTTAAATCCAAATCTGTTGATGATTTTTTACGTGAAATAATAACAAACATGCACTTATACATCCAACCAGCTTTAGTTACATACATCCATTTATTCATTCATTCTAAGCTCATAAATCCATCATAAACAGATTTGAGATGTGACGTCACGTTTGGCGCAGTGGATGAGCCATCGACTGTTGCGCGGCGGCGGCGTGTCGCGGATTCGATAACCGCACGCACAAATATTTGTATGATCTACTTTGTGACGGATCTGGGTGTTTGTGTATATGAGTTTTCTATGTTTGTAAAGTCAGTATGAGGAAAATTAAAATCTATATCTATACTAATATTATAAAGAGGTAAATTTGTTTGTTTGTATGTAGGGGGTAATCTTTTTGAAAATTATTTCACCAGTAGAAAGCTGTATTGGTCCTGAGTGACATAGGCTATAAGGGGGGGGGGGGTAGGAGCGGGCGAAGCCGCTGGCAAAGGCTAGTAAAAAAGAAAACGAAATTCGTCTATTTATTTTCTTGTTTGTTGCAAGTCGCAGTTTTTCGCATCAAGCCAAAAATATTTCAATCCTTTTTCACAAGTTTAAAGTATCTACACTAGCGCCGATCGTGGCTAATAAAGGAACTAAGGTTGGGCCGCAAATTAAATTATTCTTATTTATTTAATTAATTACAACATTTTCGAGTTTTCTTAAGTAGTAAGATCACGCCTGTTATCCCTGCAGGATTAGGCAAAGGTGTACCATAGTACGCACATTTCGTTAAGCCCCATGTAATAGGACCTGCCCAAGTGCCATCATTTGGGCACCATTTCAGCTAACAATGTTTTTTTAACTATAGATTGGCGTTTGACCACTATCTCACCTGATGGTAAGCAATGATGTGGTCGACGGTGAAGCACGCTTGCCTAGAAGTAACCTATTCACTCTTGACTTGAAGACCCCAAGGGTGTAGCTATCAGGAAATACAGACCCCGGTTTACCGATGATAAGCCTAAATTATAATGTCATAATTTATATTGGCATAACGAAATTTAGCATAATGATCATTAGGTATAAATTAAGGTTAAATAACGTTGTCAATGTTATATTGTAACAAGACACGGTTGACGGAGCCCCGCTGTGCTGGGCTTCTTTTTCTACACGCAGGGTTTAAAGTAATCTTACCCGTCCAATTCGAGGTTCCCCCAAGTTCCAAGTCCATCCGACTCTCACCAAAGGCTCGCAATAATTTATTAGACATAAGAATTGTAGTTCAAAAAAATTATACAACTCTAAATTATGCCAAAACTATTAGACCAAATTATACTTATGGTATCATTCCCAAGTATTATTATGCCACAGTATTATTATGCGAAAACGTTATGTCGAACAATATTATGCTTTAAGATAGTATAGGTACTATTTGACTTTTTTATACCAAGAGGGTAAGACAGTCCCTCCCGCTGCACTCAAAGAGGGAAGACTCATTTAATGATTATCTAACATAAAAACAATCCCCATCCTTCTCTTTGGGTACTATATGACACATACTGTCGGAGCCTCAGTTCAAAAAGTCTTTATTGCATTCCATCACAGCGCAGGATTTTTAGTTCTTACTGTGCGAGCTCGGTCTATCTTAGACTTTGCTTATAAACAAGATTGTAGCCAAGATCAAATCAATTGTAAATAAATACCATGATTGCGTGCTAAATTTCCCAAAAAAAAACCAAAGATTCTTGATGGTGATGCCTAATCCAACGCTTTGGATGATCCCAAAAGTATGGCAATCACTCGTTTGATTTTTAAATCAATGAATATTGACAAAAATAAAACGCTTCGAAATTCGAATTGTGACGTCATAACGCCTATAAAATTATACCGACCGAGTGACGCTTTGAGAATTTTAAAACCGTTGTATCTTCGTCAATTTTGGTTTACGTAACAAAAGAAAAAATACGTGTCAAATATTTTTTGATAAACTATCTTTCGGTCTATTTTTTTTTTTTGATAAAATAGCCTATTGCATGCGTTTAAACTTGGAAACCAACACCAACATAGTTGAGGCAAACTTCGGAGGTGATGTGGGAAGCCAACCCCAACATAGTTGCAACAAGCTTCGCAGTTGATGTGTTAAGAAAGTTGGGTCCAAAAATCAATCCAAATCTTCATCACCAATATCCAGCTCATTTTTAACTTTCTTTGTCTTCTCATGTCGCTTCGAATGCAACATAAGTTTACTTCTTGTCATAAACCTCTTATTACAAACAGTACATAAGTGTGCTCGATCCCCAACATGCATTTTGACATGCATAACCAAATTATTCTTTTGTGTAAAACTTTTTGAGCAGATCTCGCATACATGAGGTTTGATCCCGAGATGTATCTTCTCGTGGCGATCCAAATCAGCTTTCCGGTAAAAAGAGGCACCGCATTCGTTGCAGTTGAAATTTTTAATGCCTTCGTGGGATAATTGATGGATGCTGAGGTGGCCTAACTGAGTGTAAGTCTTGCCACAAATCGGGCACATGTATGGGCGCTCTCCCGTGTGGGTTCGACTATGTTTCTTGAGCTCGTAACGTGTTGCGAAAGTTTTCGGACAATGTTCGCAACTTGATCGCTCTTTTGGTACCGTGCGTTTTCTTATTCTTCTGGAATTAAAAAATAAGTTCTTTAGGATAAAGAAGGGGTAGTTTTTAGAATTGGCTAATTGACAGTAGCAATAAATTACAAATCTAATTATTCCGTCATTTAGAGTTTAAAAAAATAACGGACACGTATTTTTTCTTTTGTAAAATCAATGAATATTCACCAAAATACAACGCATCAAATCTCGAGAGTGGGGGCTCGTGACGTCAGAATTCAATGGAAATTGTACTAAATTGTGATGTATTGCCAATTTCAAAAGAATCGTATCTCAGTCAATTTTGGTTTACGAAACAAAAGAAAAAATACGGGTCGAATATTTTTTGATAATCTAAGTGACGGACTAATTATAATTTTTCAGTCAAATAGCCAATTAATAACTGCAAATCTATTTAGTCCGTCAGTTAGGCCCGGCGCCCACTATCGGTGGGCATCGGTGCGGCTCGGTAGAGCTCGAGCGCTTTACGCCGGCTTCGGGCGGCTTTGGGCGCCTTAGAGCTGCGTCGGGCGACTTCGGGCGGCTTTGGGCGCCTGAGAGCTGCCTCGGCAGTCGTAAACACGCCTAAGGACGCCGTAGCTGATTTTGGTAGCCTAAGAATAGTTCTGGCTGCAGAAACATCGCAGAGCAGTCACTCGTAACGTTCCGTGAAAACAGTTATGTGTGTGTATTTATAATGGTGGATTTATATTGTTTATTCATAATTTATTTTTGTTGCTTTTAGTCTCAAATTGTTTTGATATTTATTTTATTTTTATTTGGTATTAGGACATTTTTATTAGTATTTTGGTTAAAAAAAATGCCAATAACAGTTTTCTTTACGAATGTACATGCGCAGAAGTTCGCAGAGCCTATGTTCAGGACTGCCAAGTTATTTTGTGTCTACTTGTACAATACGATAATGAAGGCGCGTGCGGTGATAGAAATAACTGTTCTGCGACGTGTCTACTCCGAAAATGCCACCCGAGGTACCCGAAGACCGCCTCGGCATCCTTAGCCATGCTTACGGCTGCCGAGGCCTCCCGAAGTCGCCCGACGCAGCTCTAAGGCGCCCTAAGCCGGTCGAAGCCGGCGTAAAGCGCTCGAGCTGTACCGAGCCGCACCGATGCCCACCGATAGTGGGCGCCGGGCCTTAGAGTTCTCAGAAATCATGGACATCAAAATCAATCAAAACTAAGAGTGGGGGCTCGTGACGTCAGAAACAAGTATAAATTGTACTTTTTTGTGTTGTTAGTCAAAATACAATATATTCAATAATAAATTAATATGACGGACTAATTAGATTTTTCAATCTAATAGCATATTGGGTGATTACTTTCCTAGAAATGCGTGGATAAACTTGCATAATAACGGACTTTCTTTTTTTTTCGTGGTAAAGTCATCAAATGAGTCCTCCCACCAAGGGCAGGGCGGGAGGGACTGTCAGACTTGTACTGACTAAAATCCACGGTGTCCTTCAATAGCCCTTTACGTACCGGGGTCACGGTATTTCGTTAGTCCCGCGACTCCGACAGGCTTTGGCCCTCTACAGGCCCCGTCGCTATGCTGACACTATTTGAGGCGCGCTTGGAACACAACGCGCCGTCGACCCGGGCATGGTCCATGGTCGGACAACGAGTCGCCCGTTACTCGCTGCCTGTATGCCCGCGCCTATTGTGGCCGGAGATCGTCTGGCGACGTCCGACGCCGTGACATAATAACAGACTTTCATAAAAATAAAAAAAATTGTAGAAACCGTTATTTATAACCATTAAGTGAATATTTTATACTTCTAAAAATAAGCATAAAGACATTGTCATGGTTGGCGCAGTTCCGGGTCTGGGTGTTTGTGTATGTGAGTTTAAATGTTTGTAAACGCACCCACGATACAGGAGAAATATTTTGGGGCCAATATTTTTAATAAATAAATGGAAAGCTTACTTTTTCTTTTTTGTCCCTTCTTCTCCTTCTTCTTCATCCGATATCACAATAACTTCACATTTTATAACAACTTCTTCCACCTCTTCCGTTTCCATTTTGATTCCTGTAAAAAATATGGTAGATATAGATATTTGAGATGGGTTAAAATTTAATCATTCTGCCGGATGGTCCACTTTGTATCCCAACACTATCCTGCAGTCAATAGCAACCCGGGCAGACAGACCGCTAGTGTGGGCCCTCGTGAACCAGACACATTCTGTTTTAAGTATTAAGTACTAACGTAGATTAAGCAGTTTTGTTACTAATACTATAGACCATTGTAGTCTGTGCAAATAAATAAAGAGATATATAGATGTCAGAATTTTCAGGGGGTGGGTTGTACACCAAAACTGACACGCCACTAATGTATTTCGGTTTATGGTGTCCCCTAACACGTTATGTCTAAGCAATTGCTTAATATGCCTATGGGTAAATCCGGAACTGCAGAAGCCTGTTCACCCTAACTTTGAAGAGATTTAGTAAAAGTTAAAAACAATGTTTCGTTACATTGTATTTCATTAATTTATATTGAATAAATATGATTGTATTGAAGATTAAACTGAAATAATTTTAGATTATTTTTATCAATATGTTTAGTGTGTCTGCATTATTTGAGTGAGAAATGAAATATTTATAAAAAAAGCATATTTGTAAAAGATTCTTATATCAGATAGATATTGTTTTAATAAAATAAATAAATAATTTTATTTATTAATATATTTAAGTATCAATAAATTTTTGTATCCTATTTAGAATGTGTTATAGATTATATTTTGTACATTTACATAATATTGTCGTTTTTAAATCAAAGGTTGACTGGTAGAGAATGAATTCTTGGCATTAAGTCCGCCTTAGATGTACCATTATGGTAAATGCTAATCTTCAAAACTGCTCAACCGTTTCCAATATAATTTTGGCATACTGTAGTCTCTTCCACCCATAGCATAATAGCGTGAATGTATGTACGCTAGAGAAATTGCAGTTCACAGAATACATAATTTCACACATTTAGTGATTGCTACTGAGAAATTTTTAAAGAAAAACCCAATTACATTTTGAGCAACCTGGGAATCGAACCCAGAACCTCTTGCTCAGCAGTCGCGCTTGCAACTGTTAGAACAAAGAAGCAATTACAACATATTGTTTTAAGTAAACAATTATATAGCAAGGACTACTTCTATCTATGCATGAGAAAGAAAAATTGTTTTTAAACCTTGAGATGAATGACAAATATGCTAAAATGTACTGGTATTCATTAAAAGGAAGAGTACACTATAATTACCTGCTATAAATACTCAATAATTACGGAAACAAAAGGTAATAAAATTAATTTGGAGAAAATATCAGAACTATTTGTTGTTTTGAAACATTTTCCCGCTATTTTAATATGAGAGCCGGATTTTGTTCACAGCTTTTATATTCTGTGTTATTATTTAGCCTATGTATGGATTTAATTTATAATTATTATTTCCGAAATGTAACTTCGGAATATTTTATTTTTGTCAGAAAAACTCGTTTTTAAATAAGAGAGAGATGGAAGATACATTGTTTGGAGAGTGCGAAAGGTAACGCATGATGTATAAAAATGCTTCAAATTAAAAGTTAATGGAACGAGTTCACAAAAAAATGTGACATTGACAGTTCCACGGTTTGTCAATTTTTTTTTTTTTTTTTAATGATATTTATTCATGACCATAGATACAAGTCTTTCAGTCGGATACATTTTGAACTTAAAATATTACTTTAGTTAGTATTACATAAAATTATACTTAGAATATATTAAAAAGACACTTTTTTATAACAGTTCATAGCAATATTATGAGTAGCAGTTTTTACATGAATATTTAACATGTTTCTTTATCATAAAAATATTCAACCGACCTTTCAGGTTGGATGGGATGGGTATAGTGATATTTTAATTAAATTACAAACAGTTTAACTGCGTATTAAATATAAAGAAAATGTTTACAATTTTTCTATAGTATTACAAACATATTTGTATAATACAGTAAAATATTTCTTATTTACTAATAATTCCTGAACGCTGCGGGGAACACTTTGTCGTTCACATTCAATGTCATTGTCATATAGTTCACTCAGTTCACTGACTAGTATGAGACGTTGAAAGTTAAAGCTTGAACATTTCAAAATAATATGATCCAAATCAGCGTCCTCTGTTCCACAATGATCACAACGGCTATTATTAATTATGTGAATCCTGTGCAGGTGAGCTGGTGTTAGGCAGTGTCCCAATCTCATGCGTGAAATGATCGTTATAAATTTTCTTGTGCTGTATTTGTAGTTTTGATACCAAGGTTTAGTTAATAAATCATTTTGTATTCCAGCATACCATCTGCCTTTCGTCTCCAACGTTATGTCCCAATACTCCTTCCATAACCGTCTATTCAGTTCTTTATAAAGGCTGTAGTAATCAGTGAATGGGACCTTTAGCAACTCGGATCTATCCTCGTCATGATCTGAACGGGCCGCAGTATCAGCCACCTCATTTCCACGAATGCCACTGTGTGAAGGTACCCATACCAATTCTACTTTAATACATTTGTCAAGTAGTTTTTGAATAAGAAATCTAATATAGAGAATTATGTAATTTAACTTAAAAGTAACATTTACACTATCCAGGGTAGATAAAACACTTCTGGAGTCTGTAACTATCAAAATATTCTGTACATTATTTACAAGACTATTTACATGTTGCAATGCACAATAAATTGCATAGCATTCTGCAGTGAAAATGCTACATACTCTATTTAATTTAATGCATTTGGTGAGGTCTAGCTGTGGATCATAGAAAGCTGCATTTACAGTGTGGTCTGTTTTAGATCCATCTGTGTATATTACATAATGTTCAGGTCTATTGTCTTTAAACTGTAAAAAATCAAATTCATTATGCACCACATCTAAGTATATTGCAAAACTGCCAATAATACTATTATAAGGAATTCTGTACATAGGCCATACATTATTTATAATAATATCTTTTGAATATTTATTAACATGTTCAAATATTGTTGGTATTTCAGGCAGAGTTCCACCAACCAAAGATGAAGCAGAGATGGTATTGGCAGCAATTGACTGAGAGATCTCTGAATGTATAATTAATTTCTTGAGTAAAAGATTATCATTTGATGATATGACTTTTAATAAAAATCTCTCAGCCAACAACAACCTTCGTAATATCAATGGAGGTATGCATGTCTCAACTTCTAATGAATTGATAGGTGTGGAGCGCATTGCACCACAAATAAGTCTCAGTCCCATATTTTGAATTACATCTAATTTTCGTAAACAGGTGCTACTGGCATTCATGTAAGCTAAACAGCTATAATCAAAATGGCTTCTCACTATACTTTTGTACAGCATACTCATAACTTTAGGGTCAGATCCCCAAAAACTTCCTGCCAAATGTCTCAATAGATTAATACCATTCAGTGCCTTGCTACATATATGTTTAATATGTTCATCAAACTTTAATTTATCATCAATAATGACACCCAGGAATTTATGTTGCTTAACTAAAGGGATATCTACACCATTATATGAAATTTTAACATCAATACAAGTATTTACATTTTTAGTGATAGTTAAGACTGAACTCTTTTCAGGATTTATTTCTAATTTAAGCTTACCATGGTAATAACTGTATAATTGAGACAAAGCTTCATTGATATTAGCCATAGCAATGTCTATGTTTTGGTTTATGCTGTACAAAAGCAAGTCATCTGCAAATTGCAGAATATTTACACCCGGTACAACTACATATTTTAATATTTCTGAAGTATACACATTATAAAGTAAAGGGGACAAAGTTGCCCCTTGCATTGTGCCCTTGTTGACCGTTCTAGGTCCATGCAATTTATTATTAAATTTTACAAATACTGTTCTATTGTTCAAAAAAGAATAAAGCCATTTTAAAACATGTCCATGAAAACCAATATTATAAGACACTTGAATGAGTTCTTCTATATTTACATTATCAAAAGCACCTTTTACATCTAAAAACACACAGATTGCATTAGAGTGACTTAATTTAACCTGTTTCACATCTGATAATAAAGATACAAAGCTTTCAGAGCAACTTTTACCCTTTCTGAAGCCAAACTGTATTGAAGGAATTAAACTTTGTGATTCAACAAAATAATCTAATCTTAACTTCAACATATTTTCAAAAAGTTTACCTAAACAAGATGATAAGGAAATAGGTCTGTAAGAAGATGCATTATTTGCTGGTTTTTTCGGTTTAAGTATTGGTATAACACATTGTGTTTTCCATGTCTCAGGTATAACTAATTCATCCCATAGCTTATTATAAATCCTAAGTAATATAGTTTGTGCATTCAGATGTAATTTCTTAATTAACATATAAGGAATGTCATCCAAACCTGGGGTGGTGTCCCTCCTACTCTTTAAAGATGCTTTCAACTCTTCTATAGTGAAATTGCTTTTAAGAAATGAATTAACATTATTCTCTGTGGCATTTTCGAACAAATATTCAAGTTTGGTCTCATTTATCTGTGTAGAATCTGCTAAGTTATTTAAAAAACTTGGGACCCATTCATCATTAAAAAATTTATTTCTATTTATTCCTATTCTCTTAAACTTTTTAATATATCCCCATATTCGAGAAACTGGTGTTAATCTATTGAAACTACTACATAAATCTTTCCAAGAAGTATTTCTTTCTTCTTTTAAGATTCTTTTTTTAATTGCATCTAACTGTTTATACTTAATCCAATTTTGTAGTGTAGGGTCAGAAAAATAATATTTTAATGAATCTTTTGATTTTTTGACAGCATCAGTACATTTTTGGTTCCACCATGGCACTGGTTTTCTAATTAAAGAATTTGGATTTAGTTTTCGCTTTGGAATTGCTTTGAGCCTGATTTCATTTAAAATATATACAAAACTATTATACAAATCAATAGCAGAATTATTAATCGTGTCTAATTGAGAAAAGGAAGTCTCTGATAGGATATAATATTTTTCCCAGTCTGCTTTACTATAAATAAATTTTTCTTGCATTACAGGAGGTGACACATCATATGAAGATGGTTGAACATCTATTTCAAGCAAAGTCGGAAGATGATAACTACCCATGGGATCTTCGAGAACAAACCAGTTGCACATATGTGCGATTGAATTGCTTACAAGGGCAAGATCTATAGCTGAAGCTTGTCTATTGGGATATGGAACAGTTGTTGGTGATCCATCATTCAAAACACAGAGATTAAATTCATCAATTATATTGTACAAACATCTACCTCTATTATTATTACTACGGCATCCAAAGGCTATGTTGTGGGCATTAAAATCTCCCATGATTATACATGGCTTGGGTATTTTATCAATTAAGTCTTTTAACTTTGTTGTGTCAAATCTGATACTAGGTGGACTGTAAACACAAAGTATTGAAATTGGTCCAAGTTCTGTTTCTATTGCTATGCACACGTTTTGAATTGATTCTGAAAAATTGGTATGAATGACTCTGTATTTTAAATGATGGCTCACCAGAATCGCCACTCCGTTATGTGAATTTTGTGAATTTTTGTGAATGATATTATATGAGGGAAAGTGTGGAATTAATGAATTTGATTTTAACCAGGTTTCATTGAGAAGACAAACATCTATATTCTTATCAATAAGTAGATTTTGTAAAAGGCTCTTTTTGCTCTGCAAACTCTGTATGTTATACTGTAAAATGTTTAAATATCTGTCCATTAAATTAAATTTGCTAAAAATATCTCTTTAATTTTCTTATTTGTGAGTGGCTCATCCAAGTCACTCCTGTTACCCAATGCAACCAGAGATTTAATAATAGCGTTAATTATAATATCATTATTTGCTACTTTTTTCATGTCTAAACTATCATTAGTTTTAACTAGAGATACACGTTCTGTGGTTTTAACACTTACCCTGTCAGCAACCGGGGGCAAAACCGGGAAGGATTTCTCATTATATGTCGGGGGTGTGTTCACCACAGTGGCATATGATTTTTGCATAAATTTGGCCTTTTTCTCTTCAATCTTTTGTTTTTTGATGGGACATTCTTTTGAGATGGCAAGATGATTGCCTGAGCAGTTAATGCATGTAATTTCTTCGATGTCACATTCTTTGTAGGAATGACGACCTGCACACGAAGAGCACTGTTGCTCGCCTCTACAAGCCTTAGCAGAATGGTTAAATTTTAGACACTTATAACATTGCAGTACTGGTGGTATGTATACTTTCACCTCGTATCTAAAAAGTTTTATATAAACGTATTGCGGTAGAGATGTGGATGCAAAGGTGACGGCAACTGTATTCAAAGGCACTAATTTTCCCTCTTCTTTACGCATAAATCTTCTAATCGCAATGACTTCTGAGTCACATACTATATTTTTATATATTTCGTCATTAGACAGCTCCTTGGGCACAAATCTCAGGACTCCAATCCTTTCCGTCAAATATGACGGTATAAAAGCTTTTAACTTATTTTTTAATAAGAAGTCTTCCATCTTCAGAAAACTGTTGGCCGCAGCCGCCTTTCTAAATGTTATTCCTATTTTGTGAGCATTTATTCTATGGACTCCTAGGGCTCCTTTGACATTATCAGATATTAGATTAGTGAGTGTGATAGGGTTTTTGTTTCCTATTTTCTCTTTCTCCGTCGATTCGACGTATACTACATATTCTGAATTTGTGTTTTCTATAAATAGTCTTGTATAATTTTGTTTAGTATAAAAATTATACTTATTGTTGGTACTCGTGTCCGTATTTACGTATTTTCTTTTCTTTTTCACTTGCTCTTGCGGCTCCTCGCCGCCACTGGTGACACTCATCGTTGTTCGAGGTCTAATCACTTATTTATGTGATGTTTCTGTACTTTAATTACTTTAATTAACTTTTTTCAAAATCAAATAAACCGCGTCGTTTGACTTCCCGCCAAAAGTCCATCCACGGTTTGTCAGTATTTCCAGTGTTACCACTCTTTTGTCTTCAAAACTACTACTTCACTCTTATTTAGAGACTCAAATTGCGAATGCATATAAAATTACATTGCTGTATCAGTCGCTTTTTCTTACATTATGTATATTACTCGCAGGACTATCTGAACAAAGTAAATCTTAAAATGGAAGGGAACATCGCCATGAAAAATACCTTAAAATATCTATTAGCAACATTCATTTCACGTTTTATTACTGCAAGAAAATTAGTGTTATCGTCTAATATTAACAAAGTTATAATTTAAACTTTCTACAATAATTTTTTGTCCCTTCATTCTCTATGAGATTAAATAACTAACTTGAACTTCCTCGTACATCTACATAATAATATATTTCTTGTGTAAAATGTTAATTAATATTCCACAAATGCGGTAACAAAATCCAGGAATGACTCATTTTCCGAAATAACGTTCCGCTCATTAATCAGTTTAAACACATTTAATTTAAATAAAAGTAGGTATGAGCGAAATGTACAAATACCTATGTTATTGGCCTTCTAAAATTAAACCGGCAGAATTGGGAATACGTTTAAACGTCTGGTTTATAGATACAATGTTTTGGACTATTGTTTTTGGAAGGGTTATAGATAATCGGGTCACAGATGATGTCATACTGGTGGGGTATTTGCATATTTAGCTTACGCTATGCTTACGAGTTACCTCCAATGATGTCACTGTATCGTCTGATAGTCTGTGATAGTGACAGGGTCGTTAGAACAGTAACAGGTAAGACTAAAAAGGTTTTAAATCTATGTGCATGTTGTTCTAACAACAAATTTAAATGAAAATAAGAGAACAGAAACGTGTTTTAACCGTTTTTATTCAGTGTTTCTTATGTTTTTTTTTCTGGCTGTCATCTCATAAAGCCACTGCACGGCAAAGATTTTCACAAAATAGGTAATCAGATATGGACGGTGCCGCCTATAAACAGGTAACGACCTGAACGCATACCGTGAGGACTATGACTATGACTATGTTGTAGAGGGCTACAATAGCTCTTGAAAGAACTTGGGAAAGGCCCAGCAGATAGGATTGAAAACAAAAATAAGGGGTTGAAAAATCATTCCATCCTCAGATTAGCCAATTAAAAGCTAGAGGTAAAACTACCATATTCACTAAAATACAGATTATTTCTATTCTATTCTTGTCCGAATCGAAAAGCGCTGTTTTTAAAGTGTGACATTCATTACTTATGACATCATCGCGCCGTGATGTAACCTCAATGTGTTCGTTCTGTCGACAGCTTTAATTTTGAAGATGACGTTATATTTCCACACAGGTTTTCGTGGTTCGCGGGTGCACGCTTACAACGCGAATTTCAACGATTTTCTATTTAATTCTTTAGTTATTAGTGAAAAATAATCATGTCGTTTCACCAGCAAAGGATAGTCGGTGAGTTCTAGGATTTTTCTATTATTTTTAAGAAATGCTCACAAGTTTTTGTATTACGTCCCTTTTTGGCATAAAAATAGTCATAATTACAACTTTTATATGAAAGAAGGAATGTGATTGTTCGCCATTTTTCTACTCTTTTCTAGAATTATTATTTTCGAAGCTGTGTTTTTCTGTAGTTTTATTTTAAACCATACAACATGGTGTAAAGCAACGCTAAAATCAATAATCGGAAAATGCAGTGATTTCATCATAAGCGTTATCATGTGAAAATTATAAATAGTCGCTCAATTGGTTATTGCAAATTGTTGAACAGCTGTTTTATATTCCTCAAGGCCGCAAGGTGCATCACTCATTCAACGTTGAGGATTTTTCCCTCTAAATGGGGAAAAAAGTGTAAAGTTTGTTTATTTCCCCGAAAGCAATATAATATTATTTTATTTGCCTATAATAGGCCGATTAGCGATTACACGGTGGCTAGCGTGGACGGGATCAGACAGAACCTGTCTGGTATTTTTATGGGCACAAAATTCGGTGACATTAATTATTGTGAGTAGGTAGGCATACTTGTACATATCTCTCTTTTTGTTTATTTATTGATAAAAAGGTACAGTTAAAATATAGTGATTAAGATTACTGATAAATGACTTTTTATTAAATCAGCATTCCAATCCAAATACTGTACACATATAGTATTGGTTTAATTTCAGTTTGAAAGACAGAATAGTGAAAAAAAACATAATCACTCAAGAAAAAAAAAATGGGTAAAATTTGAAATTTGATCTGACAACCCTGCGTCTACCTTTAGTGTCAACTATTTTGACCTCGTCTGTTCTGTGTTGACACAAAAAATAATGCATTGAAAATGACGTCAACTTTGTTTATTCGCTGTAGATATACTTGATAGGTACATATTTAGTTATTCGTTTATCGTTAAAGGATAAATGTTGCAACCTGGTTTATAATAGAGGACGAAAATAGTCGACCTCATTATTTCGACTACGAAATTATAGTAGACGGCTATTTCTGACAGTTTAATTAAAATGGGTAATAAAAATAGAAACTATACATTGTGAGAAACTTTAACAAAATTCTAGAAACAAGCCTTTTTAAAATGTGGTTGGTACCTACATACAACTAGTGGCCTATTTTCATCCCCTTTTTTAACTCTGTCAATGTTTTAACGCCTATTTTCGGCATCATAGACTTTTAGCATGGACTCAGCCTTTTATAGACAATTAATGTGAAATAATACTCTGTTGAAAGAGAGAGAAACAACTATAGTACTATCTATTGCTTACCCGTATGTTATAGATAATGTCTTTCGTATTGTAAAGAAAAGAGATAGGTGGAAGAAAATACTCAATCCATACTATAAGTCTATGTTCGGCATTGAGGAAATAAAGTGTTTACACCTATTTTCGGCGATTAAGAGAAGGATAAACATAGAGGCTGGACATGCAACTCCTGCATAAGGTTTTGTCCGCAGTAAGCGAACTGTAAGCCGCCGACTGAGTTTGCGGCGTATCGGTTCAGTACGCTTTTACATATATTTGAAACTAGCACTTTGCCCGCGACTTCGTCCGCGTGGGTTACGTACTTTCCTGATTCCCCCTTATCACCCCTTAAAGGTTAAATTTCCAAAAACCCCTTCTTAGTGCTCCCCTACATTATAATAGGAAGACGTGTGCAAAATTTCACATTCCTAGCCCCAGTAGTTTCGGCTGTACGTTGATATGTCAGTCAGTCAGTTCTCCTTTTATATATATAGATAGATAAATGGAATGTCCATAGTTTGCTAGTTTTGCGCTCACTTTACGCAGTTTCCAGCGTAACGAACGCTGGCTCTAAGTTAGTGGCCGACTCACAGCAAAAACGATTCCAGTCGGTGACGGCGATATGGTTGTTCGCTGGGCGTAATAAGTCAGTTTGTGGCAAACTGTTCATGCGGTCAAACTAAATAAGCGGCTAACTCATAAGAGTTTGCTTGCGACGTACGAAAACTGGTCTGAGTTTGCAGATATCTCAAATTTCAGTTCGCCACAAATTTGCGATTCACTCAGTCGGCTGCTAACAGTTAGCCTACTGGGGACACAGCCTAAAATTGACCATTCTTTAGAGGGGGTATAAAGTGAGACAATAAAAGATAATGCATTTTCTCTCTCAATTACCTCAGCACCGAAATTAATCAAATTCGTTTTTATGATTTAGGCATGAAAGCGTAACAAAATCACTTTCGCATTTGTAACAGATATTGTACGGTTCACAAAGATGTCAGTTTTAAATCTAGACCAGACTATGCACACACTACCTCTTCCGGCACTGAATAGGTATTCAGCAAAATCTAGATAAATGTTTGAATTGCTTATCACTTAAGTAATTCACATAATTGGGTTACATGTTTGATAAAGCATGCAAAATGTATGATAAGAGAGTATTTTGTTTAGGTATAGCAAGGTATTGTACTTTGTTAATTGTTTTGGACGCCGAAAAAAATTAAAAACTAACGTCACTGACTCCCGATAATATATTTATTTTAATATCACTTACTTTCAACTCTTTCTCTAAAAATACATAAATATAAAAGTACAAAATTAAAATAAAACTAAACTATTATAGAGCATCGAAAAATTCATCCTCAACGCTGTCAGCTGGTAATGCGCCCAAGAGACTGGCGGCGTTGCCTCTTTGTATGGCAACACTCAGCTTCTGGCCAAGGTAAAAGCCAGCTTTTGGGTCACGGGAAGCGTCAACAAGTCCCGGTAATATTGACTAGGTTCTGCTATTCTCGAAACTCGTTGTTGAAGAGCGCGGTGTAATTATATTTATATTTAATAAGAATTCAACTATATACTCCAGACAATAATGTTGATAATCTATTACATACAAACTTTAGTTTCAATGTGGAGGTAGCGCTTTCATTTCGTAGTTTTCTTTCCATTCAGGAGATCGTAGCTAAATAAATACAGCCGCGCTTGCCGAGGTTGGTCTGTGGATGGGTGACCATCTGTCATAGCGAGTTTCCTCCGTGCCTCGGAAAGCACGTAAAGCCGTTGGTCCCGGCTGTCATTTTTAGATCTTTGACAGTCGTTACTGTTAGTCAGAAGCTCTTAAAGTCTGACATCCAGTCTTACCATGGGGTATTGTATTACCCAGTTGCTGGGTCGTGGAGGTACGACAGGCAGTCGCTCCATGTAAAATACTGATATCCAGCTGCATCTGGTTTGACTGGAAGCCGACCTCAATATAGTTGGGAAAAGGCTGGGCAGATGACTGGTTTTCTTGTGCCGTGATGGGGACACCTAGGGCGTCCCCGCCCTAGGTGTCCCCATTTAGGGGTTAGATAAAATACATAAATGTACCCTCCTGTAGCGGAAACTACACGTTTTTCCTACTCCTCCACTATTCTTTTCTGATTAATTTCGTTACAGGACCCAAGACAGGTAAATTCATTCTCCGGGACACGTCGAGCTTCATTGTCTCGGCGCTTTTGTGGTGGTTGCCACTGTTGATTCTGGCTTTCAGGAGCAGCAGTGGTCCCAAAAAAAATGTCGTCTCCATGGAAACAAACGTATGGGAGAGAGACTAGATATTAACCTCTGGGTTTCGGAGGTAACCTTCTTCATCCAAGTTTACACACAATACTATAGCATTGATGGTCGTCTCTACAAAAAAAGAAAGTCAGACACACCCACATATTATCGACTAAACAAAACATCGTGCTAACAGAGCCGTGTCTACTAAATAATCGATGTGAATCTCCTTGACCTGCTGTGTTTATAGGTTAATGGCGTTCTCAATAGCGCGTGGGTACCTGCTGCTTGTCCGTTGCATTAGACATAAAAGTATTATCATCACGTCTGTAATTCGCGGGACTGTATGAACAGGATCTATCTAATGAGTGATCATCATCTGGTTCAGTATATTTGTTGATGAAACGCGGCGAGACAAGCAGCACGTCGCCGTTTCCCAACTGTAGGGCCGGCTTCCAATCGAACCAGATGCAGCTGAATATCAGTATTTTACATGGAGCGACTGGCTGTGGGACCTCCATAAACCAGTAACAGGGTAATACGATACCCCGTGGTAAGAATGGTTGTCAGACTTTAGAACATCTGACTAATAGTAACGACTGTCAAAGATCTGAAATGACAGCCGGCACCAACGGCTTTACGTGCTTTCCGAGGCATCCTCGGCAAGCGCAGTTTAACCTGGAAGATCGGCCTGTGCGGCTGTAATTATTTAGCCACGAGCTCTTTTTTAAATGACTGATGAATCATGAAATAAGTACTAAGGCCCTGTGTGTAGTGAAAAGGACTGTCAAAGATTAAAAATCAACATGTTTCTTCAGTTGAAGATTGCTGTTACATTTCTAAGAACGCACCGTGACCTTGGAACAGGGCAAATGAAGCAACATGGTAGATTTTCAGTAAGTAATAGTTTGACAGTCTGTTCCGCTCCACCCAGAGCCAGAGGACTGTCTGAATGGTTGGGCTGGTAACCAAAAAAACGTCACTCAATACTCAAGCATTACTTAAAACTAGATTCAAGCCATTTGTTTGGTTAAACAAGTTTTAAGTAATGTAGTATGTTTTAAATAAGCCTTAGACGTGAAAGCGTTATAAACATACAAATTAAGATACGATAGACCAAGATAAAATACTCCTTATTATGCAAACCATGAAAATTTGGTCGCGGGACTAACGAATTACCGTGACCCCGGTACGTAAAGGGCTATTGAAGGACACCGTGGATTTTAGTCAGTACAAATCTGACAGTTCCTCCCGCCCTGCCCTGGGTGGGAGGACTCATTGATTTTAACACGATAAAAAAAAGCCATGAAAATTACAAGTATTTCCAATTCAGTACAATATCTTTTAAAAGACATAATGGACGGTCTTATCGCTAAAAGCGATCTACTCAACGACCTTTGTTTATATATTTAAGAAAGAAGGGGAAGCAATACTGTAGGTAGTCTGCGGTGTATGATATAAAATTTACCCATAAAATACAAATACACTAAAGCCTTTGTCAAACAGGCAGGCGTGACGAATGCGAAGCGTGACGTTTTTATTTGTAATGTATGGAATTGTTTGAATCCAGTCACATAGAAAAGCGAAAGCGATCCGATAGCGTGACAGAACTATCGGACTGACGTCTCGCTTCGGTTCGGTCTCGCTTCGGAAACGCTTCGCTTTCGCCTGTCTGTTTGACAGAGGCATAAAACATAACTAAACTAGACTGTTCCCCGCGGTTTCGTCCGGTGCTCGTCTCCTTTTAGTCGTACCGTGATTTTATATGGCCTATATACCTTCCTCGATAAATGGGCTATCCAACACAAAAAGATTTTTAAAATTCGATCCAGTAGTTCCTGAGATAAGCGCGTACAAACAAACAAATTCTTGTTTTTTTTATAATATCAGTATGTAGATGACTCGATAAATGATAAAACCTTTTTGTATCTCCGCTTCCAGGTCCGATGCCTCCTCCAGAGCTGTCAGACAAGTTGCGTCTGTACCATGTGGATATGAACCCCTATGGTCACAGGGTCCTGTTGATTTTAGAAGCCAAGAAGGCAAAGTTCGAGGTGTACAAGCTCGACCCCCTTAGGCTGCCTGAATGGTTCAGGAGTAAGAATCCGAGATGTAAGTAACATAGTTTTATTTTATCACTAGGTATGCTCCACGCCCCAAGGTGACCGACGTCGGCAGACGATCTCCGGCCGGCTGTCCGACCACGGACCATGCCCGGGTCGACGGCGCGTTGTGTTCCACGCGTGCCTCAAGGAGTGTCAGCATAGTGACGGGACCCCCTATAGAGGCCAAAAGCCTGCCGGGGTCGCGGGACTCACGAATTACCGTGACCCCGGTACGTAAAGGGCTATTGAAGGACACCGTGAATTTTAGTCAGTACGAGTCTGACAGTCCCCCCGCTTTGCCCTGGGTGGGAGGACTCATTTGATGATGTGGTGTGTAGATGTTCTGGGTCTGAGCGTTTGTGTATGTGAGTTTCTATGTTTATAAACGCACCCACGACACAGGAGAAGTTCCTAGTGTGGGGCAATATTTAAAAGAAAAAGATCTCTCTCTCTCTCTCTGTCACGGTAGTTTAGATTCAATTGTTTTTTTGTTTCGCTCAAATCAAAAACTGTTACTTTTACAATTTCCAGTGAAAATACCAGTGCTCGAGATCCCCACGGACAGCGGAGACAAGTATTTATTTGAGAGCGTGGTGATCTGTGATTATCTCGACGAGAAGTACACGAGGAACCAGCTGCATGCGAGGGATCCTTATGTGAAGGCCCAGGATAGGCTGCTCATAGAGAGATTTAATGAAGTAAGTCTTTAACAGTGCTATGTTTGGGTTTATTTTTGGCCACAATCTAGTCTAGAAGCTGAGATGGAACGAGGACACCCAGAACTGTAGCTCCTGCGAACCGGCGGAGCTGTGTGGTAGCCTTGTTCAAGCGTACCACCGCCAGTTTGTTATTCACTAAGTTACTTATGATCGGGCACGCCGCAATCGCGGCGGTAAGACCCCTCTTTGAGGAGTGGCTGGATAGGCGTCACGACGTCCTGACCTACCGCATGACGCAGGTCCTCACCGGACACGGAAGTTTCGGGAGGTTCCTGTGTCTGATAGGGAGGGAAGAAACGCCTGTGTCACCACTGCGAGGAACGTCCGGAGGACACGGTGGAGCATACGGTGCAGGACTGCCCCGCTTGGGCAGAGCACCGCCGTGTCCCCACGACGGTGATAAGCGGAGACCTCTTGTGCCCGGCATTGGTCGACGCCATGCTGCGAGGCGAGACGGAGTGGGAAGCGGTCGCCTCCTGCGAAGCAGTCATGCTCGTGAATGGGCAACTCGCTGCTGGCAGCGGATGGATATGGACTGCCCAGGACCGGGAGGGTTGGCGCTCTGTGGGGGAGGCTTACGTTCAGCAGTGGAGTGAAATGATGATATAAGCTACTGGCAGCGATATTTTGCGACATTAATCTCAAGGCTCCGTCTTGGCGATGAGTAGAGGTAGCTTGTGTTTTTCCAGACTTAAAATAACCATTTAAGTCTGAGCCAAATTTCATCCATAACCGTCCAGTCCTTCTTGCTTGATTGAGTATCAAACATCCATTGGGAATGTAATATAAAAATATAATCTCGATCTGTGCATTTCATCAAGATTCCTTAAAACGTTCATGAAAACTCTCGTATTTATTATACTAGCTTCCGCCCGCGACTCCGTCCGCGCGGATGTCGGTCTTCGCGTGGATGGTCTATTTCCCCATTTTGAGTAACTCTGACAATGACATCTTATACAGCTTGGCAAAAAAGAGTATGGAAAAATTGAGGTCGCTACTACTTGTCATATGTCATTATAGATAAACAAGTAAGCACTGATCGTTGCGAATTAATGTAGAAAATCGTGAAATAACACGAGGGAATTGTTTTTTGACACAGAAGCTGCTCGTAGTTGACTTTTTTAACATGTTGCAACAACAAACGTTTCGTAGTTTCAATTGTCACCGCATCAGACTCTTTCTTGCCAAGCTGTAAATATTACGGCGCTGAATCCACTGCGGGTAATGCAACGTGTGTTCGCGGTTCTACAGAACAACGTCTATGAATAAAACTGAAAAATAAGATTTTTTTTCTACGTATTTTTCCAGGATAAAAAGTATCCTATGTTATGCCCAGGATAATAAGGAATAATTATACCAAGTTTCATCGAAATCGAACCGTTAGTTTTCACGTGATGCCTGCACAAACAGACAGACAGACAAAAATTTTTTTAATCATATATTTGGGTTTGGTATCGATCCAGCAACACACCCCGCTATTTATTTTTTCAATATTTTCAATGTACAGAATTGACCCTTCTACAAATTTATTATAGTAATAGATTAGTTCAATTTATAAGGAAGATTGCCATCTCCTATATCCTTCAGGGATTCTACAATTGCTCATTCTGTTCTTTCTTTATTTTCAGTTAATTAAAGGCAGTTTAGAATGTTTCGACACCAACTTCGCGTTTGGTAGCGAACAAATTGTGCAGACACTGGATATCTTCGAGAAGGAGCTTGCATCAAGAGGTAATACCTACTTTTGTTCTCTACGTGGAAGACCACGTAATTTTGACGCCACGAGCCCCCACTCTTGAGTTTTGATGCGTTGTATTTTGCTGAATATTCATTGATTTTACAAAAGAAAACATACGTGTCCGTTATTTTTTTTAACTCTAAATGACGGACTAATTGTATTTGTAATTTATAGCTACTGTCAAATAGCCAATTGTAGTTACAGTCCATGTTATAAGTCTATGTCCCTCCTAACCCCTCGGGGATTATCGGTGTACCTATTTTCAGATCTGTCAGCTAACACTTTCCTTTTTCACCACTTTCAGGTACAAACTACTTCGGAGGCCACCGGCCTGGCATGCTGGACTACATGATATGGCCGTGGGTGGAGAGGCTCTACCTCCTCCGATGTGTGAACGAGAGGAAATTCGACGAGAAACGAGGGTTGTTCCCTAACTTTGTAAGTACATTTCATAATCTCTACGGTTTATATTGGCCCTGTTTATAATATCCCTATTGGCCTTGTTTTGTTCTGTCTCCTGCTTGATATGGAGGGAAGTGGAAACTACGTGTTTTTCCCACTCCTCCACTATTCTTTTCTGATTAATTTCGTTGCAGAATCCAAGACAGGTAAATTCATTCTCTGGGACACGTCGAGCTTCATTGTCTCGGCGCTTTTCTGGTGGTTGCCACTGTTGATTCTAGCTTTCAGGAGTTGCAGTGGTTTGGGAACAGTGTGGTGGGTTTGTCCCAATAAAAATATATATATTATCTCTCTATGGTTCAGTGCACCTACGTCTCGTAATCGTTAGTGGTATCTTGAGTTGGAGTCCTCAGTCAGGCAAAAAGTGCAGTTGGATTTATCCATGAGAAAGGAGTTCAGAAGAATAAGGGGCATTTTTCGCCCATGACATAATTAAGAAAAAGCTTTGGTTTTCGACTAGTAAACAATGCTTTTGTATATTTCAAGGTGTGTATTGTTATAATAAACTAGCTAATCCCCGTGGCTTCACCCCCGCTGCTCGGCTTCTATTGGTTGTAGCGTTGTTTTATAGCATTCCTCAATAAATGGACTATCCAACACAATATTTTGCAAATTTCAATTGCAACCAGTAGTTTCTAAGATTAGAGCATTCAACCAGACAAACAAACTACAGCTTTATAATACTAGTATAGATATAATATTGTTGGGTCGAATACTGTCCAATCCGGTTCCCATTGTTCTGAAAAAGCTATAACACCAATCAATCGACATTGATCGACAACACCGTACAAGTCTGACAGTCCCTCCTGCCTGGCCCTGGGTGGGAGGACTCATTAATTTGATGATTGTACCAAAAAAAAAACAATCAATCGACATTGATCGACGACATCGATCGTTTAGTGTGATGACTAACAGACTGACCCAATATCGACTGTAGAATATAAAACTGTCAATTTGAACTATTTATGCAACTATTTATTTTTAATTACAGGCGGATTGGGGTGATCAAATGCAGCTAGATGACGTTGTGAAGAAGCATGCTCACTCACCGCAAGAATACTTCGATTATTACAAGAATGCAAGAACGCATTCTATGGGATACTACTTATAAGATACTAGTTGATTGCCTGTCTTTCGATATCGACAATTGGCTATTTGACAGTAGCTATAAATTACAAATATAATTAGTCCGTCATTTAGAGTTTTAAAAAATAACGGACACGTATTTTTTCTTTTGAATATTCACCAAAATACGAGAGAGGGGGCTCGTGATGTCAGAATTCAATAGAAATTGTACTAAATTGTGACGTATTGCCAATTTTGAAAGCATCGTATCTCAGTCACTTTTGGTTTACGAAACAAAAGAAAAAATACGGGTCGAATATTTTTTGATAATCTAAGTGACGGACTAATTATAATTTTTCAGTCAAATAGCCAATAGCATTACTTAGGAAGCTGGCTCAGGACGCGATTCGTGCGATTCACAATTTCTACAAACTAAAAATTAAAATCGTCCTTGCTACTACGATATAATGATGCAATTCGACTGACTTACGTCGTCGTGGCGAGCGTGTTTTGTTTTTCATCTACCCGTAGATAACCGCACGTTTTATGTCATATGTCGCAGTGTTAAGGATGATTTTCAATTGTAGTTGGAATCGGTCGAATTGCGTCGCGTCGCGTTATCGGCAAGCTCCTTTACGGGTCAAATTGTGATTCAAATTCACATACAGAATTGGATAAAAATCGGTCCAATCGTTTAGAAATGACCCAGTGTTTAATCACGTGCATTTATTTGTATCAATGTGAAGTCCATACACCATGTCTATGGGATAGAAATAGGCCATTGTTTATGGGTGCACATTTTAATGTAGGCCTAAAATAGGCCGAGTGGTTAAAAATAGTTTTAGCTATTTTCTAATCTACAAAGTCATAATATTTTTTAAGTTGTAGTTTAAAAAAAAAACGTTGTATCGAAATCTCAATTTTTCTATCTCTTACAAATGCATTTTCGGAGATGTTTTTGAAATTATGTCTGGCATTTTAAGAAGCATTTAAATTTTTAAAAGCATTATCTAAATTTTAGAATTTACGAGCGAATTTAAAAACAGAACTTTTTGACAGCTGTCACTGATCGTGTTCAAATAAAATTCGCTCTTACTTTATTTAAGAAAAAACGTTGTACTTAAAAGTATTTATTTTTTATAATATTCTTATTTAGATCTGTTCTTAACAATTATGGTATTGAAACTGCATCACAAAATAAAAGACTTTTTTATTGAATCTAAAATTGCTGATTCAATGTTTGGAAATGGTAAAAAAAACCAATTTGTGCATTTGAAATGCGTATTCAAGCGCGACCATATATTATAAGGAATTTTTGTCCGGTAAATTCTAACGCTAGACTTATGCGCCCCGCATAATAGTACAGCAGTAAGTTGCCATTTCATTATTTCTGAAATAATGCTCTGGCAACTTTTTCAATTGGAGGATCTGTCAGAATTTTTCTTAAAGTGTGCGGTATCCAGTAGAAAAATGCAGCGACTACCTTCCGCCGAGCCTCAGATTATTTCTGACAAAAATTTCTTACTGTATGAGGTTAGCTTACACAGGTCTAATACCTTTGAATAGTAACAATATTTTTGTGTTAAAAGAAATCTATTTCACTTTTATTTTGCCTGAAAACCTTAGTGCTCTTTTAAAACTAAGATTATAAATTATATTTTCTTGTTTTAAGAAGACAAATATATACTTGATATTATTTATATGTTTAGTTTTAAGTTAATTAATAAAAAAATTAAACTTATAATTTTTGTTTTTTAATCTATTCACCTTCAAAAACATTTATGTTAAAATTTTAGCGCTAATTTCATTGAAATAAGGTCGAAAATCCTCTCCGTATCAGAGAACAATGTAAAAAATACGCTTTGGGCGTTGAAACTTATGGCCTGCGCAAATGAGAAATAGCTAACGAGGTACTTTATGTTAATTGTAACAGGAACACAAAGAAATAAAGTACCCTGTACTGTAAAAAACGCCGGAATATCCGAGGAAATCAAAATCAAAAGTCATTTATTCAAATTAGGCTGATTTATCAGCATTTTTTGAAGGTCAATTTTTACATAAGACAGTCCCCCAAAGCGCCCCCTTCGACACTTCCTATTGTTTTCGCTGGGAAGAAGAAGTGCCAAAAACTATGAAGCAGACAGCGGATAAATCAATTCAAGTGTTTCTAACACTAAAACATAGCAGAAGTATATCTGTTCAGACCACTGTAGAAACAATGAACAAGGCTGCATCACCATAGAGACTGAAAATAAGGAATGCCTAAAGCGCGACCGCATATTGTAAGAAATTTCTGTCAGTAAAAATCTAATTGTCGCCGGATGCACACTGCGTGCTATCAAAAATTATGATCCGGCAACTTTTTCAATACAAACTGTACCTACAGGCAAGCTTCAGAAGCGTACGATCCGTTAGAATTTTTCTTACAGACCTAATAGAAAGTGCCTCCCCGCGAGGTTGATCATGCGTTTACAAACCGCTGTCAAAATGTAGCAATTCGTAAAGTTTCTCATAATCTTGGTATAAAGTATAGTAAGGAACTTTTGAATAAAACGAGTTTATATTGAGGGCCATGAATCACTCGCGTCGCTCGGGATTCACACTTGGATCACTTGCTACGCTCGTGATTTAATCTACGGATCTACGGTCGTGATTGGTTGCTGCATGGAACACGATTGTTATCATAAAAAAGTCAATTACAATATTGCCGCCTGTAGTTTAGAGCTCTACTTGAAATGCACGTTAAGGGTTACCAAGACTAAAATCAAGAAACAAGTGTCACACTAATTTATTTACTAATTTTAGTTCTCGTACTAATCTAGTCAGTTATTTATAGATTGCCTATTTAACAACATTGCGAGAATAATAATTTGTAAACGTGTTATTTTTTGGTAAATAAAGATAATCATTTGTATTTGCGTTTATTTATTCCTCATCCCACACGTTAAGTCGGAGCTGGTCGCTATAATTAAAGTACACAATTAAACTTGTAAATTAACATGATTAATTATTGTTTTTCTCATAAACTCAGTCAAGGCTATATTTGCACGTAATTAAACACATCTAAGTGCAAAAACTAAACGTTTATACTGATAAAGATTGCAGTTACCGATTCCGAACGAAAACTGAAACGTCAAATCCTTTATCAATCGCAAAATTTTCAGTACTGCGAAGTGCGACAAGGACTTTATCAAATTTTGCTATTTATCTATATAAAATACATATTAAAATGCCGTTATTACGATCAGCAAACTTTAATTTATGTATTGAGATAGTTGTGCGTATAATTTTAGTGTCCGTCTTTTGGTGAGTAATGCCCATATGTTGATATATTATTTACAAACATTTTTAGGTAACTTATCAATGAAAGGTGTGTTTATTTTCTTTAAATCCTCCTGCAAACTATCTTTCTGAAGTTAAAGTATGGTTTCAGTAAGTATTTTATTGAAAATAAATAAAAATTTTGATATGAAAAGGTAAAAACATTGAAAGTTTTTTTTTACGATTCGTCGCAACTAAATTTTACCGTTGTGGGCTTGCTAAGAGATAGTGACATCATCAAAGTCGTATCAGTTTATTACCAAAGCTAGTAGCTGTTAATAAATCAAAGCTACAGTTTGATTTATTAATTTTTGTAAGAATTCTATAATTTGTGATTTTTTCAGATGAATTATTATTATGCAAAAAATATCACAGGGTGTTAATAACTAGTAAAGATAGTAAGGTAGGAAAGGCAACAGTGTGCTCTACATCCATATACATAGAGGATAACATGTGCATTAAACCTAACATTATTAAACTTGGGGTCTTCAATTCAAGAGTGAACAGGTCACTTCTAGGCAAGCATGCTTCACTGTCGACCACATCTTCGCTTACCATCAGGCGAGATAGTGGTCAAATGTGAACCGATCATTAAATAAAAATAGAAAACAATTTTTAACAATTATTTGTCCATCTCTTTCATGTAAGACTTATTAGTTAATAACATAAAATAACTTTTTTTTTAATTTCGTTCTACAATAGGAATTTCTCCTGAATTATAGGTCTGTATTACTAAAAAAAAGGTGTGTGTTGGGGAATTCCCCTAAATTACACTTGCCCATAGAGCATGTGCATTATGGAATGTTGCCAGGTACATAATTGAAATGTTTCTAAGAAATAAATAAGATTTTAATGTTGCTGATTATGAGGTCCCAGGTTTGATTCTAAGGATGGAAAAAGTGTTACTGGGGGTCTTTCCATCAGGATTATTCAGAATTCTCAGTAACTCTTCGGGCATTACAGGTGTAAATTTAATGTATATACTAGCTTTTCCTGCCAGGGTCACGGGGCTAACTTATCAGGCAATCGTGACCCTGGAATGTTAGGGGTCCTGGAATGGAGGGCTATTTAAAGACCACTGTGGATTTTAGTCAGTACAAGTCTGACAGTCCCACAGAATGTAGACAAAACAGATAAGCTAAAGAGAAAAATAAATAAATATACACCCGCAAGCAAAAGTATGCAATCATTTATTATATTCCTAGCTCCATAGCAGCCTGCCGGGGTCGCGGGACTTACGAATTACCGTGACCCCGGTACGTAAAGGGCTAATGAAGGACACCGTGGATTTTAGTCAGTACGAGTCCCCGACAGTCCCTTCCGCCCCACCTAGGGCGGGAGGACTCACTCATTTTTCCAATCTAAGAAAAAAAAATGCTCCATAGCTCCTAAAATAATGGCATGATTTGTATGAATTCGGTATCAATTTAAAGTTAACAGTTAAACCTTTAAAATGTTACCATTTTTATTATTCTTAACTAGCTATTAAGTGGTCAACATCGCGTGGAATTGGTGTAAATGTTTCAATAATTTAGCTTACTAGTATAGATATTTTGTCCTACAGTTATATGGAGACGATGCAGCCTTTTATCAGAGTCATTCAGAAATCTGAACTGGAGTCAGAATTGATGTACCCCAATATGGAATCATATGTGACCGGAGCCATGTTGTGGACTGTAGTCGTGTCCGTACCCTGTGTGCTGTCACTGATGGCCTGGGCTGTCTGTAACGATTGTAATGACGCTTTCGAGGTGAGTTACCACAGACAATTGCATCTAGATTTCGCATAAAAAAATAAAGCAGCTTAAAATTATGCCAAAATAAATTAGACGTAAGTGAGATACCACAGATAATTTCATCTAGATTTCTCATAAAAAAAATAAAGCTGCTTTAAGTTATGCCAAAACAAATTTGACGTAGCGGATCGTTTACGAGTTTGGTTTGAGCGGTGAGCGGTGCGACATTAGTACGCGGATTTGCCACTGGCGGCGCCTCGTGTCGTGTTTCAAACATTTCTAAATATTTGATCTTATCGCTCACAGCGGCAAGGTCGTAAACAGCCCGTAATGGTAGTTATGTGTCCTATGCCAATAAAAATTATGCGAAAAATTAAGCCAAAACAATTTTAACGCCTCCCGCCTTCCCGGATGAAAGACGAAGATTCGTCGAACTGTAAAGATTTTTTGTTTCGTTAAGAACTTTAAAAAAGGAACAATTTTCTTATTTTCAGATCCTTCTGTCGTGGTCTCTAGCGCTTGGCATAAACGGAGTATTGACAGATATGGTCAAATTAATGGCAGGTATGTCTATTATTACTACATACAGAGAAATACAACTATTTACCGAGACTTTTAAGCAAACAATAGGGTATATTACGGCAAAAAAAAACTGTTTTTCCGTCAATTTAAATATTTTAAAAATAATGTTCACGTTTTTTTTAATCAATGAATATTGACAAAGATAAAACGCTTTCGAATTCGGGAGTGGGAGCTTGTGACGTCATAACGCTTGTAAAATTGCACCGAGTGACGTTTTGTGATTTGTAATGATTATTTTGCCGATAGCTCGGGGACAGTGGCGTAACTGCCGCCGTATCAGCCGTATCATTTATACTGGGCCTAAATGTCAAGGCCCCCCGACGATTGGAATAAAAATAAAAACATAAAATGTTGAAAACTTATCTCGTCCTATTATCGAACTCCTAACATTTTTTTTTGAGTGGTAACACCGTCAAATGTGTCCTCCCACCCAGGGTAGAGCGGGAGGGACTGTCAGACTCGTACTGACTAAAATCCACGGTGTCCTTCAATAGCCCTTTACCTACCGGGGTCACGGTAATTCGTGAGTCCCGCAACCCCTCTACAGGGGGGCCCCGTCATTATGCTGACACTCCTTGAGGCGCGCGTAGAACACGTCTTTTAACTTGTCTTTATTCTGCAAAACTATACACTTAGTTTAGAAGGGCCCCAAACAAGTTTTGATAAGGGACCACTTCTGGCCTAGCTACGCCACAGCTGGGGCACCTATTTTATGTACTTGTGCCCGTATTATGACG
The DNA here is from genome assembly GCA_943136025.2 of Agrotis puta. Classification (NCBI taxonomy): domain Eukaryota; kingdom Metazoa; phylum Arthropoda; class Insecta; order Lepidoptera; family Noctuidae; genus Agrotis; species Agrotis puta. The sequence continues at coordinate 2,873,810 of OW964196.2, read as the reverse complement.
TCTTAAAACCGGGCTTGTTCCAGTGAGTGAAAGAGACAGAGCTATACAAGTCGTCTAGTGCCACTTCGTTCACTCACTTGAACAAGGCTGATACGGCCCCTGTTCGCTTTCAGGTCGACCGCGGCCGGACTTCTTTTACCGCTGCTTCCCTGATGGCGTGGAGACGAAGTACCTTCAGTGCACAGGGGATCCAAGAGAAATCATGGAAGGCCGGAAGTCCTTTCCTAGTGGACATAGCAGCTGTAAGAATGTTTTTTTTTTTTTTAACTAACTTCTGCTGCTTCGTTCGCGTTGACAATCAATACAGATCGTACATGTGACGCCATTTTGTTATGACGGTTACTATTGTTTTTCTCAGGAACTGTACCTCTTTTTGTAAATTAGACCTAGTTAAAACCATACAAATAGAAATTTTATCTTATTTAAAAAAGACGTTCTGAAGATGTTTTCTAGTAATTTATTAGGTCCACATATCTTGCAAAAATACCAGTCTTACCATGGGGTATTGTATTACCCAGTTATTGGGTTGTGGATGTCCGACAGGCAGTCGCTCAATGTAAAATACTGATATCCAGCTACATCTGGTTTGACTGGAAGCCGACCCCAATATAATTGGGAAAAGGCAAGGCAGATATCTTGCACAAATTTTATTAAAAACGGCTTAGATATTTAGTAAAATAAGGACTTAAATGTTTGTATAAAATGTCGTTTGGCGTCGGGTCCGTTCACGACTTCGATCTAAGCGGTGAATAGTACGGCGGGCAGCGTGACAGCGCTGTGCCCGCCAAGTCCTCACAGTAGCGATTGTCGACAGCTGCCAAACTCCCCACTCTGACACCGCTGTCCAAACCGCTCTATTTCGTCGCACTCACACCTTTTTTTCTTATCGTGGTAAAATGATCACATGAGTCCTCCCACCCAGGGCAGAGAGGGAGGGACTGTCAGACTCGTACTGACTAAAATCCACGGTATCCTTCAATAGCCCTTGACGTACCGGGGTCACGGTAATTCGTGAGTCCCGCGACCGTTGCACTCACACCTTAGAACATTTTTCCCAGTTCCCGTCGAAACGAAACCTGCTACCATTAAAAAAGCTTTTTTTTTTAAATTTTGTATTTGTTCTTGTGCCAGTATCCTTCTGCTCTTTGGGTATGGCGTCTGCATGGATATGCGGACGATTGGGTGTGCTATCAAGGCGAAGAGGCAGCGGTCTTCGTGTGATGGCATGCCTCTTGCCTCTGATGCTAGCCGCCAGCATCGCCCTATCAAGGACCTGCGACTACCACCACCACTGGCAAGGTATGCACATCTCTTCAAATTTATAGTGAACAGGCTTCTTCTGGGTAAGCTCGCTCCAGCGTAGATTTTGTTTTAAACACTTAGTTAACACGTTGACTCTCCGTGTATAACATGTAAAGCATTTTTGGTTTAGCTGTGACGTCGTAGAATTTAATCCTTATTATAAACACATATCGAATGGTGTAATAATAAAGCGCGTGACTTTTTTTCCAAAATCAACGGGTTTGATTCTAGGTCATGATTATGGGTTTTTCAATAATCCAAAGATGCAGTTTTAGTTTTCGTTAAAATTGGCATCGAGACTCCTTTGAGCATTTTTCTACATCATACACGCAAAGTTGGAAAATACACCCTGCATATAGACGGCGCGGTTAGCGCAGTTGCTGAGCGATTGGACTGCTGCACTGCGTGTCGCGGGTTAGATTCCCACACGGAGCAAATATTTGTATGACCTACAAGTAGTTGTTCCGGGTCTGGGCGTTTGTGTATGTGAGTTTATATGTTTGTAAACGCACCCACGACACAGGAGAAAATCCTAGTGTAGGGCAACGTTTTTTTTTAAAAAAAAAGCAAAATATATCTTTGTTTTCAGATATTCTGGTTGGTTCTATACTGGGTTTCTCCGTAGCAATATTCTGCTATCGTCAATACTACAACCCGTTGTCTTCAGAGCTTGCAGGTATACCCTACATAGTATCAGCTGTCTTCAACGGTAAGCCAGACAGTCCAATAAAAGATACCAAGGAAGAATCTACTCCACTTCTCAATGGAAAAAAGGATGATAAATGGATATAAGTATGTCGTGTAGTAGAAATTTTAGGTTTTTAAAAGAAATTCCGGGTTTTTTTTAGAATTCCGGTTTCTTTTTTGTGGAATTCCGGTTTTTTTTCGTAAATTCCGGTTTTTTTTAAGAGTTTGGGATTTTATGGGAGATTACTTACATTTGAAATAATAGTTTTCGTGTAGAGAATTCATGTGTTTTAAAGGAAATTTTAGGTTTTTGGAGTAAAATTGCAAGGTTTAAAATTCGCCATCTTGATTTTCCATACACGCTTTTGAACTGAGCAACTTTTTTCGTTGGACATACGTCTTAAACATTTGGGTCGTTTAGGGATTCAAATTTTGTATGGAATATCAATGGTCCCATTGATAAAGTTTGTCAGTTTAACGGCCCATTCATCACCTCCCCGCTGTGAATGGTGAAATATATAGAAATGTTTCAAACACGCCACCACGCGGCGCCAGTGAGGATTCAAGTACTTACAAAGTAATTAATGCCCTATTCGCACCGCCTGCCGTAATGCTTAGACTAAAGTCGTTACCGGGCCACACGTGAAGTCCCAGTTCTGGGAGCATTTAGAGGCTGAATATGCAGTTTTTTTAACGCGGTTTAGATATAAGCAATCGCGCTTAGTTTAATTAGTGGAATTCGCCCTTTATTTATTATACAGGGTTACTTGTAGAACATTTAAAACCTTTCATGGGCGAAAGTACTATGCGCATAAACAAATTTTACTATGAAACCAAGCCTGAAAAACAAAAACATCTGCCACCTGTCCACAAAAAGATAAACATTTGGTTTGCTTGTTTAAAAAAAGTGTAACTCCAAATCGAATTCCACACACAGCCTTTGGTAGTATTGGAGCTTAAAGTAACACATACAATATTCGGACCCTACCTTATCACAAACACTTGTGACGCTATTTCAAATTAGTGTGAGCCAATCATAGCCAACGGTTAAACGTCAACATGCCGCAGTGTGCGTTCAAAAACTGTACGAATAACCACCGAAACACTAAGTTTTCTCAAGGAATATCTTTTTTTGAGTAAGTTTATACAATTTAGTATTTTTCTTAAAATAAAAACAGAATAAAATAGTTAAATAATAGTTTGACCAATGTTTCACATAACGCACCATCTATTATAACAAAAATCGGTTGTTCTAGAATAGACAATGCACGGAGTAGTGTTATTTTTTTCAAGCTATTATTGATCTAAGGAAACGGCCGATTTTTTTTTTGATATTCAGGATTGGTTTCATATTAAAAGTTATTTATAACCATAAGTACTTTCAGCTCATTAAAGGTAGTTAATGTGTTACAAATAACCCAGATACCCTACCATGATGTCTAAAAGCGAGAGTAGTTCCACTGTGGGAACGAGATGGCGCTAGACGACTTGTATAGCCGTCTCCTTCGCACAGTGGAACTACACTTGCTTTAAGACGCTATGGTAACGAGCGACCTATAAACTATTTCCTCTTTCTTCCAACAAAAATTTTGTACTTAATTTAAATCTTAAAAGTACTTACTAATAATAAATGTTATTTATTAAATTTTTATGTAGTTTTTAAATAATTTCACAAATATGTACTAGTGGTAGATAGTTATCACAAATGTAGACCTTTGATACATGACTGACATGACATTGATTCTGTACTATACGACCACGAAAATAATAAAACTATGACGGCGCCATGCTCTTTTTTTTTCCCTGTGACGTCGTGCACGTTTTACTGACACTTGCATTAACAAGAAAATAAATTTAAAAAAATATATATTTGTAAATAAATTCAAATAACAGTTGAGAGATGTTTTTGTTTTTAACGTGGTCGCATAGTAGATTATATTATTCATACAATTAACGAAAATTAATGTTTAATTTGTTAATTGTTAGTGATATATTTTGTCATTTAGTTACCCAATTTTCAATCATTGCAGTTCAAATTAATGTAGTTTTTTTTTAACAAAATTATTGTTATCGTAATTCTTTTATATTTTTTTAAAATTTTATTCCTTTTTTTTAATAAGTAGTTAAAATTGTTGATATAAAACATCAGAGATTATTAAATTAAATGTATTTATAACTGAAATATGGTATATTTTTTTATACAACTGATGTGTTTTTTTTTCACTCTTGTTTCGTTTTTTTTTATATTCGTGCAATGTACAAAATTACGCTCCTAATGATTTTATATTTAATCATAATATTTTGACCACCACTATGTTACACGTAAGAATGTCAAAATACAATTAAAAACTATGACTTTATATTTATATGACCACATACACATTTTTCTAACATTTAAACAATAATCGTATGAAAATTACATTAACAAAATAAAAAATAAATTGGTATCGAAAAGGCCCATGCAACTTTTAGTGTGGACCTTGGCATCAATTTTTGTTTTCTTTTCGCCAGTGATTAAATTTTGGCCACAATTAGACTACTACCTGAGCAGTCCATAGAAAAAAACATTAAGTTTCTAAACCGTAACCAACCAGAGATATGGCGGTTTTAATTTTGTTCTAATCAGGAGTGATTTACTCCCGATTAGAACAAAATAAAATCCGTTATATCTCTGGTTGGTTACGGTTTAGATTTTTTTAAATATTTTTTACGAAGTTCTTAGGTTGGGGTCTATTAATGACCAACATTTCATTACAGGCGAAAGAAAAAAATTTTTTGAAAAAAACCCCTATTTGCACAAAAGTTCTTTTTTTTTTGCTAAGCGTAATTTTCAAGTGATATAACTTTTATTGAGTTTTTTGTTCATAACACATATTTAATATTGTTAGTCCTTTTAAAGTTATGTGATAGAGTCATACTTATTTATTTTTATTTAAATTGTGATAATTATTTAGATGTAAGACAAAATATCATTAAATGATAAAAAATATTGTAAAAGAAAGTCTTTTGATACAATAAAGTGAGTACTTCGTTTTAAGTTTTATTTTATACAAAAAAAAACTGTGTTTATTTTACACATAAAAAATACATTTTGTTTTGTTAATAGTAATACAATTTCAAAATCATTTTTCTAAAAGTAGTTTTCTATATGTATAATGTTTAGATTATAGAAATATTTGTAAAAGCACTAAAGTATTTATAAATCTTTGTACACAGATAAAAAATAGATTTTTGGTACAATTTTTGTCATAGTAAACAATATTAACCTATCATTTAATAAACGAGAAATATACAGTGTGTTAGGATCAAAACGGTAGTTTACTGCTTAAATAAATTGAAAATCTGTTTAGTCCGTCAGTTAGAGTATTGAAAAATAATGAACACGTATTTTTTTTTTTTAAACCAATGAATATTGACAAAGATAAAACGCTTCGAAATACGAGTGAGGGCTTGTGACGTCATAACGCCTGTAAAGTTTATACCGACCGAGTGATGTTTTTCTGATTTTGAGAAGCGTTGTATTTTCGTCAATTTGGGTTTACGTAACAAAAGAAAAAATACGGCTCAAATATTTTTTGATAATCTATCTTTCGGACTAATTTGAGTAAAATAGTCTATTGTAAATAGCCATAAATATACAAATTCTTGCTTTCTAAACTCTTATATCTTAAAACGTTTTCCTGATTATCCTGTCTAGTCTAACTATGCAGCTGAATATCAGTATTTTACATGGAGCGACTGTCTATCGGACCTCCACAACCCAGTATACTAATGTTGTACACTACATCTCGGTAAAACTGGTCGTATACACTCAATGTCGTACATGACAAAACATGACAAATGACAAAGTTCAAATTCTATTGCAACCAAAGAAACCTTAGGACCTTTGTAATAAATTGGTCATAGAAAAATCAACTTTAAATTTCTAAGGTCTAAGTTGATTTTTAAGTAAGTAAGTTGCATTATACAGGGTGTCCCAAAACTCAACGTCAAGCCGAAACGGGGTGACAGGATTGATCATAACCATCACGAGAAAAATCTGAAAAAAAATCTATCCCATGCAGTTTGAAAATTATGGGCATTTTAAGAAAAACCTAGAAATTTGATCAAACTGTACCATTTTTCGGTTATTGTGGTTATTCTTTTTTATTTTTGTTCATTTGAACTTTGGAAACGTAATCCTAAATAACATTTCTAGAATCCCAATAAAAAATAATGACACAATTGCCTCAAGTTTCCGAGAATTGAGACTATTTGTTAAACTACGAATTTAAAATTTTCAAGATTCGTCGACTTTGACAGGCCCTCCTATAAAAAAAATGTACTAGAGTGCCTTGGCAAGTGGCATTAAAAGTTGGCGCATTTAATCAGAATTCTAAAATGGTACAATACTTGTTAGTTCCATACAATAGAAAAGAGTAAAAAAATTAAAACCTCAAGTAACCCGATTTTTGCTATCACGTTTTACTCAGTTAAAATGTTTTTAATTCGCACAAGCTCTAGGTAGGTTCTTAATTTTAAGACAAAATGATGAGAGAGATGGATAATGGGTATGGGTACGCATTTCGCAGTGCAAGTAAGAGATTTCCTTGACCAGGAATATCCGGGAAGGTGGATTGGACGTTCAGGCACTATCTTGTGGCCCGCCCGTTCACCAGATTTAAATCCCCTGGATTTTTTCTATTGGGGAGTTCTCAAAGAAAAAGTTTACTCAAAGCCCATTGATCACGTAGCCGACCTGCGTGAACGCATTTCTCAAGCAGCTGAGGCGATCAACTCTCGAAGATATGCCCGACTTATAAGTAGATCTTTTTTAAGAAGATGTAGGGCTTGTATTGAGGCTGATGGTAAACAATTTGAACATTTATTATTTATTATTGTAATAAAAATGTTTTTTCTCTATCTGACTTTTAGTCCAACAAACCTAATTATTTTACTAACTTTTTTTCACTTTGGTAAAAGTGGCGTCACTATCTGTCTCGCTCACTCATGACAAACATACCCATTATCCATCTCTCTCATCATTTTGTCTTAAAATTAAGAACCTACCTACAGCTTGTGCGAATTAAAAACATTTTAACTGAGTAAAATGTGATAGCAAAATTCGGGTTACTTGAGGTTTTAATTTTTTTACTCTTTTCTATTGTATGGAACTAACAAGTATTGTACCATTTTAGAATTCTGATTAAATGCGCCAACTTTTAATGCCACTTGCCAAGGCACTCTAGTACATTTTTTTTATAGGAGGGCCTGTCAAAGTCGACGAATCTAGAAAATTTTAAATTCGTAGTTTAACAAATAGTCTCAATTCTCGGAAACTTGAGGCAATTGTGTCATTATTTTTTATTGGGATTCTAGAAATGTTATTAAGGATTACGTTTCCAAAGTTCAAATGAACAAAAATAAAAAAGAATAACCACAATAACCGAAAAATGGTACAGTTTGATCACATTTCTAGGTTTTTCTTAAAATGCCCATAATTTTCAAACTGCATGGGATAGATTTTTTTTCAGATTTTTCTCGTGATGGTTATGATCAATCCTGTCACCCCGTTTCGGCTTGACGTTGAGTTTTGGGACACCCTGTATATGTGGCAAGATGCGAGTAAATAAAATGTTTGTAACTCACTGTACACAGAAAAATAAACAAATCTTTAGAAAATGTATAGATTCAGTAATGTCGAAAATATCATAACAATTTATCAAGTGTATTTGTCATTTATTTAAAATGTAATAATATATTGAAAAAAATCCTATAAAATAAACATTCCAAAATTGTAAAAATTGTTTTATTAAATCCCAATAAATAAATGACTTGAATCTAGCAAAGGCGGAGACAGATTATAAAAGGTAACCAAGCCATACAAATAAGATGCAAAGATGCATTGTGATGCCACTATCAGAATACCAATCTCTTTCGAAAGAAATCTCAAAAGAAATCTCTCATAGAAACTCTAGCACCCATTTGGTAAATTGCCCAAACAATATCAGCGGCTTTGCCCCACAACAGAATGTCGTAGGACAAAACGCTAAGCGAGCTGTATCTACGTCAGTGATGTCTTACTTTCCTGAGAGCGTAGGCGGTTGAGCTGGCGCTAAGCTTGATAGATGTAGACCCATTGAATTTTGGAATCGACTGCAACAACAGCTTACTTAGGACAATGTTGACTCCTACATTTGGTAAGGCACTACATTGTTAGTTATATACCAATCCGTGATCAAAGATGGTACGATGTTTACATCGTCAGAATCTTGCAGACAGTACAACGTCACAAATACCCTTTAAAAGATAATTTTAAAAACAGTCTCAGAATTGGAATTGAAGGCACATCTTTCGGAGCAAGTTGTTCAGAAGATTTCACGCAATTTACATCTACACATCAAAATTGTACGAGTCGTATATTATAAGAAAGTTTTCAGTAAAATTCACTCTGTAGAAAATTTGAACCTGTGCAAAGCCAGGACGGGCTAGTATCAAATAAAATATCATCAAATGGTGAAACACAATAAATTTATTGATTTGTTTACTTACACATGTATATTTCATTTTCTAATCTGATTAGGATTTACAATATGAAGATCATGCGCAATCATACCGCTCGAAATAGTGCCGAAATAATAGAAATTTAGAATAAAAAACAAACATAGTACAACTGTTAATATAACCATATCAGTTTAATAACTTAACCTCTCGGGCGCGTTACGTACACCCGGGTGTACATAAGCGAAAACGCCCCAGCGCCTTACATACACACGTCTGTACATAACAGACAGTCGCTCATTGGACGTTGATTTTTATCATTTTCAATTATAAATCGCCCGAGAGGTTAATTGGTTTGTTATTATTATTTTATTTAAATTACTTTTTGATATAAACTCTTTAAAGTGGAAAATGTTTTTAAATTCAAGGTCCTCGATTTTTTCTTTTTGTTCCCGAAATGCTTTTATTAGACCAAAAATGTCATGATTATAATTTAAGGGATATATTTTGTAAAATTTAACGACATTAGAATCAGGCAAATGTTCTTTATCTTGTCTGTCATACCATTTGGAAGAAACCCATAATGTTTGTGCCCTATTATATTCATTTATAATTGATAGTAATGCTAACACTTGATCGACGTATGTTGCTGCGATATCTTTGAATCCATCAATAAAGAAACCAATTCTTTTCTGTCTATAAAAGTTCAGGAACATTGCTACCTCAAAAACAGTCCACTCGTCACCACTCCAATCCTTGAGATCCACTCCTGTGTTGATACATTCTTCTAGTTTTACAATCAGATCGTTCGTTACTTCTTTACTACTCTCCTCACTGAGCGCCACTTTACAAAAAAATATCAAACTTTCTAAACGATCGATGACTGTGTTGTTAACCTTCCAATCACATAATTGTTTTGTATAATCCAATAAGTTAATTCTTAGCATCCAATGATAGTTTTCTCGCACGAATGCATGTACTAGACGAATGATTACAACGGGCTTCGCAGCTTCGGGATCTCCACGAATAATTGTAAATTTATCACATTTAGTATAGAAAAAACATGTATGATCTGGTATTATTTCAGATAATTCACCATGAAACAATGCAGTCTTTTGAAGGTATAATTCACAAATTGGATAGTTAAATGATTTTCCTACAACACGACGCGTGCGATCAATCAGGCCATTTAACACGTCTCCGCCGACATATTTCCTGATTTTTTTCAGAATCCTTTGCGTGCAAAAAAATCTGTATGGATTTATTTCGTTACCTTGAAATATAAGTTTTGTGTTCTCTAAGATGCGTTTCTGCGTTTTCTTGCTCAGGTCTGATAATTTTATTTCATCTTTTATCACGTTACCAGTTGGTGAAAAATATTTTTTTGCTTTTTCAATGGAATTCTGGTCTGTTATAACAATCACTTTTTTGTTCATCATAGAGTTTGCAATAAATTCCAATCGTTCAGAGTGTTTTGTGTCAATGTTCTGAGCATCATTAAGGACAGCAATAAGTGTTTTCACTTTATTAATTTTCATCAGTTCTTCACATAATGCTTTGTGGTCTGTTGCAGACAAATTAAGTATGTATTCAAAATCTAATACGACAGTATTAGTTATATGTTTCACGAGTTTAGCGTAAGTCAGTGCACTATTCCCTGTGACAATAATAGTTCCTGGAAGCAGGTCATTACACTTCATTGTATTTACAGCTTCTCCTCTGAAAGTATAATGTTCATGCTTAATTTTGTACATCATGTGCATCACGGTAGTCAATGGCTGTCTTGCCGCCTGTTTAACAGTATTTTTATATAAACTACCTTCTTTATCAAGATATGTTCCCATTCCCTTTTCACATTTTAAACTCCATTTTTGTATCTCATCATGATATTTAAGGAATATGGCGTCCGAAGTAACTTCTACATGTTGTACGTCGTCACCATGACTATTAGTAATTTCAGAGATTAAAGTTTCTTCCACTTCTTTCTCATTCTTTTGGGACGTGTAAAACAACAGTGTACTAAAAAAGTCATTCACAACACCATTGAGATTTTGGTCACCGGTGAATGACAATTTTGGAAATATATTTACTTTCACTTCAAATGTATATTCGTTCAAATCAGCGATTTTTTCTTTTAACTTAAGATATAATTTTTTGCTAAGATTTCCTAGTGATTCGAATTTGTCATTTATCTTCAACAGGTTAGAAGATTCGTCTAAAATCAATAAATTACCAACAGCAGAGGCCATGCCTCCGCTGAGTTGTAGGAAACCTTTTCCCATAGATTCCTCTATGATAACTTTATTACTGGGTTTCGATTCTTCCATCAATTTTACAAGTTTAGATTCCAAATCGATCAATTTCCGTTCTATTTTCTTGTCGCCTCCCTTTATCGATAAGTCTTTATTGCCAAATGAAGCCGGTACATTAAATATTTGTGGCGGGGAAACCTTTCGTTTACATATTTCAGTGTACAGATTATTTTTAAATAATTGAATGAAATCGTCTGCGTTTTCTGAAGAACAGTCATTCGATAATTCGTATCTAAAGCTTGCGTGACGTTGTCCGTCGGGTTGAATCTCGGTAATTTCAAAAACCTCTTGCCCCAGGATGACATGGTACTGTAACACCAGTTCATCCTGCATCAACATTTGGATATCTCCATATTCTCCAAAAATGCACTTAGCCATCTGTCGAGCTAGCCTCTTCATTTGATCTCTTATTATAATTTTAAACAAAAGCTCCACATCCTTCTCGTCATGCGATGGCTGTGAGCCAGGGTCACCTGTTCCTATTAGAGCATTGAGATCATTAGCCAAGCTACCTTTGTATGTTTTATTTCTTTTTTCACCTTTTGCGGTTGTATAAAGAACAAAAATACAATGAGTTTCATCAAAGTTTCCGTTAAACAGAACGTCTGAACTTCCGGGTTTGAATTTTTGCCTGATATCCAAGTAACTGTAGAAATAATCAGTTAAGTCGTTTTCACTTAACGTGAAAACTGAATTACTGTTCTCCCGATGTTTAGCTTGAAGGAAGACTACTACGGGCTTTTCGACCTCCTTCAATTTAGCCTTGAAACAAATGTCATCGAACGAACCTAGTTTGTCAACATTTGTGCCTAAATAAAACTCTTCAATTGTTTTACTGTGTATAGCTCTGAAATAAATTATACTAAGGAGTTTAGTCTCGTACAACGGTCCTAGAATGCTGGTCGTTCCGATACGCTTCGGGTATTGTTTGGAGCTATTTCCTGTAGGACTTGCCATCACGTTGCAGCAAGCCAGGACCACAGATGCAGAAGTGGTCAGTCAGTAGCCGCAGGTGCCTCTCGAAGGTATGCTTCTCGAAGATTCCTACTCTTTATGTGACCAATGAGCCGCATATCTGAAAAAAGACACAAGTCTGTTAACTCGAGTTCGATTGTTTATAGGAGATTCTTTGAACTCCTTACAAATTGATTTTCATGTGCAGAGGCGGCCTTACCCATTGCGAGGCTCCGGGCGGCAGGTCTTTGCGAGGCCCTTTGTCTTTCATAAAAAGTATGTGATGCGAAAGTAGGTCTGGTTGTTTGGTTTAGGTATTTTTCATGTTTAAGGAAAAATGCTTAAACTATTTAATTACATATAAAGATTTACAAAATTAACAAATACAGAGATGATTAATTTTAAAATTCTAAAATCTTTAATTAAAGCACAATAATCTAACGAATAAGCTTTTTTTTTTTTCCGTGGTAAAGTCATCAAATGAGTCCTCCCACCCAGGGCAGGGCGGGAGGGACTGTCAGACTTGTACTGACTAAAATCAACGAATAAGCTACGTCATTTTCGATTGAAAGAATAGCGAGGGCTGAATATATGGCGATAGAAGAGCATTATGTCCCGACTCACAAGTGTTATACGATTAAAAAACCGATCTTCAAGTGTTTTGAGGCGCGATATTCAAGTACTAACGTAAACGTGACAAGTCCGCGATTCGAAGTTAACAAGTGAAAATGTACGTAGATCGTAGTTAATTTTGGGTTATCTATACTTATAATAAATCTGTAGAGAGGCCAATTCTGTACATGAAATATATTTGAAAAATAACTATCAAGGGGTGATTAGGGATCGCTACTGGTGCAAAAAATGCAATCAGAAAAATTTTTGTCTGTCTGTCTGTCTCTCTGTCTGTCTGTCTGTCTGTATGTTCGTTATAGAAACAAAAACTACTCAACGGATTTTAACGAAATTTGGCACAATTATTCTTCATACTCCTGGGCAGGTTATAGTATACTTTTCATTACGCTACGATCAATAGGAGCAGAGCAGTGAAGGGAAATATTGAGAAAACGGGAAGAAGCTACTCCATTTTTTAAACTTTCGTCGCGTGTGCTGTGCAGCCTTAATGGTTAAAGCTACATAGAAATCATGTATGACGGAAATATTCTCCTTAAAATTATATACAAATATTCCTTGACAGCATATGTCTATCTTTTATGGTTGACTCACAATAACACGTGAAACTCCCGATAGCTTAGCAATTCGGAGCTTTCTGATTATATTTGTCTCCTCTTACGTCCTCCTACCCAGGGCAGGGCGGGAGGGTCTGTCAGACTTGACTGACTAAAATCTACGGTGTCCTTCAATAGCCCTTTATGTACCAGGGTCACGTCAATTTGTGAGTCCCGCAACCCCGGCAGAATTGGCCCTCTACAGGCCCCGTCATTATGCTGACACTCCTTGAGGCGCGCATGGAACACAACGCGCCGTCGACCCGGGTATAGTCCATGGTCGGACAGCGAGTCGCCCATAACTCGTCGCATGCCCGCGCCTACGGTGGCCGGAGATCGTCTTGCGACGGCCGTCGCCGTGGGCGTCTACCACTGCGGCTGGGGTGGAGGGAGGACGCTGTCCTCTCCCTCACGCGGCCCGCCTCCTCCTTCGCGAGCATGACTGCTTCGCAGAAGGAGGCGACCGCTTCCCACTCCGTCTCGCCCCGCAGCATGGCTTCGACCAGTGCCGGGCGCGAGAGGTCTCCGCCTATCGCCGTCGTGAGGACACGGCGGTGCTCTGCCCAAACGGGGCAGTCTTGCACCGTATGCTCCTCCGGACGATCCTCGCAGTGGTGACACCCAGGAGTTTTTTCCCTCCTTATCAGACACAGGTACCTCCCGAAACTTCCGTGTCCGGTGAGGACCTGCGTCATGCGGTAGGCAGGACGCCGTGACGCCTATCCAGCCACTCCTCAAAGAGGGGTCTTACCGCCGCGATTGCGGTGTGCCCCTTTTTACTTTTAGTCTTTGAATAGTTTATTTTTAGATTTGTTTTGTTGTTATTTTATGAAATAGGTATTAGAGGTTTTGGTAGTGTTTAAATATATTATTAGTTTACATTTTATTTCTTCATAGTTGAAGCAATAGTAGGTACGAATATCAGTTATTTTGGTAGTCTACACTATCTACACTAATATTATAAAGAGGAAAACTTTGTTTGTTTGTTTGATTGTATTGAATAGGCTCAAAAACTACTTGACCGATTTTAAAAATTCTTTCACCATTCGAAAGCTACATTATCCACGAGTAAGCTATATTTTATTTTGGAGAAAAATAGGGTTCCGTAAGATATTTGGGTTTTTCGGCCATTAGGTGTAAAAATCAACCAGAAAAGTTACTTATTTTGCGTACGCTGCCTAAACCATAAAAGATAGAACCATAAAATGTTCTAATTAATTGTTGATCTTATAAATATCTACAAAAAAATCCGCGACACACTATATCTATCTATTTCGAGTGATTGTGTTGACTGCGTCGTCGATGTTAGTGTCGGTGTCTGTGAATAGACCTGGGAATCATGTTGCTGACCGTGTCTTTCCTGAGTAGGCTTTTTGTAGTGGTAACCGACATTCACGCGGGCGGAGCCGCGGGCGCCCGCTAGTGATAAGTAAAACTAAAGCCTGCCGGGGTCGCGGGACTTACCCATTACCGTGACCCCGGTACGTAAAGGGCTTGTGAAGGACACCGTGGATTTTAGTCAGTACAAGTCTGACAGTCCCTCCCGCCCTGCCCTGGGTGGGAGGACTCATTTGATGATTTTACCACGCAAAAAAAATAAGTAAAACTGTATAAGATTAAGAAAAATATAAGTATAATAAAGTACATCTTATGGTTACAACTAGCTTCTGCCCGCGGTTTCACCCGCGTCATGTTAGGCGTTTGGCCCTATGGTCCCGCCCCGGTCAGTTCCCTTGAGGAGCACGTGGAACACGACGCACCGTGGCTCGGGCCTTGTCCTTTGTCGGACGGCGAGCTACCCATTACTCCTCGTCCGCAAGTGGCTGGAATATGCCCTGCGATTTGTTGCCCCGTGACTGGGGCGATAGGTAGAGGATATCTTTTCCCGCACGCATTCCGACTGCTCCCCATTCACCTCGCCTGCCGCCGAATCCCTGAGGTACCTCCCGCAATAACCGTGCCCGGGAGGACATGCGTCAGGTTGAAGTTGAGGCTGAGGACGCCGAAGATGCGCTAGCATCTCCAACAACTTCTCAAAGATGATCTTACGACCGCAATTATGACTTGCCCAGGCAGTCATTATTTTATTGTAGTATTATTTTGAAACTATGATATCTCCTTAGATATTCATTAAAATCAAACGATATCAAGGGCAATTTTGTTCAAAATCAAATACTTGTGATGATTAACGTATTTATTTGGATAAAGATTAATATCATGTTAATGAAAATACCTTCGCAGATAATGAAGCTCCTTAAAATCAAATTTGATTTCCACAAAAAAGGTTATAGTGACTTAACCTTAAAAGATAGATATATGCTCTTGCGGACTTTATTTTAGAACTTTTCATGAGAAATAATTCCGTAGTACATAATTTTTGCGTATCTTTAACCGTTTACGCAGCGCACGCAACGGAAGCTCTCGAAAAGGAATTAATTTTCCCGATTTTGAAACATTTCTCACTGCTGCTTCGCTCCTATTAGTGATAGCGTGACGTGATATGATTTTTATCTAATTTCTATATACTGAGTTTCAAGTTCATCAGTTAGCGCGTTATGATTTTCCCATACAAACTTTAACATCATCTAAATCGCCAGAGGAGGGTAGTTTTAGAAAACTAATAACGCCAATATTTTTTATTTACTTACGTTCGTATTCCTGCCAAGTTCCAAATTTATAAACCCAAGGCATAAGATTTTACAAACAAAGGTTTTGAGCCCTTTTCACCCTCTTAGAGGTGGATTTTCGCAAAATCTCTTCTTAATTGTCACCTACATAATTAACGGCAACTACCATCCAAAAGTCAGCTTTCTACGTTTAGCGTTTAATATCCTTACCTTAAAACTTGAATACCCCTTTTCATAAACTTGGGGGGTGATTTTTAAAAAATCCAAAGACACGTTTTAATTATTTTTGATCTAGTATTTAAATACTGATTTTCAAATTCATCGGTTCGCGCGTTATGATTTTCTCATACAAACTTTAACATCATCTAAATCACCAGAAGAGGGTAGTTTTAAAAAAACTATTAACGTCCATCTTTTTTATTTACTTATACTCGTATTCGTACTAAGTTTCAAGTTTATAAACCCAAGGAATAAGATTTTTCATACAAATGTTTTCACCCCTTTTCACCCCCTTAGAGGAGGATGTTCGCAAAATCCCGTCTTATTGCTCCCCTACACGGTAGACTGCAAGTGCTGTCCAAATTTCAAGTTAGTGCGTTTAGCGGTTTCGGCTGTAGTCGAGTCTTAATAAAAAGCCTGTTCTTTTATATATATAGATAACCCAAAGTTTACTACTGTTTACACACATTTGTACTTATAAACTTCGATTCGCGGACTTGTCATTTTTTATACTTACGGTTATCGAAAAAAATCTTTTAGTGTAAGTACATTATGGATTTTTCAATTATGTTTTGAATTAATGAATTAGTTCACTAACTTAATTTTAATTTACGGTTATGTTAAAACCTTAATAAGTAATTACGGATCAAAATCAAAAGTTTTAAATAAAAAAAAAATAGTTAACAGTTTGTATGTTTTTTAAATGCTTGGGTTGTTGCGCGAGGCCCCTGTAAGTGCGAGGCCCCGGGCGATTGCCCTGTTCGCCACCCCCTAAGGCCGCCACTGTTCATGTGATCTATTAGCACTCGAGTGAACGTTCACACGTTCACTCGAGTGCTAATTCCAGGTGTGACTTATAAGCACCATATTAATAAAACATTATTAAATATGAAAAACCTAAATATAGGTTCAGAATCAATAACTTCTACGACAATATGTTACCGGAAATGTATGATATATAGAAAATGTATACAAAAAAAGGGTTTTACGTGTTCAGGAAGATGGACTTATTTCCGCGTGCAAGGTTTAAAGGAACTTATCCAAATCGATATTCGGGCTGCCCAAGAGTTGTTGGTGTTTTTGAAAGTAGACATCAAGGGGGACACCGAGTTTCAGTTTGGTTAGGTCTCATACATTTCCGGGCCATTTTAGGAATTACATACATTTCATATGTTAACATATATACATACGTCTCACAGGTCACCTAAACAGTTGTTGGTTGGACACTCCCGTGGTCCCTTGTCACATAGGTAGGTCATTTAAGTATTAATAGAGGAGGGCCAAGCACACTCCCCTGCGGCACACCGTACGTGATTGTTTTATCACGTGACAGATACACTCTTTCATTCTTAGTTTTTTTATTCACTTTTTTAATATGCACATATTGTTTTTGATTATTAGATCTGATTCGATAAATTGTAGGATTGAGGCCTCTTATTCCGCATGTGTCTTATGATCTTTGTAGTCGAAGGCTTGAGACATATTACAGAAAAGTGAAAATACAGACATCTTTCGGTCAACATTTACGATTAAATTATTTAAAAAGGTTTTATTTTTTTCAATATGTTTCTCTTTACCAAATTAATGTAAAACAGAATTTATTATTCCTATGACCATGCCCGGGTCGACGGCGCGTCGTGCTCCACGTGCGCCTTAAAGAGCTGTCAGCAGTATAACAGGGCCTCCTTAGAGGGCCAAAGCCTGCCGCGGTCACGGGACTAAAGACCTACCGTGACCCCGGAACGTAAAGGGCTATTGAAGGACACTGTGGATACGTATATGTTACTGTAGAAGCCCGAAATACGGTAAATCTTAAGATTCCCAGTAAATACTAAGATTTCCCAGTAAATCCTAGGATTTACCGGTATGAGTTGGTAAATGTCCGAATTTTATAAAAAGAGATATTATTTCGGGCTTTTACCAGCAGAGTTTGGAAAATGCTAAGATTTACCAATGATGGTTGGTAAATGTTGGTTTTAGGAATAAAACAATGAGGTCTTTTACAGTATTTTTTTTTTATGTATATGTTATACATAAAAACAAAAATACTCTTGTAGAGAATACTAGCAGGATTATGGTTAAATTAATTATTGAATATCACTTCAACGTATTGATGTCTTATTATTGAAACTTATTGATACTATCGTTGAGTGCACTGAGTGGTGTTATCTTTATTTTGATAGTGGGTACGATAATAATACGATAAAATATTTTAACAAAAAAAAAAACTGGTGCAAAATATCAGTTTATCGTATATTTGAGTTGACTGTTTCGGTACAATGCCAGCACATCAACCTACCTCAATCTGTCAAATTTCTTTAATAGATTTTCAACCTTATCACAGTAGTGGAAGGCTAATGTTCGATTGGTAAAATTTGACAGATTGGGGTGGGTTCACCTGCTGGCGTCTGTACCTCCACGCCTTTCTGAAAGGGTCTCGACAGATGGAGAAGTTGAGCTTGTAAGGGTTCAGTTTTTTTATTGTAATGTAAGGAACCCTAAAAAGAAAAGTCACTTCCCATACTACGCTGAGCAAATACAACTAGAGTGTGAGTGTAGATATAGCCCTAAAACCATAGACTTAAAGCATAGACTGAGTTAAATAACAAAATTGCTTCTAAAAAGGGACAAAAAAACATAGCCACATTATCTTTGTCGTACAGGAAAGAGACAGATGAATGCTAAGGTTAATGATGAGTATGGCAATTTTAGGCAGATTATGCTCGGTCCACAGTCTATGTCTATGTCAAAAACCGATAAGACGGTGTTGATTAAGAAAACAAACAAAGAATTATGTTTTCTTAATCAAAGTTAAAGTAAAATCATTTAATTTTAATCCGGCTATCATAGAGGCACTTTAACATCTCAACAGTAAAGGATTTAACATATTTATGCATTAAAGTTTTTAAAGTAAATAAACTGAAACGGGTTATCGAAGCACAACAAACCTTGCATTTATGCCTCAAGCGCTCGGTTTCACTAAAAACTAACACAATCTTAAGTGAAGGCAGGGCCCTAGAGCTGTAGGTCCGATTTCTTCTGAAGTCCATTCAGCAGATGGTGAAGTACCACAAACAAAATACACTGCACTTGAAATCTTCATTCAATGCCGAATCAATTACGCAGATAACTATATTTAGTTGCACTATGTATGACACATAACATAAAATGAGTAGTGTTGTACCAGGGCATTTTGTCACATTTTTATTATTGGAAGTCATTTAGTGCCGTATCGATACATTTATGGTAATTTATTGAATTAAATACATATATAAAAAAAAGATTGAAATTAGTCTCTGATTTTGTTAATATGTCACTGTTCTATTAGAAACATAATTTAACTACGATATGTACAACAGTAATTAAATTTGAAATATAAAATTAATCATATTTGTTTCCTTGTTCATATGGCTAGTTTCAGACATGTGAAACTACTTATCTTTTTGTATTTGATAACCCATTTAGGTTTTTTTACTGCATAAACAAATTGTTGCAATTATGTTTAGTCCATAAGTAGAGGTTTTTTTTAAATCGAGGTAATATCATCAAATGAGTCCTCTCACCCAGGGCAGAGCGGGACGGACTGTCAGACTCGTACTGACTAAAATCCACGGTGTCCTTCAAGCCCTTTACGTTCCGGGGTCACGGTAATTCGTAAGACCCGCGACCATCTGTAGAGTATTGAAAAATAATAGACAAGTACCGTTTCTTTTTTTTTAATCTTGAATATTGTGAAAGATTAAACGCATCAAAACTTGGGAGCGGGGGTTTGTGACGTCATATCGCCTTAAAAATTACATTAGTAGGTTCATGACAGTGTGAACGAGGAGGCGGGCCGCGTGAGGGAGAGGACAGCGTCCTCCCTCTACACCAGCCGCAGTGGTAGACGCCCACGGCGACGGACGTCGCCAGACCATCTCCGGCCACCGTAGGCGCGAGCATACGGGCAGCGAGTAATGGGCAACTCGCTGTCCGACCATGGAACATGCCCGGGTCAACGGCGCGTTGTGTTCCATGCGCGCCTCTAGAGGGCCAAAGCCTGCCGGGGTCGCGGGACTGTACGAATTACCGTGACCCCGGAACGTAACGGGCTATTGAAGGACACCGTGGATTTTAGTCAGTACGTCTGACAGTCCCTCCCGCTCTGCCCTGGGTGGGAGGACTCATTTGATGATTTTACCACGATAAAAAAAAAATACCGTATTTACTGAAAACAAATGTTCCTATTTTTAAATGGTGTACGGATCGTGCAAAAAAAAAAGCCAGTGGAAGCTATTTGACTGAAAATTATAATTAGTCCGTCACTTAAATTAATATCAAAAAATATTCGACCTGTATTTTTTCTTTTGTTTCGTAAACCAAAATTGACGGAGATAAGATGCTTTCAAAATTGGCAATACGTCACAATTTAGCACAATTTCTAATGATTTTACAAAAGAAAAAATACGTGTCCGTTATTTTTTTATAAACTCGAAATGACGGACTAATTATATTTGTAATTTATAGCTACTGTCAAATAGTCAATTGTATAAATATATCGATTAAATAACTTCTTATCTTACTTCTTATTAATATATCTTAGTTCTTATATTATATACTAATATTTTTAAACGTGAAAGTATGTTTGGATGGATGGATGTTTATAACTCTTTCACGTAAAAACAACTAAACGAATTTAAATACAATTTGGTACACAGATAGTTATTAACCTAGATTAACATATAGGATAGTTTTTATCCCGATTTTATCTTCCCGTGGGATGATTTCTGAGTCGTCGAAGGCGAAGGGCGAAGCCCCTGTCAACGGCTAGTTATCCATAAATAATTCGTAGAATAGTAATAGAATATTGGTCATACTAAGCATTCAGGAGGAAATTGAGGATATTAGTGCGTCACAGCATACATAGTAGGTATCTCTAAAGAGACTGGTCAACGCAACTTTAACCTAAAAGTTTTTTAAATCATTAAATGGTCCACATTGAATGCAATGTGCTAACATCAATCAATTGAAGAGCAGTGTCTTGTCCTGGAACTTTATTTGCTGATTGGATTCCAGAAGACATAGCACCTATTGAAACAAAAAGAAATCAACACTGCACTCTACAATGTGTTCTTCGACGCTACTGCTTTGAGATCGTCCAATCACGAAGCGCGAGCGCTCACCGTTCGCGCCGCACGATTGGTTAGTGTCGCTGTCGGTAGCTAAGAGTTTGAAAAATTTAGTCCCAGCGTGGCGTGAGCGCTGCGGCCGAGCGGTCACAAGGCTGCTGCAGCTCTAGGGCGCCGGTGTTCAGTAAAACCGAGCGCAAGAAGCATTCATGCAAGGTATGTTGTGCGTCGAAAACCTACTTTGGCGTATTTCCATTGAAAACTAAAATGCATAATTCTACTAAAGTTGCGAATAAGGAAAACATAGTTGTTTATTTTCGGAACTTAAACCGTTTTATCGTTTGTTGACATGGCATTGAGTATGGACTAAACAAGTTCGAAACTAGCGAATAACTTTTAATGGCGCAATGTATCTGGGGGCACGGCAGTGCCCCAGCCAAGTCTCGAGCAAAACGGGCACGGCCGTACCATCTTTTCTCGATGCGATTCGCGGCTGTTTCGCCCCCCCTATATCTTCGACGTGGACAAAGCTAGGAGTTTAGGTTTTCGATGAATAATAGTAGGCATTAGAACAAGCTTAAGTTCGAAATTACATGCCAATTGAATTAATAGTTTAGGAGTTACGGTCGATCAAAGTTACACCATTTTGTCACTCACTGACTCACTGACCGATCATCAAAAATCTAAGGTACTTCTAGCAGACTTAGAAACTTCAAATTTTGCACCAAGATAGGTCATTAGCCACATATAAAGGAAAAATTATAAAAACATTAAAAAATTATATACCATAGAAAACAATTTTATATTTGCGGTTTGGCAAGAACATTATGTATGGATTTTGACTGCATTGTTAACTTTGTTCGTTGTTTAAGTATTCAATTGGATGAATAAATACATAGAATAGAAAAGAATAATATGTAAATGTAATACATAGACTATAATTAATACATAAAGTTCATAATTCATTAAATTAATAAAGCTAAAACTCCATTGTATTGCGATAAATTTCGATTGTATGCGCGCTCGATAGATGGCGTTGTACCTGTCTGAATCGCGCTATGATTTCGTTACCGAGCGCAGTATAAGTAGTACTTTAAAATCATTCGATAATTTTCATTTGATAGCGCCATCTACCTATGAAAAACCATTTCGAAACTAAAAAAATATTGTAGCTATATTCGGAGACTAATGCGACTTGGCAATGAGCACAAGAATATAATCGACTCCGAAGTATATATCGCCCAGACTTGTCTACCTTAGAAGTAACGAAGCCTCAGAAAAGAAACAAAAGAGATAGAGATAGAGAATGGGTTCTAAGCAAAGCAGTAGCTGAAGTCCAAGAAATTAAGAGGTCACCTAAAAAAAGAAAAAGAAATACACTTACAAAAAATAAATGAGATCCCACCAAAAACATTAAATGTAAAAAAATGCCAAGTCTCTCGATGCAGTCTTTCCATCGTAAAAAGTTTTGAGATCTCATAGAAGCCAAGTCCTATTCAAATTATTTTGTAGTTATAAATCAACATTTAGTTATTGTATCAATAGTTTTCTTTATATTATAATTATAGTGACTTGGCAATGAGCACCAATTAAAAGCTGCTTGCTGCCTGGAATTATGTGCAAATGTTACTGACGAGACCTGTGATCAGATTATTTGTTACGAAAATTAATTTTGTGATATTAATGTTTACGCATGCGGTGTGTGACTTTCAACTCCAAATATACCGTTTTGTTTCTTTTTGTGCTCATTGCCAAGTCACTATAATTATAATATAAAGAAAACTATTGATACAATTACTAAATGTTGATTTATAACTACAAAATAATTTGAATAGGACTTGGCTTCTATGAGATCTCAAAACTTTTTACGATGGAAAGACTGCATCGAGAGACTTGGCATTTTTTTACATTTAATGTTTTTGGTGGGTAAACCTTAGTTCTCCATCGCTGAATAGATGTCGTACTTTTTCAAACAAGTTAATCGCAAATGCTGGCCAAAATATGCCTTCATGTGCAATTTACTATTGAGGCAATCGTTCTAGTCGCTCTCAAACGATGCCGCAAAAATGATGTAGTAAGAGGTATGGGACATTAAATAAAGAGACTACAGATCGTTTATTTTATATTATTTCTGCCCCAAGGTTGGACCCTTAAACAGGGCAGGTAATATTTTAGGTATGAAATACAGAATTATTTTATAACTTTTCAATGAGTTAAAGGAAGCACATTGTTACACATATTGTAACTAGTTCTGAAGCAGCTTTAAAAAATAACGGATTTCACAAAACAGTTACAGCCGCTTGCCGTGATAAAATTGTACTGACCAAAAAAGAATTGAAGATGACACAAATGATAGAATAACATTCGAAATTTCAACATTTATAAATTAAAAATAAATAATGATCCCGGTGAAAGAGGTCAAATCAACAGAGGAGGTAGGTACCTACTCTGTTATACTATACTATGTTATACATGACTCAAGCCTTCCACTACCTACATCATAAGAAACTTAAGGAATAAGAGACAATATCCTACAACTTATCAAGTCGTATCTAAAAACAGAAAACAAAAATATACAAATTAAACAAGTGTATAACAAATAAGGATTAAAGATTCTACCGGTCGCGCGATAAAACAATCACGTAAGGTGTGCCACAGGGGAGTGTGCTTGGCCCGACTCTATTTATACTTTACTTTAATGACCTACATACCTATGTGACCAGGGACAAAGGATAGTCCGGTTAAGCAGCACACATCTACATCTAGGTTGACCTGTGAGATGCAACTCACTAAATAAATGCAAATACAACGTTAGTTATAGTATAATGCGAAACCCAGAACACGTGTCTAGTATTTTTATGTAAAGAATTCATGTACAAAAATAATAAAAAGTTTAAAAACTGAAAAGCTTTTGTCTGTTCACAGATTGACGTACCATTGGTCACTAGAAGAGGAGGTATCATCGAAAAGATCCCTGCGCCGGCATAGAGGCACCTGCGGTTGCCGACTGACCGCTTCTGCATCTGTGGTCCTGGCTTGCTGCAACACGATGGCAAGTCCTACAGGAAATAGCTCCAAACAATACCCGAAGCGTATCGGAACGACCAGCATTCTAGGACCGTTGTACGAGACTAAACTACTTAGTATAATATATTTCAGAGCTATACACAGTAAAACAATTGAAGAGTTTTATCTAGGCACAAATGTTGATAAACTAGGTTCTTTCGATGACATTTGTTTCAAGGCTAAATTGAAAGGGGTCGAAAAGCCCGTAGTAGTCTTCCTTCAAGCTAAACATCGAGAGAACAGTAATTCAGTTTTCACATTAAGTGAAAACGACTTAACTGATTATTTCTACAGTTATTTGGATATCAGGCAAAAATTCAAACCCGGAAGTTCAGACGTGCTGTTTAACGGAAACTATGATGAAACTCATTGTATTTTTGTTCTTTATACAACCGCAAAAGGTGAAAAAAGAAATAAAACATACAAAGGTAGCTTGGCTAATGATCTCAATGCTCTAATAGGAACAGGTGACCCTGGCTCACAGCCAACACATGACGAAAAGGATGTGGAGTTTTTGTTTAAAATTATAATAAGGGATCAAATGAAGAGGCTAGCTCGACAGATGGCTAAGTGCATTTTTGGAGAATATGGAGATATCCAAATGTTGATGAAGGATGAACTGGTGTTACAGTACCATGTCATCCTGGGGCAAGAGGTTTTTAACATTTCCGAGATTCAACCCGATGGACAACGTCACGCAAGCTTTAGATACGAATTATCGAATGACTGTTCTTCAGAAAATGCAGACGATTTCATTCAAATATTCAAAAATAATCTGTACACTGAAATATGTAAACGAAAGGTTTCCCCGCCGCAAATATTTAATGTACCGGCTTCATTTGGCAATAAAGACTTATCGATAAAGGGAGGCGACAAGAAAATAGAACGGAAATTGATTGATTTGGAAACTAAACTTATAAAATTGATGGAAGAATCGAAACCCAGTAATAAAGTTATCATAGATGAATCCATGGGAAAAGGTTTCCTACAGCTCAGTGGAGGCATGGCCTCTGCTGTTGGTAATTTATTGATTTTAGATGAATCTTCTAACCTGTTGAAGATAAATGATAAATTCGAATCACTAGGAAATCTTAGCAAAAAATTATATCTTAAGTTAAAAGAAAAAATCGCTGATTTGAACGAATATACATTTGAAGTGAAAGTAAATATATTTCCAAAATTGTCATTCACCGGTGACGAGAATCTCAATGGTGTTGTTAATGACTTTTTTAGTACACTGTTGTTTTACACGTCGCAAAAGAATGAGAAAGAAGTGGAAGAAACTTTAATCTCTGAAATTACTAATAGTCATGGTGACGACGTACAACATGTAGAAGTTACTTCGGACGCCATATTCCTTAAGTATCATGACGAGATACAAAAATGGAGTTTGAAATCTGAAAAGGGAATGGGAACATATCTTGATAAAGAAGGCAGTTTATATAAAAATACTGTTAAACAGGCGGCAAGACAGCCATTGACTACAGTGATGCACATGATGTACAAAATTAAGCATGAAAATTATACTTTTAGAGAAGAGGCTGTAAATACAATCAAGTGTAATGACCTGCTTCCAGGAACTATTATTGTCACAGGGAATAGTGCACTGACTTACGCCAAACTCGTGAAACATACAACCAATACTGTCGTATTAGATTTTGAATACATACTTAATTTATCTGCAACAGACCACAAAGCATTATGTGAAGAACTGATGAAAATGAATAAAGTGAAAACACTTATTGCCGTCCTTAATAATGCTCAGAACATTGACACAAAACACTCTGAACGATTGGAATACATTGCAAACTCAATGATGAACAAAAAAGTGATTGTTATAACAGATCAGAATTCCGTGGAAAAAGCAAAAAAATATCTTTCACAAACTGGTAACGTGATAAAAGATGAAATAAAACTATCTGACCTGAGCAAGAAAACGCGGAAACGTATCTTAGAGAACACAAAACTTATATTTCAAGGTGAAAGTGCATACAGATATTTTAGCATACATAGAATTCTGAAACAAATCGCGAAATACGTTGGAGGAGACGTAATCCATGGTATGACGCATGACACGCATCGTATTTTAGGAAAACCATTTAACGATTCAAATTGTGAATTTTACATTCAAAAGATTATATTGTTTAATGGTGAATTATCTGAAATAATACCACTTAAAGTTGATTATTTCTGTACTCAATGTGATAAATTTACAATAATTCGTGGAGATCCCGGAGCTACGAAGCCCGTTGTAATCATTCGTCTATTACGTGCATTCGTGCGAGAAAATTATCAATGGATGCTAAGAATTAACTTATTGGATTATACAAAACAATTATGTGATTGGAAGGTTAACAACACAGTCATCGATCGTTTAGAAAGTTTGATATTTTTTTGTAAAGTGGCGCTCAGTGAGGAGAGTAGTAAAGAAGTAACGAACGATCTGATTGTAAAACTAGAAGAATGTATCAACACAGGAGTGGATCTCAAGGATTGGAGTGGTGACGAGTGGACTGTTTTTGAGGTAGCAATGTTCCTGAACTTTTATAGACAGAAAAGAATTAGTTTCTTTATTGATGGACTCGCAGAAATTAGCCCAACTTACGCCATTGAAGTGTCAGCATTGCTATTAGCTTTAAATGAATATAATGTACAAACATTATGGATTTCTTGCAAATGGTATGACAGACAAGATAAAAAACAGTTGCCTGATTCTAATGTAGTAAAATTTTACAAATTACATCCCTTACATTGTCATGATGAGATTTTTAATCTACTAAAAGAATTTCGGGATAAAAAAGAAAAATTGGAGGATCTGAAATTTAAAAATATACTCGACTTTGTGGCGTTTATAACACGAAGTGATTTAAATAAAATAATTATAACAAACCAATTAAGTTTTTAAACAAAAATGGCCACCGTTCAGGGTGGATTGGTTTCCGACATGTATTATTATTTTATTGACAGAATTGAGCAAGCTATGTACCTCCACTTTAAGTTTGTACAGACCGAAACCGGACACATTGTATGACTTTATGTATACAAGTTATCCCGGGAAGTGTGGATCAAATTGAACAGGGGCACGAGACACACGCTGCTATTTGTTACGGCAAAATCGCGTCCAGGAGCCTACCAACGCGCGAGTTTGTCTTCGATACGTGCACTTGTTCTGGAGTTTGAGCGTTTACTGATCTATAATGTACTCTGTGGTTAACTGGACGCAAAAACGCGTCTTTAATATCTCGACTCGTGCGAATCAGTGTACAAGTCGAATACATGGCGCATCGCACGATTACGCGCGTGTTTTGGATTCACGCGATGTGCTTATGGAAGCGGTGTATTGGCGCCTAGTATCTCGCTAACGCGCGAATGAGTTCGCGTGAAATGTTTCGCGGCGAATTCGTCACTTCTGGACAAGTTCTAATAGTAATTTTTTCCCATCGTAAAATTTTAACTTAGTTTTGTAACTAGTTTGCTTGTAAATCGAGTAATTTTTTGCAATAAATGCGTTTTTTTTTTAAATTAAACCACCTGTTTTCTACCTGCATAAAAGTATTATAACAGGAATGTCCAACTCTTGTATGCAATTAAGTAAAATATTGACTGTATTTATAGATTTAAGAGCGCGTAAGTATTAGAAAAACGTGCATGACGACAAAATATGGCGTCGCCACATTTTCGCTCTTATTTTGTTCGTAGTCATTAAAATAAAAACATTCATAATTACATTTTAAAATAAAATTTTATTAAAATTAACCTTTGGTTTCGTTATTATGGCACATTTTTTCATTACAAATAACTTCATAAATGTCTGTATTTAAAATAATTACTTATAATATAATATATTTTTTAAACCCATCAAAAAAAAATATTTCGTGAAATATTACCCCTAAATCTAGAGTAGTTTGACATGTCGTGTACATTCAGCTTTAATCGTTCATACAAAAACATACGTAACTGTTAACTTATACAGCAAATCAAGATAATCATAGGAATGTTTAAAAAAACCGAGAGATAGTGTTTTTTTATGTTTTTAAGGAACACTGCTACCACAACTGGGCACTGACTGGGAAGCAGATAGTTGTGTTTTGTTTTTCAACTTCTCTATAATGCTAGGGCCACACTAACGGGAAATGCCGTTAATTATCGCGATGATGGACGTTTATACGAACATTTAAAGACTAGTGGAAATTAACGGCACTTTCCGTTAGTGTAGCCCCTACATAGGAAATACGAGTAGAAAAAGTTGTTAAACATGATTACGTTGACGGCTCGTTCACGACTTTGACCTAAGCTTTGAGCGAAGCCGCGGGTGACGCAATAAAGATTTAGTAACTTTGTAAGTACGCGAATTTGCCACTGCCAGTACCTCGTGGCGTGTTTGAAACATTTCTATACATTTCATCTTAGCGCTTGCTGCCCCGCGCTCACAGCAGCAAGGTCGTCAAAAGCCGTTAAGACTTTTAAAAAGGGGTTTTACATTAATTACGTGAGACGTTTGGGTAGAGATGGGGGTCTATCTACAGCTCAGATAAACGTGCAGGAGACGCAGGCCCGGCAAACATTACGTTTTTTTTTACCTCTATTGCCCCAATTAATGTGGTGATCTAGAAAATAGACACTACAGCAAATGCAGTATCTACTATTAATCTACCACAAGAATTACAGAGCACGTGCGAGCAGTACATTCCATGTTTTGCTAGCTGAACTAGTGCATAAAACACGACCCTTACAAATACGCATTTTGAAATATCTCACGTGAAATAAGGGGAAAGAGGCGGTCAAACAAAATCTCACGACATCTCACCATAGAGGGCGGAAGGCATCGTCAAAATCTCCAAAAACGCTTCACGTAATTTATGTATACCCCCCAAAAGGGCTAAGGTTAAAACTGGTTTATAAGTGTTGCCACAGTTATCTTAGAAAATTGCCCATGGTTCTTTCAACTACTAATTAATAGAATATAGCTTCTTAACTAGTTAACTATCGTCCATTTGGGCACTTTTTCACAATGCCCCGTATCGGGACAGAGCCTGTTAAATGTAGTTTTGCTATCAAAACCTAAAATTTCCCTCTCTTCCTGTATTCTATATGTAAAAGTGCTCTCATGAGTACCAATGAAATGAGCTGCATATGAGCATATGATCTGATCAATGATTGCGATGCCTCCATCACCATACTCCTCTATTATTGCAGTACTTGGTAAGAAAAAGTGTATTTCGTAACCGAGTTCAGTCAATTCCTTTTCAAGCTTGTTTAATTCAGCCATAGATGCATCCGTTGCTATAAAAACTTTTTTAATGTCAGGCATTTTTTTTAATGCACTATGGATCTGTTTTACAGTTCCGGATATTGATGGTACTTCGTTCCCACGGCTTCGAGCAAAGTCTTGTCTTCTCCAGTGAACGCTGAGATAAGTTTTGCATTTTTCCGTTTTACAATCTAAGTATTGTGAAACATATTTCTTGGCAATATTGACTAAGTTTTTATTAAATTTCATGCTTTTTCTACAGTCCCAGTAAGTTTTTGTGCCGTAAGTGTCATGTAGAGGTATTTCTCCATGGGCAAACATAATTTTTTTGGTGTTTGGATGCAAAGATATCAATTCCCATAACTTTGAGTTTTTCCCTTGAAATTTAACACATAGAACTTCTTTAACTGTGACGTTATTGTATCCCCAGAAGTGTCCACTATGGCTGCAATCACCGATAACCTCCCATTTTTCTTTAAACACACCATCTTCAAAGGCATCTTCATAGTTTTCCAAAATATACAAAATGTCAAGTTCTAGTACTTTTTTCTTAGTTTTACTGAAGACCTCGTGCATTTCCACGACTGGAGCATATGATTTTAGAGAATCTACATCGAAAAATTGTCCCCAAGGCTTTGGAACTCTGCGGTCAGTCTTCCAATGAATGAGGTTGTGCCATGGAGGTAAAACTAGCTCCCAGTTGTCTTTGCCTCGCTTTTGAGCTTCAGATAGCATTATTGCGAACCTCATGTGTACGTCTCTTCGTAAATTAAAGCCTTCCGGTGGATTTACATCGTAAAAAATCTGCTTTTTGTCATTGTTAACATCGATATCGGTTTTGCAGGTTTTCGTATTTATATCACAGTATTCTGTACTTAGTTTTGCTGCAGTAATAACTAAATTGGCAACAAGTATACTGAAAATAATCATTTTAAAGCTTATTTTGTTAATTAGAATTATTAAAAAAAAACTGGCGCTTCGAGAATTTCAGCTTCCAAAACAATGCATCATCGATCTGTTTGACAGATTTTACCAATCAAAGCCTTTATTTTATGCGCCCTCAGTTTATAAAGTTAGTTAAGGATCATTTCACGAGGCCAATGAGCCCACTGTTTTTTTGCTCATCAGTTGCCACCGATTAAACCTCAACTGTTTACGTACTGTAGTTCAAAATAAAAACCTTGGGCCCATTATCGCATTTTGACAGACATGATACATGATTTTTCATAGACAGAAATGGTTTTCATTAGCTCTATACTCCATAGCTTTGCTTCATAACTCTTTTCTTAAACTCTGATTTGATGACAGTGACATTGACGTTTTATTGACATTTTCTATTTCTTTAGAAACAGCAAAACTAGTGCTATTTTTAAGGTTATAAAAATGTTTAGAAAAATAAGAATTAAATATATCACATGTTTCTACGCTAACTACACAACTAGAGTAGCAGTAGACCCGAGCCTAAAGGAGAACTTTGATACAAATGTCTTCAAACCTCGAAAACATCCAGGCACGACAAGAATAAAAGTCGCATCCATTCCTCCGGATATCCAGAACGCAATTAGACTAATTCTAGACGACGCCGGGGCGAAGGCCTACTACCAGGAAAGCATAAAACTAAGCAACTACATCCGTTCCCGTCACCTCCCTCCGGAAGAAGGCGAAATCGACGAAAAAGCTCAGAAAATTCACGACAGTATCTCCAAAAGAGTTTATTCGAAAACAAACCGTGAATTAACGGAAGACGAACAGAAATTATACGACAATAAGGTTAAAAATAAAGTGTTTAGTATTTTAAAGAGGAATATTTATCGTTGGGGCAATATTGCTTATGATAAGCCAACCAGTCTACAATATCTTATGAGCAGAGCCGCTCCAGAGTACGCCGTTCTAATACGAGTGTTAGACGAAATAAGTAAATTTAACCCAGACTATAAACCGCGAAGTTTCTTCGATTTTGGCTCCGGAGTAGGTACGGGAACGTGGGCTGTCAACCATTATTGGAAAAATGATATTTTTGAGTACTTCTGCGTTGATACTTCACCAACAATGCATGAATTAGCCCGGCTCATACTATGCCAAGGCAAAGACAATCTAGAAATGCCTCTAAAAGGTTATTTCCAAAGACAATTCTTACCAGCGTCTACAGATCTGAAATACAGTATTGTTTTATCTGCATACTCCTTATTTGAACTTCCCAGCATGCAATCAAGGTTAGAAACTATTCAGAAGCTTTGGAACAAGACCGAAGATTATTTAATAATTGTTGAACATGGCTCAAATGCTGGTTTTAGAATAGTTAATGAAGCTAGAGAATTTGTATTAAACTTAGAAGAAGGAAAGAAACAGCAAAAGGGATACGCATTCTCACCGTGCCCTAACGATAATGTTTGTCCACGTTATTTGGAGCACGAAACACCTTGTAATTTCCTTATGAAGTATGAATCATTACCGTACGGATCAAAACCTGAAGTTTTTGCTGATCTGTTTTCTTACGTGATACTGAAGAAAGGCTCACGACCACCAGATGACCCACAGTGGCCGAGGATTGTGCGTGCACCAATAGTGAGATCAAAACATGCAATTTGTAGGTTATGTACCGCCCAAGGGGAGTTGAAGGAAATTATATTTTCTAAAGCAAAATATGATCAGATTACGTACAGGTGTGCGAGGTCTTGTAATTGGGGTGATCTTTTGCCTGTTAAATAAAATTGTAGTAACTTATTTGTATTTTTTTTTTTGAGGAAAAGTATGGATATCTCCATCATTTTAAGTTAATAGTTAAACCATTAAAATGTTACCATTTTTATTATTCTTAACTAGTTATTAAGTACTCAAAATCACGCTGAAACAGAGTGACTCCATACTTTTGCTCGCAAGTGTAGTTGTTGCCCGCAGATTAACCGCCTCCCCCCACTCTACTATAAACTATCACCGTTTCCAAGATCCCATGTATCCCTTTGCCCACAGTCATCAAAATCAGTTCAGCCATTTTGACATGAAGTTAGAACACACATACCAACATACATTCTCGATCATACCTTATCAAAAGTTAAAGTGACGACACCAAAGTTGTCTCTTTAACTTTGGTGTCGTCAATTCATCTTGGAAAAATTTTAGTCCACAAGATCATAGATGAAAAGTCGCCTTTGTTCACCCAGGTGATATTTTTTCGAGGTGAACAAAGTGGACAACTTTGGTGTCCTAAATTCACCAATTCTTTATCATCCAGGTAATATTTTTCCGAGGTGAATTGAGGACAGCAAAGTTGTCCACTCGGTTTAGCCTGGTGATATCACCAAGGTTAACAAAGTGGAATAAACTCAGGGATATAATGGTACCCCCATTATCCCTAAAACGGCCAGAAAATCATGACAGTTGTATGGGGAGCCCCTTAAATATTTATTAAATTCTGCTTTTCTAGTATGTGTTGTTAAAGCGGCAACAGAAATACAACATCTGTGAAAATTTCGACTGTCTAACTATCACGGTTCTTGAGATACAGCCTGGTGACAGACGGACAGACTGACAAGACAGCGGAGTATTGAGTAATAGGATCCCGTTTGATCCTTTGGCTAAGGAACCCTAAATATGTAATGTCATAATGTGAATGATAAGCATTAAGCTGTAATAAAATGCCAAGACTGACTTCGCCTGGGCGACTCGCTGTCTGATCATGGACCATGTCCGGGTTGACGGCGCGTTGTGTTCCAAGCGCGCCATAAAGAGCTGTCAACACAATGACGGGGCCCCTTTTAGGACTAAAGGCTGCCGGGGTCACGGTACTATCGAACTACCGTGACCTCAGAACGTAAAGGGTTATTGAAAGATACCGTGGATTATAGTCAGTACAAGTCTGACAGTCCTGCCCTGCCCTGCCCTGGGTGGGAGGACTCATTTAATGATTTTACCACGCTAAAAATATAAAGACTGACTGGGCGACATATGGACATTTTTAACTCGATGACGTCTCGTCATACGCGATTTACTTCCACAAAGTGAATCGAGAATGACTTACAAACAAATCGTAGTAACTCTACGATACCGTTACCAAATACAATCAACAATTTTATTCAGTTCGTACTCCACAGTCCAAGCATGACTGTCGTTTCTTTAAAATTCGCTCTGGTGTTTATTCTTTTAATCAATTTTACATGCTATGTCAAAAATGGTAAGTGGAAATTCGTATCTAAATACTTATCTGAACATTGATTTTTCACCTTTGCTTTTTTTTTGTCACATATTTATTTAGAACCTTATTAGTCATGGATTAGTAAACAATCGTTTTTCCCGTACTCGTTTGGCGCGAAGTTAAAAATTAAAATGTGCGTGATTTTACGACGATTTGCACTTACATAAATTGAGATTGAGTAAGTATTACATAATTTAATAATTTGCCATAAATTAGCTTAAAAAATTAGCTACTTGACTAATTTTTTGACCTTGTAGATTTTAATAGTTTTTTTTTTAGTAGATAGCGATTTATTTATTTTTTATTTTTCTTGTAAAAACTTTAACCCATTAGGATTTTTTCCTGTAGTGTATGTATATATTTAAAAAAAAGGCGCACAAACACCCAGACCCGGAACATCTACCTGTAGGTCATTCATATATTTATACCTCAGCGCGCAGCAGTCAATTTCGAAAATCCGACGTAATAAAATCTGACTAAACTAAAATTTGTCTAGACGAAAATAACCCGTATAAATATTTGGTAATCATGAGTTAACATCCGCGAATTTATTAGTGCAAGTGCCTATCATGATAAAATTAATCTCTACTAAAATGTGGTTATAAATATTCATTATCATAATCGCTATATCAATGCCATTAGACTTAGTTGTATTTTTTTTAGCGTGGTAAAATCATCAAATGAGTCCTCCCACCCAGGGCTCGGCGGGAGGGACTGTCAGACTTGTACTGACTAAAATCCACGGTGTCCTTCAATAGCACTTTACGTACCGGGGTCACGGTAATTCGTTAGTCCCGCGACGCCGCACGGTGGGCTGGAATCGTCAAGTGGGGACTTAAGGATTCAAATGAGTATTTTTGAATTTTATGTACTAATACAAATATTTTTTGTTATATGTAATTTTTTTATACTTAGTATTTTTCGAGTTATAGACCCCTAAACTTTGTATGAAATATTAATCGGTTTTTGGTTTAATATGACATGTTTTAATATTGTATTACAGAAATATAGCAAAAAAACAAATTATTGGTAAACATTCTACACCACCCTTATGACGTCATTTATTTTTCACGATACTCACACCACCCTTATGACGTCATTTGTTTTTAACAATACTCAATAGTGCGGTGACTCTCATTAGCGCATCGTCCATTGAGCGCAGCAAAATGATGACGTGTCATTATGTGATTGGATGATGAATAGCAGGTAAAAAATTATACGGTTACATTTGAAAAACAACCATCCTCAGTACGTTGTTACACATCGTAATAAACGCACTATCCTATCTCACATTTTCGGAATACTAATACTATTTATTACGTAAAAATGTTCGATTTGGTGTCAAATATTGATATTGTTGTGCTATTAAAGGAAAGTGGAAGTTTTAAAAATAATAGTGTTTTATATAGTGCTATTAAATCTAGATTAGTCCCCACTGTGTTAAGTGATGAAAACGATAAAGCGCTTAAAGCGTTTTGTGCAAAATATTGCTATAATCTGCAAAGGAGATGGCAAAATGCTCATAGCAAAGAGGAATTGTTCAGCAACAATAATAGTGAATGGTTATCATCGGAAATAAAGTGGCCTGATTTCATTGTAAGTGCATTTGAAAGAAACCAAGACTCTGTTCCTAGTACATCAAGTGAACATGAATCTCCAGCAAAAGTGTCTACTGCCACGTCAACGAATGTAAGTCCAAGAAAACCATTTTGTGAATTAGGACCTAAGCAAAAAAAGAGACGTACAGAACATATTCATACAAATATGACTACAGAGGAAATATCTCATGCATATATTATGAAATTACGAGAGGATGGTAATCAAGGAATAGCTGAAATCCTCGAACACCTACTTAAAAATCCACAGGATGTGCAAAAAGCGAAAGATAGTCTTTTAGGTAAAAATGAAAAACCTAAATTTACTCCAGATGAAGCTTTGGGACTTGTTTTGTCCCTTAAATTAACAAAGTGGCAATATAATACTTTAAGAAAAAGTATCAAAGAGAAAAATGTCGACATGTTCCCTTCCTACTACAAGGTGCAAAATGCAAAACAAGAATGCTACCCGCCAAAAGATGATATCACCTTAACAGATACAACTGCTAGAATAAAATTGCAGCCTCTATTAGATATAACCGCCAAAAGGATATTCAAAGCAATCAATATTGATAGCACAGACTTTAAGGAGTTGACAATGATAAGCAAATGGGGAATGGATGGTGCCTCGAATCAAGCAAACTATAAGCAAAAAATGACAACGGATGACAAAGTGGACAGTGCTTCGATAGATGATTCAAGTATTTTTATGGGTAGTTTAGTACCAATAAAAATTATTTCCGAGGAACAAATTATCTGGGAAAACGACTCACCAAATTCTGCATATTGGTGTCGTCCAATATTTTTCAAGTTTGAAAAAGAGAATAAATCAACGATTTTAAGAGAGAAAACCGAAATTGAAACGGAGATAAATGAATTGAAGGAAACAGAAATTGGAGAAATAAAAGTCTCACATTCATTATTGCTTACTATGATAGATGGTAAAGCAACATCAATCCTCTCTGAAACTTCAGCTCAACGATGTGACATATGTAAAGCTGTTCCTACAGAAATGAATAACTTGTCTTTGTTATTGACTAAAAACATTGATACCGACTTGTACAAATATGGTTTATCATCGCTACATATATGGATACGTTTTATGGAATGCATTCTTCACATAGCCTATAGACTGGATTTCAAAACATGGGTTGCAAAAGGTGAAAACAAAGTTTTGATGGAAAAAAGAAAAAAAAACATTCAGGAAGCTTTTAAAAATCAAACAGGCCTTTTAATAGATGTTGTAAAGCAAGGACATGGAAGTACTAATGACGGGAATACCGCTCGAAGATTTTTTTCAAATACAGAGATTGCTGCTGCAATTACTGGTGTCGATGAAAACTTAATAAAACGGTTTTCAATCATTTTAGAAACAATATCTTCAGGTCATAAAATTGACACAGTGAAATTTAAAGAATATACGGAAGCCACCATAAAATTATACGTAGATTTATATGAGTGGTATCACATGCCCTCCAGTGTGCATAAAGTTCTCGTTCATGGAGCAGCTATCATTGAAAACTTGGGATTAATTCCGATTGGAAAGTTATCGGAAGAAGCGGCTGAATCTAGAAATAAAGACTTTAGGCGATATCGCCAACACCATTCAAGGAAATTCTGCAGAAGAGCTAATAATGAGGATATTTTAAATAATTTAATAATTAGTTCAGACCCTTATATATCATCAAAACGTCATAAAATGATACGGAAACACAAACCATTTTCAGAAGAAGCGAAAGCCATGCTTCTTTTATCTCCAACATTTGAAGATGATGAGCGGGAAAATATAGAATTTGTTAATGTGGAACATTTAGAGAACGAATCTGAATCTGATGAAATTGTCTAAGTGATAATTTTGTGAGTGCGTGTGTTTGTGAGTGAGTTTGTGAGTATGCGTATGAGTGGATTAGGCCTCCTGGGGACACCACTGATAAAAAAAAACGCGCTTAGTTCTCTACCTCAAGGGTGGTGTGGAAAAGGGAATGAAAAACAATTTTCTCCAAAATCGAAGAAAATCGAAGCAAGTGATATATCGGATAATTTGCCTAAAAAATAGCACAATCGAATACCGAAAGCGGTTATTTGAGAACTCTTGAGAATTAAAAGTTATTCATATAAAATCAAATTTCTCCATACAAAAATAAATTCAAATCGTTATAACTTTTAAAATATTAGGTATATACAAAAATCGCAGAACAAAAATTTCTTATATTTAGTGGTAGATCACCAAGCCGTCTTTATTTTTTTTTAAATTGCTCATCAATTTTCGTGAATCCCTAAGTCCATTAAAGCTTGATTTCAGCCCACCGTGCGCCGGCAGGTTTTGGCCCTCTACAGGCCCCGTCACTATGCTGACACTCTTTGAGGCGCGTGTGGAATACAACGCGCCGTCGACCCAGGATTAGACTTAGATATAGGGAATTTTATTACAAAGAATACAGGATATATTTTTACGTAGTGTGGAGTTCTATACCAATATTATAAAGCTGTAGAGTTTCTTTGTTTGAACTCGGTAATCTCAGGAACTACGGGTTCGAATTAAAAAAAAATGTGTTGAATAGCTCATTTATCGAGGAAGGCTATATAAAATCACACTATTACTACTAAACGGAGTGGAGCAGCGGGGATGAAAACGCGGGGAACTTTCGTTGGATTTTTTTCAGATTAGTTTTTTTCATTTCCTTTTGTAACTAGAGCATACAAACATTTCGTCTTTGTACTTCTGTTTCAAGTAACTGTTTCAAATGGAACACAATTGATTCTTTGACTATATCTGATCTCTTGATATAGATAGACGGCACGTTTGGCGCAGTGGCTGAGCAATTGGACTCCTGCGCTATGTGTCGCGGGTTCGATTCCCGCACGGAACAAATATTTGTATGATCTGCAAATTGTTGTTCCAGTTCTGGGTGTTTGTGTGTGTGAGTTTCTATGTTTGTAAACGCACCTACGATACAGGAGAAATTCCTAGTGTGGGGCGAAGTTTTCCAAAAAAAAAAACTACTAGCGCATTAACCTGAAAATTAGCTTAGCTCTTAGCTCAAGAATACCGTGGGTTATGGTTAGTACAAGTCTAAGAGTTCCTCCTGCCCTGCCCTGGGTGGGGGGACTAATCACTCTTAGCTCAAAAATATGTATTAGAACCATTCATACGCGTTATCTTATACATAATACTAGCTTCCGCCCGCGACTCCGTCCGCGCGGATGTCGGTCTTCGCGTGGATGGTTTATTTCCCCATTTTGAGTAACTCTGACAATGACATCTTATAAATATTACGGCGCTGAATCCACTGCGGGTAATGCAACGTGTGTTCGCGATTCTACAGAACAACGTCTATGAGTAAAACTGAAAAATAAGATTTTTTTTTCTACGTATTTTTCCAGGATAAAAAGTATCCTATGTTATGCCTAGGATAATAAGGTATAATTATACCAAGTTTCATCGAAATCGAACCGTTAGTTTTCACGTGATGCCTGCATATACAGACAGACAGACAGACAAAATTTTTTTTAATCACATATTTGGGTTTGGTATCGATCCAGCAACACGCCCCGCTATTTATTTTTTCAATATTTTCAATGTACAGAATTGACCCTTCTACAGATTTATTATAAGTATGTATAGATTCTTAATCTTGAATCTTTATTGGACGAAAGATATGACTTGCTAACGCTGCTCCGCGAGGCCCCCTTGTTGTAAGATGACTTGTCTCCCAACGGTATCGGGAACAGGGTCCAAGCTACCGGCGGTCAGGGCTCCAGAGAAAGGAACCCCCTAACAATGCGCGCCGTGTCCAGAAGAACTGCTTTCTGAATCAGGCCCTTGATCCAGCTGCCTAACGAGAGCCTCCTTAGATGTTGGTCGAGGCTCTTGGAAATTAAGCCAGGGGCCGACACGACTATCGGCACAGTGATCGCTGAATCCACATCCCACATATCGACATCAGTTTTACAATGGCTATTCTACTCTTTCGGTTCCCAGTTACAAATAAAACGTACCCTAGTTATCTAGCAGCATGGGGCCTCGCGCGAGCAGTGGGGGCGCTAGACCTACGAGTATACGTGATCATCGATCGGACTAAAGTTGGCTATGTTCTACCGTTCGGGTCGCGGCAGTCACGAATTACCGTGACCCCGGAACGTACAGGGCTATTAAAGGACACCGTGGATTTTAGTCAGTACGAGTCTGACAGTCCCTCGCGCTCTGCCCTGGGTGAGAGGACTCATATGATGATTTTACCACGATAACCACCATTCTACGCTACTGACAGCGACAGTAACCAATAGTGTGGCGTGAACGGTGAGCGCTCGCGCTCGCTTGGACGATCTCAAAGCCGTTGCGTCGAAGAGCACCATCGTAGAGTACAGCGATGTGATTTCTTATTGAGAATAGCATAACACTGTATTGTATTACATAAATAATTTAAAAAGAAATGTGACGGACTAATTTGATGTTTTCAATCACCATGCCTATTAACATTAATCAGTAATGACTTTGTTAAGTGAACAAAAAAAAATGATAATTTCGCAAAGAATTCAATTAAGAAAATGAGTTTAATTAGTTAAACAATTAGGGAATTATGTTAAAACTTTAATTAAAGTAGGCTAATGATCCCAGGTTCCGTACCCAACGGGTAATACGGTACCCTTTTACTAAGACTCCGTCTGTCCGTCTGTCAGGCTGTTTCTCATGAAACGTGATAGTTAGACAGTTGAAATTTTCACAGATAATGTATTTCTGTTGCCCCTCTAACAAACATTCATCTATTCTAAACATGTATTATGGTGTATGCTTTGTTGGTTGTACTTAAATAAATAAATTATAAAAAATATCCGAATCGGTCCAGCCGTTTCCAAGTTTTGCCCTTAGCAACACATTTAGCTATCCATTTTTATTGTATAGAAGACTAGACAGCCACCGCGGCTCTTTTAGGTGCAATCTCTACTATATTATGCATGTTATATACATATAAACCTTCCTCTTGAATCACTCTACTTATTAAAAAAAACGCATCAAAATCCGTTGCGTAGTTTTAAAGATCTAAGCATTCATAGGGACAGACAGACAGACAGCGGGAAGCGACTTTGTTTTATACTAAGGTGGGTGGACCATGGAAGGCCACTCTAACGAGTAAACGCTTTTTATTCGTTTATTAACTGGATAAATGAAAAAAACAAATTATCAAATAATAGTTGTTTTATTGTGTACCATATAAATCACTTTTTTTTAACCTAGCTTTAATCAGTATTCATTAAACTTAAGTTTTGTTAAGCTCTTTCAAATGGCCTTGCTAGGAACAAGGCTCCTTAGAAGGCCATTATAATAAATCAGTCATTTAACACTAAAAGTTAATAAATAGCGATTAAATCTACAATAAAAAGAAGTGGTTTATATATTACGGAATAAAACAAAGTATTACTTAAATATTTGTTAGTTTCATTTATCCAGTAAATAAACGAATAATAACTGTTTATTTATTAGAGTGGCCTTCTATGGTACACCACCTTATTTTAACGTCGCCGATTTCCGATATCAATGAAGCGAGGGACCGTACTGCCAAAATAGTGGCGCGAGCGATTCGCCGCCGCGTCTGTGATTTCTAGTTCGATGGATGTTTATGTAGATAGAAGGAATTTGTCATCACATGGCAATAACTACGAAATTTTAATAATTGGCCTTCGAAGGAGCATGGCCTTTCATGGTCCACCCACCTTATGTAGTGATAGTGATGAGACGGTGCCAATTGAGCGCGATTCAGACTTCGGTTTGGCGGGTATGTATTGAGTGTCATAATAGCACGATTCAGTTTTATTTTGAATAAAAAAAAACAGTGACTTATCTCTGTTGATGTTGATACTTGATACCACGGTCAATGCGAGCAATGACCGCATAACAGCAAAGAGACGCACTATTTTTATCAATTTTTGGATGTTTAAAACATTGTTAACCGACTGCGGAAAAGAAGAGGTTCTCAATTCGTCGGAAGCTTTTTTTTTATTGTATGATTCCTGTTTTCTCGATATCACCTGGACCGATCAGGAAAATTCACCTTTTGTGTGAAAGGATATACTTTATAGATAGTCCTATGGTAATCAGGTCAGGAGAGGGCTTGCGGACGGTGAGTAATGGGTAAGCTCGCCGTCCGACCAAGGACCAAGCCCGGGTCGGTGGCGCGTCGTGTTTCACGCGTCACCGACGGGGCCCCGGGGCCAAATGCCTGCTGGGGTCGCGGCTTTTTTCTTAATCCAGGATACCGCGGCCCCGGAATGTAAAGGGCATCCGAAGAAACACGGGTGGATTTTAGTCAGTAAGAGTCTGACAGTCCCTTCCACCCCGCCCAGGGCGGGAGGACTCCTTTGATGATTTTGCCCCCCTAAAAAAAAAAAGGCAAGCGTGCTTCACCGTCGACCACATCTTCGCTCACCATCAGGCGGGATAGTGGTTAAACGCCAACATAGCAATATATAATAGTTATTTATGCAACCGTTGTATAATCAAGGGTATTAAAACACGAATGTGGGTTTATCACACGAGGCGTAGCCGAGTGTGATAATAGTATCACATGAGTGTTTTAATACCTAATTATAACGGTTGCATACAAGACTTTATCTACTATCATGCTATTAATCCTCTATAAAAGAACCTATAACAATTAGCTTATTGCCAACATTAAAACACTCAATGCTATAATGATCATTATATCATCCAAACGCGTGTTATAATGAATTTCAAAAAAAGAACATTCTCATGCAATGACATTTTTACCACCAGATCGCTAACATTTTGAAAAAAGAACAATAAATTGTAGACTAATTCGTAATTTCGGATTCTCGTCTTATCGTGTTATTTCCCGCCATCTTGAATTCACATAGTTCTGTACAACACCCTATGGTATGAAAATCTTTTATAGAGAATCACATCATGATTGTAGATAAAGTCTTGTATGCAACTGTTATAATTAGGTATTAAAACACTCATGTGATACTATTATCACACTCGGCTACGCCTCGTGTGATAAACCCACATTCGTGTTTTAATACCCCTTATTATACAACAGTTGCATAAATAACTATTATCTACAATCATGCTGTGAATCCTCTATAAAAGATTCTCATAACATACCATATTCGCATACCATATTCGAGTGAAAAAATGGCGGGATATAACACGATAAGACGAGTTGTTCTTTTTTCAAAATTTTAGCGATCTGGTGGTGAAAATGTCATTGCATGAGAATGTTCTTTTTTTGAAATTAATTATAACACGCGTTTGGATGATATAATGATCATTATATCATTGAGTGTTTTAATGTTGGCAATAAGCTAATTGTTATAGGTTCTTTTATAGAGGATTAATAGCATGATAGTAGATAAAAAATATTATATACATTAACACTTCCGATATGGAAGGAAACATTCGAATCGCCAGCGGTATTAGAAACCTACGACCTTCGGATTCCGTACATCAGATGTTCTTACCAACCGAGCCACTGAGTTTTACCTTAAAGCGTCCAATTCTTCAATCCATTCCTTTTTTTCATCTTGGTAATTTCATAAAATGAGTCCTCCTACCCAGGGCGGGACGGAAAGGACTGTCAGACTCGTACTGACTAAAATCCACCGTGATCCTTCAATAGCCATTGACGTTTCCTTTCCAGGGTCACGGTTTGGTATTTGGTAAGACAGTCCCGTTACCACAGCAGGAGTTCTTTGAGGCGACTGTCGACACGGGCATGGTCCATGATCGGACGGCAAGTCACCCAGCGCGGGTACTCCGCGCTTCAATCCATTCCTAACATCTTACAGTGACGTTCAGACAGCGCTATTTATTGCAGACTTATTTCTTATTACTGCACATCTTATTCCAGATT
This sequence comes from Agrotis puta, assembly GCA_943136025.2. Classification (NCBI taxonomy): domain Eukaryota; kingdom Metazoa; phylum Arthropoda; class Insecta; order Lepidoptera; family Noctuidae; genus Agrotis; species Agrotis puta. Next base: position 2,830,920 of record OW964196.2, on the reverse strand, counting down.
GCATTCTATCAATAACGAAGGACTTGGGTGACCCTGGACCAGTCTTCATCAGAAATGGAGCGTTTATGGAAGCCAACACTGACCAGGGCAACATTACCTTCAGCAGATCGGAGACTGTCCTCGTCTCCTGTCCTGGAACTGGGCGGAAGATTGTCCTCGGAAATGATACTACCAGTTATAATACCCTGGTAAGTTGACTTCAACCTTCATCATCATTATATCAGCCGTAGGACGTCCACTGCTGAACTGGTCTTCCCAATAGACTTCCAATAGGACCGGTTGGAAGCGTCTCCCATGATGTTACCACGATCATCAACATCTGCCTGCTTTTTCCCAACTATATTGAGGTCGGCTTCCAGTCGAACCAGACTGACCATCAGTATTTTACATGGAGCGACTGCCTATCGGACCAGCACAACCCAGTAACTGGTTAATACGATACCCCATGGTGAGATTAGTTGTCAGACTTTTAGAGTTTCTGACTAATAGTAATGACTGTCAAAGATCTATAAATGACAGCCGGGACCAACGGCTTTATGTACTTTCCGAGGCACGGAGGAAACTCACTATGACAGATAGTCACCTATCCAATGTGGGTGTAATTTATCTATAATATGTATGTATTTAGAAATATATAAGTATGTTTATCAGTTGTCTAGTACCCATAACACAAGCTCTGCTTAGCTTGGGACTAGATGGCGTTGTGTGATAGTTGTGGAATATTTATTTATTTATTTATTTATTTATTTATTTATTTATCCGCAGAGTAACCTTGGCAAGCGCGGCTTTAATTGGGCGGCCACGCGCTTTTCTGCATGACGTTAACACGTTAAAAATAATAGTAGCTACAACGAAACTCACTATGACAGATAGTCACCCATCCGCAGACCAAGGGCGGCTTAACTTGGGCGATCGGCCTGTGCGGCTGTAATTATTTGGCCACGCGCTTTTCTGCATGACATTAACACCACGCTAAAAATAATAGTAGCTACTAAAATATCTTTACCTATATGTTTCAGGAGGCGCACTGCATCCACAACAAAACCTTCAGGGTGGATCGTAAGATAGTAAATTTTAAAGATATTCGTTGCAACAGTCATCCGTGGTTTACTTCCCAGCAGAAAAAGGAAATGTGTCACGGTCGCAACCAAATATACCAGTGAGTGTGCATATTATGTTAAATTGGACAACCCGTTGGTGTCGTACCGCAAGCGCGACTGCTGAGCGCGGGGTCCTGGATTCGATTCCCAGTTCGGGCAGTAAGTGCTATTGGGTTTTTCTGTAAGGATTTCTCAGTAACTAACAGCTCGGAGTTCGGAAATTGGCGGTATGCTACCCCGTGCCTCGAAAAAGCAGTTTCAGCCGTTGGTCCTGCGCCTGATCTCTCTCCGGTCGTGTCGGATTGCCGTCTCATCGGAACTATGAGAGTAAAGGAACAGACACACTTGTGTCTGCGCACACACTTGAGCACTATAATATGGCCCGCACAGATGGCTAATCTCCATTGAGATTGTCGCCGTGGCCAAAATCGGTCAGGAGGATTTATAATCATATCCTATGTATTATATAACATTATCTTTTCTAGTTTCCTTTCAGTCTAGGTCAGAGGTGACAGCAGCAGTGGACCAATTGGGTGACTCGCCGTCTGATCATGGACTATGCCCGTGTCGATAGCGCGTCGTGTTTCAAACGCGCCTCAAAGAGCCGTCTGTAATCTGGAGACTCGTACTGATTTAGAAGCGGGGTCCCCCTTAGAAGGCCAAAGCTTGCCGAGGTCGCGGGACCGTCCAATTAGATTACCGTACGAGTACGAGAGTAGTCTATACGAATCTGACAGCCCCTCCTGTCCCGCCCTAGGTGGGAGGACTCATTAAACGTTTTTTTTTAATAATTTATTCCTTTAATATTCTCAGGGTGGGGTTTGAAGTGAGAAGCACATTCCATACAGTTTATGAAGCCTGCTTTGACAAGAATCTTTTACAAACCTACTATGTGAAACATCAAATAACTCCAAAAAGAATGTTCCGACAGTATGGAGGGAAACGACCAAAGTTTACTGGTAATTTTAATATTTTAAATTAAGATATAAAAAACTTACATAGGCCCCAGAAGCGTAGCGTGGCTTGGCTCCTTCTTGGCAATATTAAAAACGATAAAACGCTCCGAAATTCAGGAGTGGGGGCTTGTGACGTCATAACGCCTGTTAAATTAAATTATACCGACCTAGTGACGTTTTTTGACTTTTAGAAGCGTTGTATCTATGTCGCTTTTGCTTTTACTAAAGAATAAATACGGGTCATATATTTTTTGATAAAATAACTTTCGGACTACCTAATAAAATTTTTGAGTATTGTTTTTTTTTATTTTCCAGAAGGAAACTTGTTCGGGAAAGTTCGAATGAATGAACTTTACAAACAAAGCGGTCAGAAAAAAATATTAGACGGCATCTTGGGACAGAACATGGCGGAAAAATATTTAACTAAAAAACAGGTAAGGGCATGAGTTGTATTCAAATAGTAAAACTTCAAAATCAAAGATTTTTATTGCACATAGGCCCATGAGGGCACTTATAAAACGTCGACCGCAGGTGCTCGGTTCGGATTGACTGATTCCATGGAGAAGAACCGGCAAGAAACTTCATGGTTACTCTTTTAAACGCCTATAATCCCCCAAAAGTTGGACACAGCACCTTTAAATAGTTTCGTATTAACCCATAAGCAAATTAAGCAATTGCTTAGGGTATCAGGTTTGAGGGGGCCATAAACCGACCGAAAATATATTTGCTGTGGGTTTGAGGGCACAAACACCTTCAAAAACACTGAATTAAGAAATCAAACCTATCTGAAGCACATTGTTTTAATTTTCTAGCTCGCTACGCTCGTTTGCATTATAGCCTTAGCCTGTATTATTTGACAAAGTTACTCTTATACACCGTTTTGTATGAAAAAACGAAAATACATAGGGAAGGGGCAAAAAAAATAGAGCTCGCTTCGCTTGGTCTTGCATTCCCTTGAAATGTAAGCGCGGATCCTCGCGACGGAGCATTTATGTATTAAACCGCGCGGGTATCTGCTTAACGCAGTTTCGACCCTCAGCTCTCAAAAGGTATAAAGTTAATAGGTATAAAGGTAATGCTAAACTTACCTAAAAAATATCGGGTAGGCATAATTATCACAATGTAGATAATTCAACGAGCGGCCTACACCACAGGTAATCTGACGGGGCCCCCCTAAGAGCCAAAGCCCGCCGGGGTCCCGGAGTCTCTCATCATCTAACCGGGACCCCGGAATGTAAAGGGCAATTGAAGGAACACAGCAGAAATCAGTCAGTACGAGTCTGACAGTCCCTCCCGTCCCGCTCCGGGTGGGAGGTCTCATTTGATTTTGCCACGTAGTAACAGTGACGGCAAGGTTAGCGCAGTGACTATGTGATCGACTGCTGCGTTGCGTGTCGGGTTCGATACCCGCACGGAACAAATATTTGTATGATCTACAAATATTTGTATGATCTACAAATATTTGTATGATCTACAAATATTTGTATGTTCTACAAGTGGCTGGTTTGTGTATGTGAGTTTACATGTTTGTAATCGCACCCATGAAACAGGAGAAATTACTAGTGGGCCAAAGTTAAAAAAAAAACATAGATAAAACTTGGTTTATGCTCTATGTTTCCGGGGTCGCGGGACCAAGGGATTACCGTGACCCCGGTACGTAAAGGGCTATTGAAGGACACCGTGGATTTTAGTCAGTACAAGTCTGACAGTCCCTCCCGCCCTGCCCTGGGTGGGAAAACTCATTTGATGATTTTACCACGATAAAAAAAAATGCTCTATGTTTTGGCAACACATAGTACATTTTTCCATTTCTTATTCCAGTACTTATCTCGAGGACATCTGGCTGCGAATGCAGACTTCCCGACTACTGCCTTAATGCACGCTACGTTCCATTACGTCAATTGTGCTCCTCAGTGGTTTGAAGGCAATCGTGGTGACTGGCAAGTCCTAGAAGAAGTGAGTTGATTCTTTACTAACTAATTATCTATACTTCTATACTAATATTATAAACAGGTAAATTTGTTTGTTTGTATGTAGGGGGTAATCTCAGGAACTGATAAACCGATTTTGAAAATTCTTTCACCAGTAGAAAGCTGTATTGGTCCTGAGTGACATAGGCTATAAAGGGGGGAGGTTAGGAGCGGGCGAAGCCGCTGGCAAAGGCTAGTTAGTTATATGCGCATGGGGAGCTCGTGGCTGCGTAATTACAGCCGCACAGGCCGATCTTTCGGGTTAAACCGCGCTTGCCGAGATTGGTCTGTGGGTGGGTGACCATCTGTCATAGCGAGTTTCCTCCGTGTGTAAAGCCGTTGGTCACAGCTGTCATTTGTAGATCTTTGACAGTCGTTCCTATTAGTCAGAAGCTCTTAAAGTCTGACATCCAGTGTTATGGGGTAGGTATCTTATTATATTACCCAGTTACTGAGTTGTGGAGGTCCGATAGGCAGTCGAGTCCATGTAAAATACAGGTATTCGACTGGAAGCCGACCCCAATATAGTTGGGAAAAGGCTTGGCAGATGATGATATGTCGAATTACAAATAACCCTGTAGAATATGAATTACTAATATTCAACGTCGAGGAGCTAAAATGAAACATTTTGAACCCCCATTGGTATGGCTCAAATGAAACGGTATTCGAATTTTAAAATTTTTCGATATTTCCATATTCGACAACAAAATAAGTATATCACTCTTCAAAGAAGAGGATCCATGCACATGCGTCTCTCCCCTTTCTAGATCGGTCTCTCTACGCCACTGGTAACGATTGGTACTCCCTGCTGGTTTCTGTATTTCCTGATAGCTTCAGATTATATCCAAGATAAAAATGTTTGAAAACATGCTGTACCTGCTCCATAGTATAATGTAGGGTTGAAACAGAATCAAGCAGGTTGAAATATGAATGCTCACACACTTCTTATATTGTATTTGTAAAATAGCTGTAGGTAATTGCAATATTTTGTTAAAATGTGAACACCATGTACCTTTTTATTATTATTGCTATTTTTTTTTTCTTATTATTTTTTTAATAATATTTAGTCTAGATTAAATACATTGCTTCTACATTATTTATGTCAAATAATGTTATAAAAATATTGTAAAACATTTTTAAAAAGAGTAAGTATGGAGTTTCTTGCCCATTCTTCTTCATACAAACCTACCCTTGCGAATGGGTGTAGAATCAATCCCATCCCATCCCATTTCCTTTAATGTTAATATTCGACGTTTAAAAGTGCCTCTTTGTTGGCCTAATTGAAATAAATGATTTGACTTTGATTTTGAGCTAAAACTATGGGGTCTTTAATTCAAGATTGAATAGGTTACTAGATCGGGATCAAGATTGCGAAAGAGATATTATTTTGACAGCCATCTCGCCTGATGGTAAGCAATGATGTGGTCGACGGTGAAGCACGCTTCCCTAGAAGTAACATATTGTTTCACCCACAGAGTTTACGACGGCGCGTGCATGCCCTAGGCATAGATGTGACAGTTTACACCGGTACCCACGGCGTCATGACGTTACCAAACAAAGATGGCCGCATGCAAGAGATCTACTTAAATACAGATGAGAATAACAACCCAAATGTGCCTGTACCTATGTATATGTATAAGGTGAGTTCTTTGATTGTCTATTTTCATCTTCCATAAAATAAAAATCAACTGCTGTTCGTTAGTCTCGCTAAAACTCGAGAACGGCTGGACCGATTTGGCTTATTTTGGTTTTGTCCAGGGAAGGTTAAAAGATGAGTAAATTTTATCAAACTTCCTCATCTTTTAAACCATCCTTGTTAGGAATTAATAGGATAATTAGGAAGAGCAACAAACTATTACTACCTCTCAAATATTTGATGTGTGTCCCGTCGTTCAAAAATCAATTAAATTTTAAAGTCGTTCAGAAATAAAATGGGCGGTTCGAAGTTTGCCGGGTCAGCTAGTGTTATATATTTTCTATCACTTCTGTGAGTGATTTTGTGCAGCTTATATTTAGTTTCACTTGTCTCGTTGTCTGTCTGTGATCAAATTACTACTGAAAGACACACTTCCCGGTTTCCGATTGAGCTGAAATTTTGCACGCATATGTATATCGCGTGACAATAAACTATTCGACAGTATAAGTTTCAAATATTAGTCGGTCATTTAGAGTTCTAAAAAAAACGTTCACGAATGTTTTCTTTTGTAAAATCAATGAATATTTTTCCAAGATATAACATATCAAAACAAGAGAGTGGGGCTCGTGACGTCAGAATTCAATAAAAATTGTACTAAACTGTGACGTAATGCCAATTTTGAAAGCATCTTATCTCTGTCAATTTTGGTTTACATAACAAAAGAAAAAATACGGGTCGAATTATTTTTGATAATCTAAGTGAAGGACTAATTAAAATTTTTCAGTCAAATGATCTGATGATGGAACTAGAAGGTGGCCATAGGAACTCTATAAAGAAACGACGCAACGTCATCGAGTTTGAACTCGTTTGATTCGTCTTGACGAGTACTTTGTCTTTTGATTGTAGTTATTTTTATTAACAAATAAAACAGCTCATTATTTTAAAAGTCACTAGCAACCCGCCCCAGCTGCAATCTCTACTATATTATGCATGTTATATACATATAAACCTTCCTCTTGAATCACTCCATCAATTTAAAAAAAACCGCAATAATCCGTTGCGTAGTTTTAAAGATCTAAGCATACATAGGGACAGACAGACAGCGGGAAGCGACTTTGTTTTATACTATGTAGTGATTAAATCTTTTTTTTTTAATTTCAGCTTGTCTACGACCCTGCGAATAAAAAGGCAGCAGTCTTCATCTCAATTAACTCTTCGTTCTACAATCAAACGATGACAAATAGCTTGGTATTCTGCGAAAACATTTGCTTAGAGAACTTTAATCCACAATATTCATGGCTAAGATGGCGGGATAATGATGGAACATTCAGTTTCTGTTGCGATTACGACGATTTTATTGAAGAAGTCACTTATTTACCTAAATTAGATGTACGAGGAAGATTTTATTAGCAAATTTAGATTACAGAATGTCCACATTCCTGGTAAGCAGTGGCGTAGCTAGGCCAAAAGGGGTATTAAAACTTGTTTGGGGCCCTTCTAATCTAAGTGTATAGTCTTGCAGAATAAAGACAATAGTATCCTTACTCGTGTAACTAATGCTATTACTGATGTCGTTAAGAGAATTTTGAAAAGAGGTAGAAAATTGAGAATGCTGATCGACTGATCGTAGCGCATTTATGACACCCTTGGGGCCGTTCAAGTATTACGTAAGCACTTCTGGGGTGCGGGGGGGGGGGGTCTTTTCTTTGTTTATTTTGGATGACATGGGGGTTAGGGAGTCTAGATGTTGATTACGTCATCGGTAGTTATTTACTTTTTTAAACGAATGGCAACCCTCACATTGTCTTTGGTTGAAAACGAAACGCATTTTAGGGGATTCCCGCAAATAATGTATACGTCTAAGTAAAAACAATACATAAATAGAAAAATGTTTACGTTAGCATGGGGGAGGGGATAAGAGCTTTGCTTACTTTTGCTGACAAGGGGGACGGGGGAGTAAATAATTGTAATAAATCTGCTTACGTAATACTTGAACGGCCCCCTTTTTGAAAATTGAGCTATGCTAAGAGATCGATAATTGGAGCTTTATGGCCGTAATAATTTTTCCTTTAAGGGCAACAATTTATGTTTTTATTTTAATTCCAATCGTTGGCGGCCCCTTGACACCTGGGGGCCCCGTGTCATTAGATACGGCTGATATGGCGGTAGCTAAACTTCTGCTAGTAGGCCACTAAGAATTGAAGCCAAAAACACGGTAGAAAAATTACGCCAGTCGTTCGATTCCTACGTAAAACAAGTGAACATCTTCAAGGAAAACATTTAAATGTGTGTGCGGCGCTCACTCACGCATTTATAAAGAGGGTTCACTAAATACGTTACGTTTTGTTTCGAAAACGGAATCTGGACATTTTATAATCTAAGCACACAAATATTTATGTTTAAATGACCTTGACACAGTTCCTTGCAAATGTCAAGTCAGAAAGTGTTGTCGATAAGGCGCTGGACACACAGAAAAGACGTAAGACGCAGACGGGGCGCGGACATTTTGTCTCTACAGCGTCCCTTTCATACAAAATAAATATTCCACAACTATCACACAACGCCATCTAGTCCCAAGCTAAGCAGACCTTGTGTTATGGGTACTAGACAACTGATAAACATACTTATATATTTCTAAATACATACATATTATAGATAAATTACACCCAGACACAGAACAAATGATCGTGCTCATCACACAAACATTTGTCCTGGGTGGGAATCGAACCCACGACCTCCGGAATAGCAGTCAGGGTCACTAACCACTAGACCAACAGGAAGTCGTATGCAGGAAGTGTATAGAAGCGTCGCGACGCAAAACGTACAGAAGAGAAGCGTCGCGGGCGCAACGCTTGTAAATCTGTGTTGTAAAACTCTTCTGTGTGGCCTGCGCTTAAATCTTACTATAAAATACATAACCTAGACATCTCAAGGTCTGATTGGCTAAATGGCTAAACACAAATTAACTTCGTACACAACGCGACGCAATGTCTCCGATACTTTACGACTTCGGTATCCATTGACGCGTGCCTGTGTAAGAACCTCTATGGATTTGTATTGCGATAGTCACCTGGATATTTACAGGCCTGTTGGTCTAGTGGTTAGTGATCCTGACTGCTATACCGGAGGTCGAAGGTTCGATTCCCACCCAGGACAAATGTTTTTGTGATGAGCACGATCATTTGTTCTGTGTCTGGGTGTAATTTATCTATAATATGTATGTATTTAGAAATATATAAGTATGTTTATCAGCTGTCTAGTACCCATAACACAAGCTCTGCTTAGCTTGGGACTAGATTGCGTTGTGTGATAGTTGTGGAATCTTTATTTATTTATACATATTTACAAATTAGCTTCGTACACAACGTGACGCAATGTCTCCGATAGTTTACGACTTCGGTATCCATTGACGCGTGCCTGTGTAGGAACTTCTATGGATTTGTATTGCGATAGTCGCCTGGATACTAAAGTCGTAAGGTATCAGAGACTTGCGTCGCGTTGTGTACGAAGTGTGAGAGACAAGCGTTAATTTTTATTTTCCATATCCCACAAATCAAATCAAATGCATTTATTTCAAGTAGACCAGTTACAGGCACTTTTGAATTGTCAAAGACATAAAATTATAATTAAATACTACATAATTATGGTGCTACAGTCCCAGTCACAAGACATAAAAACTGTGAAAGTACCGTAGATGCCCATTCCAAGGAGTAGATCTCTATGGAGAAGAACGGGCAAGAAACTCAATGGACACTCGTTTTAGATCGCCAAAATTATAACAGAACCTTTGTTACATCATTCATTTTGAGATGGTACATTATGTGAGAACGATGTAGCAAGTTAAGTGTCCACAGTAAAATATAAAAAAGACAATTCAGAAACAATAAACCTCTAAGTATTTTGATGAAAAGGCTCTACTATAATTATTTATAATCAATGTTATTTTATAGTATTCTTAGGCATAATTTAATTTAATTATAATTAATCAAAATAAAAGTATTATTTACGAGCCTCGTGGCTCATTAATATAAAAATTAAGGTTAAGCAACGCTTACCAAGGTCGACGATCACCATTTTTTTTTTTATCGTGGTAACATCATCAAATGAGTCCTCCCACCCAGGGCAGAGCAGCACCTGTTAGACTCGTACTGACAAAAAATCCACGGTGTCCTTCAATAGCCCTTTACGTTCCGGGGTCACGGTAATTCGTACAGTCCCGCGACCACGGACGATGACCATTTGAGATAGAATATATAGGTATTTATGTTAACGTTGTAAAATCATAAAATGCATCCTCCCACCCAGGGCGGGACGGGTGCCAGATTTACGTACATACTGGCTGTACTCCACGGTGTCCTTCAATAGCCCTTTACGTTCCAAGGTCACGGTTATCTGATAAGAAAATCACACAAACCTGGCAGGCTTTGGCCCTCTAAAGGGGGCCCCCGACAGATTGCTGACAGCTCTTTGAAAAGCGCGTGAGACACGACGCGCCGTCGACTTGAGCATGGTCCATGATCGGACAGCGACTCGTCTATTACTCGCCACCAGTATGCCCGCGCCTACAGTCGCTGGAAATCACCTCGTGACGTCCGATGCAGTGGGCATGGAACCAGTATGAAATGATCCACTCCCTGCACATACGTAAACATTGTTCGTGTCGAGCATCCTCATGAACTACGGCTCACTGTGATGGTGTGCCGTGTCGGCAACAAAGCGTCTACCTAAGTCGTCCCGGCTGTCATTTGTAGATCTTCGACAGTCGTGATTATTAGTCAGAAGCTCGAAAGTCTGACAACCAGTCTTACCAAGAGGTATCGTATTACCCAGTTACTGGGTTGTGGAGGTGAGATAGACAACCGTGTTAAAACCACACTCACATTAGTTTGTTCGTTGAGCTCCTTGAGTTATGAGTCGAGCTACACGATAACTGACAAATGCTTGCACTGACTGGACAGGTCCACTCGAATTTGTGTGGTTCTTTATTCAAAATACCATTTCAGACACTGACCTGCATGGTCCTCGTATAGCCTGATCTACATATACTGTCTGGACTTTAAAAGAGACTGCGACCTCTGCGTTTGTTTCGGCTGTTTCTTCTCAGAGTAGTCAGTGTGAAACACCGGCCCCTCCTAGTTTTATAAAAAGACGTGTAAAAGTGTTGATATAACCTACTTGCATAAATGAAGATCATTTCATTTCATTTCATTAGGAAGGTATTAAAAATGAAAAGAAAAATGTATACGTTATATTTCTTTATTAATTATTTATATTATAATAAAGTTTATAAACATAAAATTGTTCTATTATAAACTTAACCTAATTTTTTGTTGAGATTTTACATGTTTCCTGTACATTAAAAATAAATATTCCACAACTATCACACAACGCCATCTAGTCCCAAGCTAAGCAGAGCTTATGTTATGGGTACTAGACAACTGATAAACATACTTATACATTTCTAAACACATACATATTATAGATAAATTACACCCAGACACAGAACAAATGATCGTGCTTATCACACAAACATTTGTCCTGGGTGGGAATCCAACCCACGACTTCCGGCATAGCAGTCAGGGTCACTAACCACTAGACCAACAGGCCTGTCAACATACATACATACAACATTTATTATGCATACAATCATACATTTAATTACAATTAATATGGTGTGTGGGATATCGTGATAGCAATAAGCTCGTGTACTAAAAAACGACGGGTTGCACTTTGGGAGTGCCGGCAGAAGTGAAAGCTTGAATAGTAATAAACACACACGAACATTCGCGCAAACGCCCTGCGCCGTCTTACGAATTTTCGATCAGGACACGTGTCCTGACGCGAGTTTAACATTATTTACCCATTCCAAAAAAAGTGCACAACGCCGCTAAAGAAGTTTTCACTTCAAAAATCTAATTACCGTGTCAGTTGAGATTATCAAAAAATATTTGACACGTTTTTTTGCTTTTTTGACCAAAATCAACGATAATACGATGCCTTTAATATTCACAATAGATACTTCATACCGTGGTGTCATTTTAGTGAATCCTGACGTCTCAATTACAAGCTCCCACTCTCGATGCGTTTTATTACACGCATATAAAAACCGTACTTGCTTGTGACGTATTGGCAATTTTAAAAGTGTCGTATCTTCGTCAATTTTGGTCTGCGTAACAAAAGAAAAAATAAATAAATAAATAAATAAATATTCCGCAACTATCACACAACGCCATCTAGTCCCAAGCTAAGCAGAGCTTGTGTTATGGGTACTAGACAACTGATAAACATACTTATATATTTCTAAATACATACATATTATAGATAAATTACACCCAGACACAGAACAAATGATCGTGCTCATCACACAAACATTTGTCCTGGGTGGGAATCGAACCCACGACCTCCGGCATAGCAGTCAGGGTCACTAACCACTAGACCAACAGGCCTGTCAAACGACGAGTTCTGACGTCACAATCACAAGCTCCCACTCTCGATGCGTTTTATCACACGCAAATAAAAACTGTAGTTGCTTGTAACGTATTGGCATTTAAAAGTGTCGTATCTTCGTCAATTTTGGTCTGCGTAACAAAAGAAAAAATAAATAAATAAATATTCCGCAACTATCACACAACGCCATCTAGTCCCAAGCTAAGCAGAGCTTGTGTTATGGGTACTAGATAACTGATAAACATACTTATATATTTCTAAATACATACATATTATAGATAAATTACACCCAGACACAGAACAGAATGATCGTGCTCATCACACAAACTTTTGTCCTGGGTGGGAATCGAACCCACGACCTCCGGCATAGCAGTCAGGGTTACTAACCACTAGACCAACAGGCCTGTCAATACGCGACAAATATTTTTTTGATACACTAACTGACGAACTAATTAATTATTTTTTTTCAGTAATTTACACTATTCTGTTTGTGCCACGAACTCCCATACACCATATAGGTAAACATATAATCAGACTATTTTAATATTTATTTACAACATTATTTTTTGTTTATGCGAAACCCGATACACCTGTCTAGTATTTTTGTGTAAAGAATCTATGTACAAAATTTTAAAACCGTTTCATAAAAAATCACAAGGTTATAAGTTTGTATATTACCTGGTTGTCCGTTCAAAAACATGCTCATTTCGCGGTACACCCGCGTAAACCGCGTCTCCTGTGTTATACACTCGTGATAATAGCTTGGCAATAGGTACCTAACCGTATGGTGATTGTATTATTGGAATCGAATTAGTTACTGATTCTGAACAAACTATATTCAGGTTTCGCATATACTAAAAATAATGTTTTATAACTTAAATTTACTATAATACAATATTCATAAGGCTCTGTCCCACCGCCAGCGATTTACGAGTAGAGTTAGAAATAGGCATATTGATCGCATCAATAATTGCAAAAGTTAGTCGGCTTTTGAAAAAAAAGAGACAACGCTCTACAAAGACGGCTTTTTTTCTCGATTCTATAACTGGGGCAGGACAGGCGAAGTTTGGTTATTACTACCAAACGAATATCTACCTTTTAGCAATCCAAATAAAGTTCAAAACAGTTCAGTAATCTGAAAATGCATCTAGGACGCGAACCTCGGCTTTTTCGATTTTATTTTTAACTTTATTATAATAATGGTAATTTTGATATTTGATTGGCAGTAATTCGTGGTCATGGTTAGTTAAGTTTAAGCAACAAGTCTTGGTACTAATAATAGACTGAAGTGAAGTAAATCGCGTGCAATGTAACAGTCCAAGATGAAACAAGTAATTATCTCTTATTGGAGCAAGTCAGGCGAGTATCAATGACGGTCGAAAGATAGATTATCAAAAAATATTTGACCCGTATTTTTTCTTTTGTTACGTAAACCAAAATTGACGAAGATACAACTCTTTTAAAAATCACAAAACGTCACTCGGTCGGTACAATTTTACAGGCGTTATGACGTCACAAGCCCCCCTCCCCCCCGAATTTTGAAGCGTTCTATCTTTGTCAATACTCAATGATTAAAAAATAAATACGTGTCCATTAATTTTCAATATTGTCACTAACGGACTACACGACTAAACGACGGCGCGTTGTGTTCCACGCGCGCCTCATGGAGTGTCAGCATAGTGACGGGGCCTGTAGAGGGCCAAAGCCTGCCGGGGTTGCGGGACTCACAAATTACCGTGACCCCGGTAGCTAAAGGGCTATTGAAGGACACCTTGGATTTTAGTCAGTACGAGTCTGACAGTCCCTCCCGCCCTGCCCTGGGTGGGAGGACTCATTTGATAATTTTACCAACCTAAAAAAAAAAACGGACTAAACAGACTTTCAATTTATTTATGCATTAAAATACTCTATTGAACCGTTGGCGTTGCGTGTCCGTGTGTTGCAGCAACACAATCATTCAATCACATATAATTTATTGCATAGAGAAGCTTGACACGTGTAACACTGTTACATGCGTATCAGAACTGTTACATTACACGCAAAAGTGCGTTATAATAAATTTACTTTCCTTCAAATTATCCAGTTCAAGCTTTAAACATTAAATTTATCACATTTTTGTACGAATTATTTTAAGTACGAATACAGGTACATTACCCGAGGGTTAAAGAAAGTTCAACCCGGGTTTTCCGGCAAACACGCTATAAGATACAGGTAATAATCTCTATACAATTTGTAGTGATTTGCCATACTATGTGTCTTCTCCCACGACACGTTAAGACACGACACGTGAGTGTGTTTCCGCCTTGAGTGTCAGAGATGCTCTACCAAGCAGTTTTTTTTTATCATGTGTTAAAAATATACAGTTGATATATGTTTAGCGTTTTTAAACACAAAGCACCCGTATAATAAACTAATAACAAATTTAGTGAATTAATTTAGAGAAGTATAGTGTGTTTTTCTTTACATTTGGTTATAAAACACACTAGCATCTTTCTTTCATTAAGATGCCTTTATAAAGAAACAAGTTTTCCCTAAAAATAGGTCCGTACTGATCGGTGCAGGCAAAATAGACCCATGTTGTTTTATGCGATCGCACATAATAGTTTTATTTTAATTTAACTACTTTTTTTTTTAAACCATTGTCCCACTCTATGTTTTTCTCCTGTGTCGTGGGTGCGTTTACAAACATATAAACTCACATACACAAACGCCAGACCCGGAACAACTACTTGTAGATCATACAAATATTTGCTCCGTGCGGGAATCGAACCCGCGACAAGCAGCGCAGCAGTCCAATCGCTCGGCCACTGCGCTAATCGTACTATAGGTTACTTTTGACCACCATCTCGCCAGATGGTAAGTGATAATGTGGTCGCCGATGTTCAAGGTTCCAAAGCTTAGAAACGACCCGAGCATCGTTACCGATAAGCCTCTTAGCCCGTTGGTCAATCGACTTAAGTGCAATCGCTAGCATTTGGCAGACCCGTCCTATTTTTATCTGACCGATCAGTACCTGTTTGTACCGAAATCCTGCTTAATTATAAAGGCAAAAATTTACTGTATCCTTTCCTAACTACACCGCCCCATCCCTACTTTCAATAATGGCTGACAAAGCTTGCCTATCCTTCTTATTTTCGCAAGCACAAGTCACCAAAGCCATCAGATGTTTATTTGAATACTCAACTCTTTCAAAAACAAACTCTTCTAAACCTTTTCGCGGTAGATAGTAAGCTTTCACATACCTATCGACATATTCCTGGTAAGGAACAGGTTTGAGACCGGAAATTTTCTCCAATTTTAGGAATAATTGCCTGTAATCTAGTTGCATTAAGCCCCTACCCCCGTTTGAACATTTCGTCGCATTCGAAAAGCCTTCAACTAAGAGATGGACAATGAATTTTGATACCATACTCCAAATTGAATTCAAAACTTCTACATTCAAAGTCACCTTACTTGAAACATTCTCCAACCGCAGCGCAAAGACTTGAATTTTTCTAATAATCATGTCTACGTAAACGCTGTGTTCAACTGCCACGTTCTTGACGTCCCATTTCACTTGGGACATTGCTATCAATGCTGTCCTCGCGTCGACAGCTTTCGATGCTGAACACATGTACACTGGGACCCTTAAATCTTGGACAACGGCTAGAGTATTATCTTTAAAATGCTCTAAGACCAACCTTTGATGAGGAGCGACTATAGACTCTAAGTACGGCTGCAAAATCTCATATTGCTTCGACAGGAATATCACACTTTCAACGGCGACTATTCTTTCTGATAGACCGTGTAAATTTTCTTCCGAAGTAAAATTTAAATGCTGAGGCGGATCCGGGCAAGGTATCTTCCCCTCAACTACTCCAGAGTTTTCCGTATCGATATTATTTCTTATTCTCTTTAAGACAGAGTTTAATTTTGAGCTGTATAAAGTGGAAGATGCGACGTCTAGGTCAGCGGTGAAGAATAAATGTACTGTGAAAAAGTAATAGTCGAAAAGTTGGTTCATAAGCATTACGACTTCTAAAGAAATTTGTGGTAGATAACGACAGATCTGTAGATACTGCCCGCAGTGCCTAAGTACAGATAAAGTCGTATTTGTGACAATGACACTATCCTTAACCTTACTAGGGCTCTCGTTCGGTTCTGGTCGATCGTTTTCATCGACGAAATCTCGTTTTAATTCGTCTGGTTCATCGTCCTCCGATTCGTCACTCACCAACTCGGGTTCCAAGCCGAAAATATCGTCATTCGTTATATTTTCGTTTCGAAAGATCTCAAAGGGAGTATGACTTGTATTTTGTTTGAAATACTTCGCGATGTAGACACTGTCGTCTTGGGAGTGGACTGAGGAAGCGCCGTCTGAATGTGTCTTCAACAATGATGTATCAGACCTGATATTGAGATACTTTTTGAACTGTTTAAACTCTTGCAAGTACAATAGATTGAACGTTGACTTAACAGGACACTGCTCCCATCCTTCGTTTTCTAAAAATAGCTTCAATTCTTCCATCCTGCCCCGATGATAATTCTTGATGTACAAAACACTCTGTGTCTTTATGAAATCTTGGAGCAAATCTGACTTATCACCGCAGAAGACTTCAGCTACTTGCGTCAATTTTCTTAGTACCCCAAGCATTTGTATAAACTTTTCGAAAGGATACTCTTCTAGACCAGAACTTTTCAGAAACGTTGACACTTTTGCTTGGACATCATTCCAGATCCTAACAAGACCCGCTTTTAACTTTTGTCTTATATATTCTCTACTCACATTTTTCTCTATTTCAAAAACGTTACTTGTTACCGGTGTAACCTCTTCTTCATCATGTTTAGAATGCCAATCAACTAGCAGATAGTAACTCCTCATGATAAGAAACAAATTCTCACAGAGATTCAACAAGCAAATTGGAGCTTTATTCGCTTGGACCGACTGGCACATTTCCTGAAATTTCATATCCGTGGAATCTCCGACGTAGTTTTTAACTGCTTCTATGGAAGATATGTTTACTGCTGAAGAGTAATGCATATGTAGTTGTTCCATAGCGGCTTGAGTCTTACCAAGCAATGCGTAAGCCTTTCTCAGCTTCCGAAAAGTATTTTCATCAAAATTGTAGCATATGCTAGCTAAAACAGAGTCTAATTTCTCTTCTGTCATATCCAAAGTGTCCTGGAGTCTAGTAGCTAGATCAGCAATACAAGTATACTCTTTATGGAGACTCGCGGCTTTTTTACTTTTCAAAATGAGCTCTATGGCTTCGAAATATTCTTTTTTTACTAGTAACTCTGCTACATCTTTTTCTACGCTTCTTAAACTGCGGAGTAACTCAAGGGACTTTAGTACTGACCTTATGATCTGTCGTTTGCGGAAGTTGGCCAGGATTACGAAGGTGGATATTGTAAGGTGATTGGAGGCCGCTCTCAGCTGAACCCTGGCTTTCTGACATGTTTGTAAGGTCGTTGAGAGCTGTTCGCGAATGTTCTGGATTTCTTTGAATTCTCTGTCGCACGTGTCTCGTTGCTGTGAAATGAGATGGAGAGCTTTTCCTGATACTACCTGTGGATAAATGAGCAGATTTAAAGATTAAAAAAATAAGGCCAAGTGTGATTCTGACAAGTTATTAAGGTTGCCTATTTTTTTTTATCGTGGTAAAGTCATCAAATGAGTCATGACTGTCACACTTGTACTGACTAAAATCCACGGTGTCCTTCAATAGCCCTTTACGTACCGGGGTCACGGTAATCCGTTAGTCCCGCGACCCCGGCAGGCTTTGGCTCTCTACAGGCCCCGTCACTATGCTGACACTCTTTGAAGCGCGCGTGGAACACAACGCGCCGTCGACCCGGGCATGATCCATGGTCGGACAGCGAGTCGCCCATTACTCGCTGCCCGCATGCCCGCGCCTACGGGTGCCGGAGATCGTCTGGCGACGTCCGACGCCGTGGGCGTCGACCACTGCGGCTGGGGTGGAGGGAGGACGCTGTCCTCTCCCTCACGCGGCCCGCCTCCTCCTTCACGAGCATAACTGCTTCACAGAAGGAGGCGACCGCTTCCCACTCCGTCTAGCCTCGCAACATGGCCTCGACCAATGCCGGGATTAAGGTTGCCTAACTTAATTTAGTAAGTTTCGGGCCGTATGTGCACATTTTGTATGAAATGAACTACATAACACGACGGTGGCCCACGACGATTGGAATAAAAATAAAAATGTTCCTCTAAAATGAAAACTAATCGCGGCCATAAAAATCCAATTATCAAACTCCTAACATAGCTCAATTTTCAAAAAGGCTATATCTCATAAATGAGCTACGATATGTCAATCAACATTCTCAATTTTCTAGCTCCCTTCAAAATTCTCTTAATGACATCAGTAATAGCAATTATTACACGAGTCAGGATGCTATTGTCTTTGTTCTACAAAACTATACACTTAGATTAGAAGGGCCCCAAAGAGATTTTGATACGGGGCCGCTTCTGGTCTAGCTATGCCACTGGCTTTTTAAGCGATTGTGTGAATTCCTGGGAACTAAAAAGAACAGACCGGAAGCCGACCCCAACATATATTTTTTTTTTTTATCGTGGCGAAATCGCCAAATGAGTCCTCCCACCCAGGGCAGGGCGGGACCGTCAGACCTGTACCGACCAAAATCCACGGTGCCCCCCAATAGCCCTCCACGCACCGGGGTCACGGTAATCCCTTTGTCCCGCGACCCCGGCAGGCTTTGGCCCTCTACAGGCCCCGTCACTATGCTGACATTCTTTGAGGCTCGCGTGGAGCACAACGCGCCGTCGACCCGGGGACCCCAACATATTTGGAAATCAGATGATTTGAGATGATGATCGTGGATTATCATACCTGTTGCTGTCTCTTAAGCTTAGCAAACATGTGTTCAATTTCATCACACGACGTGGCCGGGGCGTGTTCCAAGACGTATCGCCCAGCGTCAAACTCTGAAGGTGGGTGGAAATATACGTTCTCAATCTCTCGGAGTACCTGGGAACAATGGAATGAGGAGTCAAGGTAAAATTATTGATATACCATAAAACCAGTTGGTGATTTACTGGTAAGAGAGAACACGTTTTACGTAGTAAAATCATGAGGAATCAAGGTAAAATTATTGATATACCATAAAACCAGTTGGTGATTTACTGGTAAGAGAGAACACGTTTTACGTGGTAAAATCATCAAATGAGTCCTCCCACCCAGGGCAGAGCGGGAGGGACTGTCTGACTCGTACTGACTAAAATCCACGGTGTCCTTCAATAGCCCTTTACGTTCCGGGGTCAAGGTAATTCGTACAGTCCCGCGACTAGAAATACAACACCCTGGTAAATATGTGATGCTACTCCACAATCGTGTTTTGGAATGAGTGGGATCCACCTCCAAGCCTTTTACCCCGGGGCAAAGTCACCATTGGCTACCTGTAACCTTCGGTGAAGGCTGAGGGATCCCACCCCACTGGCGGTGGTAGACTTCAAAACGACCGCCTGTCTCGCGACCACTATCTGATAAGAATCTGGCGTCGAGCAGTTTTTACTGAGTTTCAGTTCTATCTGGGTGAGCTCGCTCCAGCTTTCAGCTTTAGGACCTCGCTGTAGTGAGCGGTGAATTAGCGCGGGGGGCGAGCAGTAAGATATAATGTTTGACACCCGACTCGAGGCGACGCCATTGGAGAATTCGCAAACTTTCAAAGTAATTAATATCTTATCGGCGCCCGCCACTGCTGGCTGTGCCAACTGCCAGAACCAACCTGCTGGCCAAAGCACCTCTCACGCGAGCAATTCATACTGTTAACGAAATTCAGAATAGGTTGGACATTTTTTCATGTTACTTTAGTGAACTTGCAAAAGTAAGTTTGTATATAATATGTTACGAAAACATTCATTAATGTAATTTTATATTCATTGTATATTTATATTAATTGTATAGTTAATTTTGTGCGAATATTTTATAGTTATAAGGTTGTATCGTTTTAGTTTTAAGTAATTTTGTATTATGTATTGTTAGTAATAGATGTTATTTTAAATAGTTAATAATTATTACAATTATCTTTCTCCTACCCCCAAAATAGTAAAAGAGTTTTAAATAAATAAAATAAAAGTATTTACTTACTTCTTTATAAATGATCTTGTACCATATTTTGTGTTTTAATTTTTTTTGAATTGTGTTATAATTTTATAGCTTTATTTTTTTGTTTTCTAATTTGTTTATTGTGTTGTTTATAGTTTATGTTAGTCTAAGTTTAGTTTAAGGTCTTATCTGTCGCATTAGGGTAAACCCTGTAATGGTAGAATAAGTTTTGATAAATAAATAAATAAATTATTGGCCCGCCCGGTTAGGCCAAAGTCGCCAAAACGCCGTTTGGCCTTTGACGGCTTTGGCCATTAAGCCAAGAGCATCCCCAAAAAAATATATAGTGGGGTATGCAATATCGTGTCCTGTGTGTCCTATAGAATGTTCATTACAGTAACTGATTGATGTTTCCGTAAATGCAACACTCGTAGCCAAATTCTGGGCCGAATACAAAAAGCAGAGAAGAAGTTCGTATTAAGCGCGACACACACGGCTAAGATACTATAATATTTTATCTTAAGATACCATATCGCTCGCCGTATGGAGAAACCCTTCAAGATCATATTGAGGAAAATTATCAAATGAGTCTGTTTAATAGTGTTCATGGAGTTTCTTGCCCATTCTTCTCCATAGAAATCTACAATTTGGAATAACAACTACATTACTTTTACAAGTTATTATGCCTTGTTACTCACTGGAACTATAGTGTAGTGTCATGGTGGTCAAATAAATGCTTTAACTTCAATGTGAGCCCATCCGAGGTGGAATGGAAGACTGTCAGACACATACCCCTTGCGTTCCTTTTAAGACAGTGATGCCATGCTTACCTCCAGGTCAGCAGCCGAGTGAGCGACGCTTAAAGAACGGGAGTTGACCCCGGGAGGACCCCGTCTGTTCCCCATTCCATCTTCAGACAACATTGCTTACAACTGTGGACAAAAGAATAAAATAACTGACATTATAAAACTGAAGAGTTTGTTTGTTTGAACGCGCTAATCTCAGGAACTGCTGGTTCGAATTGAAAAAATCTTTTTGTGTTGGATAGTCCATTTATCGAGGAAGGCTATAGGCTATATAACATCACGCTACTACCAATAGGAGCCGAGCAGTAATGAAAATGTAATTGCTGCTACCGCTGCATAAACGGTTTAAGATTACCAAAAATAATGTATGACGGAATAGGCTATTATACGGGATTACAAAAAAACTTGCTTTTGCCTCGTTCGCGAGGAATAGTGACTTCCGGCAGATTTTTGTTTTTTTTTTTAATAAAAACTATCCTAGGTCCTTTCTCAAGTTCCAAACTATATCTGTACCAAATTTCACAAAAATCGGTTCAGTAGTTTAGGCGTGAAGAAAAGAAAGACAGACAGACAGAGTTACTTTCGCATTTATAATATTAGTTTGGATTCAAAATATTAGTCCGAAATATATTATAAAAAAATATTAGACCCGTATTTTTTCTTTTGTTACGTAAACCAAAATTGGCGAAGATACAACGCTTCTAAAACCACAAAACGTCACTAGGTCGGTACAATTCTACGAGCGATATAACGACAAAGCTCCCACTCCCGAATTTGGAAGCGTTTTATCTTTGTCAATATTCATAGATTAAAAAAAAAATAACAAAAAATACGTATCGAATATTTTTCAATATTCTAACTGACGGACTAAATAGATTTTCAATTTATTTACGCAGTAAAATACCCAAACCTCAAAAAAACGAATCGACTTAAAAAACCACCACATATTATTTTATTTTTTAAAATAACTGTTCTTTCTTAAGTCATCAAATGAGTCCTTCCACCGAGGGCAGAGCGGCAGAGACTGTCAGACTTGTACTGACTAAAATCCACGGTGTCCTTCAATAGCCCTTTACGTTCCGGGATCACGGAAATTCGTACAGTCCCGCGATCCCGGCAGGCTTTGGCCCTCTAAAGGGGGGCCCGTCATTTTGCTGACACTCTTTGAGGCGCGCGTGGAACACAACGCGCCGTCGACCCGGGCATGGTCCATGGTCGGACAAGGAGTTGACCCATTACTCGCTGCCCGCATGCCCGCGAAGTTGGTGTCTAGACTTATTTAACAACTTCCGAAACAAAAGAGCCTCAATGCAGGCCAGTTGGTCTAGTGGTTAGTGACCCTGACTGCTATGCCGGAGGTCGTGGGTTCGATTCCCACCCAGGACAAATGTTTGTGTGATGAGCATGATCATTTGTTCTGTGTCTGGTTGTAATTTATCTATAATATGTATGTATATAGAAATATATAAGTATGTTTATCAGTTGTCTAGTACCCATAACACAAGCTCTGCTTAGCTTGGGACTAGATGGCGTTGTGTGATAGTTGTGGAATATTTATATTTATTTATATTTATAATGCCTAAAAACTAAATATTTATTTTATTTTATATTATCCTTAGCAAGAGTAGGTACTCATTTATTCCTAACTTCAGTAAGGTAAAGTACTTATTAATTTACAATTTTCCTTATTTTAGTCCGAAAATTAATTTACATTAACACAATACTATTAACATTTTTGTAGTCACTATAGTATAAAACAAAGTCGCTTCCCGCTGTCTGTCTGTTCCTATGTATGCTTAGATCTTTAAAACTCCGCAACGGTTTTTGATGCGGTTTTTTTTAATAGATAGATTGATTCAAGAGGAAGGTTTGTATGTATAGTAGAGATTTCACCCGTGCGGAGCCGGTGCGGGTCGCTAGCAATAAATAAATACATTAACTCCACAACCGATTTTCAAAATTCTTTCACCTCTAGGGTACACACCGAGACGCGACGCGACGCTTCGTGAGACTTCGGTATCAATTGACGCGTGCCTGTGTATTTTACTATTAAAAGGTACACTCTGATATGATACTGAAACCGCAAAAAGTCTGTAATTTAATGCACACACCGCATTATTACATGTTGTTAAAACTACTTATGCTCATTAAGGCATGTGCAGAACTATTCTGCAACTTTGTAGCTTACTTAGCAATTTTGCACATGATTCTGAACAAGCCCTAGATTGGGGTCGGAATCTTCGCAGTAGGGTTCCGTTTTACACTTCGGGTATAGAATTCTAAAAATGTTTGAATAAATAACTAAATAATTATATTTACTTACAAGACATGGACAAATAGGCGTTATCATTAAGATGCGGAACACGTCTGTTTTGTGTCTGATTAAAATTCATAGGTAAACAGTTTCGAACAAACAAAATAACAGTTACAGAAAAAAAAACGAGTTTCACTCAAAATTTCGTCGTTCTGTTGTACATTTTTCAGAGAATATCTCAGCAATTGTGAGAATATAAGTTTTAAAACAAATAAGTTTAAATAAAAACACAAATACTGACCTGTAAAGATATTTTAGACGAAATATTTACTAAACCACTTTGCATTAGAAGTACGTTTCAATAATAATTTCTTGAGTGTTGTTTATGTATTTAGTTATTTATGCTTATTATATGAGGTGTTTACGAAGTACGAATTCACAAATAAAAAGACATAACACTGTTGTTTTAAGAAAATATGATAATTTCTTTCCTTTTCGCACAACTGCACAGGAAAATAATGGGATAACAATTTGACAGTCAGGTTGTCGAGTTGCTGTCTAGCTGACATTTCGATTTTGACAACTTCTAGTGTTGTTCAATTCAAGTGTTCGAGACAAGTTCCAGACAAACCGAAAAAACTCGCATGAAATTAAGATCTCGGTGCTTTAGATTTAAACTCTGATCAAAGCAATACCTGCCTGTTTGAAACTGAACACTCTTTTGAAATATTAAAAGTAATTCATTTTGATGTAAAACATGCAGATTAGCATGGAAAAAGATAATGTGAATGTAACCGCTATCGCAGTATCGCATAAAACTATGAGACAAGCTACGATATTATTATTTTGACCGTAATTATTATTTACTTGACATTTGGTTATGGAACGCACCGTCTCCAAGTCTAGCTGTGAGTTTTGACGAAATTCCTTTCGACTCTTTCGTACTTTTATTTTAGACTTTATTTCCCTGTCAATCACTACTTTTCAAATGACGTTTCACTACGTTTCTTTACACTTGTGTCATAAATCATAAATTGAGTAAAAGCAGCAATTTAGTTTTGGTATTTGCTCAATTTTAACAATGAATAATGAGAAAACCTTACATTTGTTAAATAATTACGTTTAAATTCGTTAAAAGTTTTGTTTAACTAAATTATCGTTAATGTTCTATAAAATTCATTGTTACGCGTTGGCTGCATGTTTACAAAATACCTGTGCTACCACTTGTAATACCAGTTCGAAAAAAAATAGTTGTGCTTGACGTCATGCGAGCGATGAGTATTTAGCGACAGTGGTTTCATTATTTGGTGGTGTTTTAGTGGACTTAACATTGATGTTTCTTGTGAAATAGCAAAAATGGAGACCGAAAGGATGATAGAAGACACCATACCACCTCAGGTAAGGCAGAAAACTTTAAATGGAACAACCCTTAATGTCATGATGTTCCGTCCGCCATATTTACTTTTTCCATTATTCGCTTGGATTATTTTGTGTTTTTATGACCAATCTAATAACAAAAGTAGTTTTGGAAGGTTTAATAGCCTCCCCAATTACTTGAACAATGCTAGTTCAGACGTAAAAACTATTCTACGTGTTATAGATTTAGTACACCGCCTCGACTATTTTTTTCATCCGTCCTGCAATGCGGATCTTTAAAAAGATATACTTTTTTGTATATTTCCTGTAGTCATTGTCGGGGTCTGTTGCGTTTACGTTTAATTTTATGCGTTCACGTTACTTTCGTGACGGTATTGAGCTGTTTATTTACATCCACGACACAAATGTACGCCAACGGAGCTGTCACGTTTCACAGGAAATCCTAGAATAAAAACTTCTTTTTCATGATTAAAAAGCGTTTTTATGTGTTCCAACCTTCTTTGTGACTCGCATAATTGAACCTCCTTTGATGAACTTGATAATAAAACCGAACAAAGGTGTAATTCATTGAAAAGTATGTTTGTGCTACTTTCCATATTTATTTCGCAATACTGATGCATTTTGCAGAAGAAAGAGTTAGCATAGTGATATAACTGTATCCTGCCAATGTTTACTTTGTAGCTAGAAGACCAAAGAAATAATCTGGTTCAATCTTTGCATTAATTAGTTAGTTATCAGAAAAAAAAACTGTATATAACTTAACATACATACCTACTTCTTGATTCTCATAACTTTGAATTATAACACTGTTGAATAATTCAAACATTGTATTCTTATTAGACTGTCAACATTTTTTTAGGTATTATACTAGTAAAGGTGGAAAACAATACATGTTTTTCCTTGAGGTAAACTTTAAACGAAAACCTACTAAGAACTTTATTATTTTTAAAGTCTATTAGAGTTTATATACAAGACTAGCTACTCCCCGTGGCATCACTCGCTCCCCAACTCCCTATTGCAATAATTTCCCATCTATATTTTCTTTAACATAATATTTTGTCAAAATCTGTTTAGCTTGTTTCAACATTAAAATAGATCATGCAAATAAATACACACGCATTTATAGTATTATAGTAAGAGTAGGAAAGGTATAAAATCAAATCAAATCATTTTATTTGTATAACATAGGTAGTAAATACAGGTCTTAAAGTTATTAGGGCGCTATGTTATGCCAAGAGGCGTACAAATATGGTAACATGCGAGTCAAATTGTAGGAAAATGATAAAGATGTATGGTTAGTAGCATAGTTAATTAATGAACATAGGTCGGAATTAGGTAGAGTTATTTATATACTTACACTGATTTCATACAGCGAAACGAATAGAGTAGATAAGCCCCAAATCTCAGAATTACTTTTAAAGAGCAGAAAAATCCCGTGATTTATTAAATAAAAAGTGTAGTTGCAGTAACTGGAACATCATAGGGTGACTATTGTCATCTCCTTCCCAGCCGTGTCATTCCGTCTCCAATTTACAGTTGCACTAAATAATTACTATGACTCGACATTTTCTTTATTCTTACTGCAGTATCATGTTATTGTAAAGAAAGTCTTGATAAGTATTGTTGTTTATAAAATTGAAGTAATGTATAATAACCTATCGTTGTCCTTTTACAGGTCATAGGCCCCCATCTCGTAAGACTGAACAGATATTATTGTATTTTAGTTTTCATTTTTACTTTAAAAAGATCATTGCCCCACAATAAGGACAATACTTATTTTTGCTTAACGCCTTCTGAATATATATTTTTTTACGATACACACTTGGAATTCCTCCTATATTGTGGGTGCGTTTACAAACATATTAACTCGCATACATAAACACCCAGACCCAGAAGAACTTTTTGCTAGATCACACCCAGACCCGGAACAGCTATTTGCAAATTATACAAATATTTATTTATTTATTATATCAATTTATTTTTTAATGCATCATGTCTTCTTCAATTCTTCCTTACTACTCAATTACTCACTAGTTTCTGCTTTCGACTTTGCTCACATAAAGAACACCCCTTTTTTCCCCACTTTTATAGCCTATAACTCTATCCTATCTTTTTACCAAAATTCATCAAAATCAGCCATTTTGACGTTAAAACAGAGCATACTAACAAACATACACATTCGCATTTACATCATCATCTGCCTAGCCTTTTCCCAACTATATTGGGGTCGACTTCCAGTCAAACCAGATGCAGCTTGATATCAGTATTTTACATGGAGCGACTGCCTGTCGGACACTTTCGCATTTACAATGCTCGGTTATTGTATAAGTTTTTATATTATTTGTTTTTTTTTTGTTGCCCCACACAAGGAATTTCTTCTTTTATCGTGGGTGCGTTTACAAACATAGAAACTCAGCATAGAAACTGCGCAAACCTTTGACGGTTAGCGAAGTGGCCGAGCGATCGATAGCAGCGTGTCGCGGGTTTGATCCCTGCACGTAACAAATATTCTGCAAGTAGTTGTTCCGGGTCTGGATGTTTGTGTATGCGAGTCTCTATGTTTGTAAAGGCAGTCACGATACAGGAGAAATTCCTAGTGTGACCCAAGTTTTTTGTATAAAAAAAAAAGATTTTGTCGTGATCATCTACAATCGGCAAAGTTGAATCTTGACCCATTTTGACAATAAATCGTTTGAATCCGCCAAAATAACAAAGATCAAAGTCGTTTCCATGGATGTGTATGTTTATGCGAATGTGGACTTAATTGTATTTGATTTTTTGTAAGAAAAGAAGCTTGAATGGGTCATGATTCAACATTGTCGATTGTACGAATAAATATGTAAAAACCAACAGTGTATGTCTTTCGAATGAAATGATGACGATACAGAAGATTTTGTCGTGATCATGTACCATCGGCAAAGTTGAATCCTGACCCATTTTGACAATAAATCGTTTGAATCCGTTAAAATAACAAAGATCAAGGTCGTTACCATGAATGTGTATGTTTACGCGAATGTGGACTTAATTGTATTTGATTTTCTGTAAGAAAATAAGCTTGGGTGGGTCATGATTCAACTTTGTCGAAGGTACGAATAAATGTTTAAAAAATCCAATAGTGTATGTCTTTCGAATGAAATGATGACGATACAGAAAAGCAGTTAGTCACACATGAGATCATGTTATCATCATCATGATATTGCTTAAAAACTGTAGAACTGCTATACTAAGCGCAAACGCGGTATCTCAAAAGTCATCGGATAGCTTTATAAAATACGTAGGTCTTTTAGCGCTATCTTGGGGGCCGTTCAAGTATTACGTAAGCAGATTTATTACAATTATTTACCCCCCCGTCACCCTTGTCAGTAAAAGTAAGCAAAGCTCTTACCCCCTCCCCCCATGCTTACGTAAACATTTTTCAATTAGTGTATTGTTTTTGCCTAAACGTATGCATTATTTGCGGGAAACCCCCGAAAATGCGTTTTGTTGCCATTCGTGTAAAAAAGTAAATAACTACCGATGACGTAATCATCATCTAGACTCCCCTACCCCCCATGTCATCTAAAATAAGCAAATTAAAGAAATAGTGCTGACGTAATACTTGAACGGCCCCTTACTAAGCGCAAAAGCGGTATCTCAAAAGTCATCGGATAGCTTTATAAAATACGCATCTCGTGAACTAGGTCTTTTAGCGCTATCTTGTTCAAAATCTATAAAACATCATCATCTGCCTGCCTTTTCCCAACTTTATTGTGGTCGGCGTCCTGTCAAACCAGATGCAGCTGGATATCAGGATTTTACATGGAGCGACTGCCTATCGGACATCCACAACCCTGTAACTAGGTAATACGATACCCCATGGTAAGACTGGTTGTCAGACTTTAGAGCTTTTGACTAACAGTAACGACTGTCAAAGATCTACAAATGAGAGCCGGGATCAACGGCTTTACGTGCTTTCCGAGGCACAGAGGAAACTCGCTATGACAGATGGTCACCCATCCACAGACCAATCTCGGCAAGCGCGGCTTAACCTGGAAGATCGGACTGTGCGGCTGTATTTATTTAGCCACGAGCTCCACGACAACGGTCCTCCACTCAAAATCTATAAAAAATCTTTAACAATAAAAAACATCCCTATTTCAGTTTTACCTAAAATCATTCATACGATCGCATTAAAATCAACTTTATGATTTTTTGAGATACCGCTTTTGCGCTTAGTAGAGCAGTATATTGTCATACGCATTTTTTTTGTTGCCCTTCTCTATGAATTTCTACTGTATCGCAGGTAAACATTTACCCCGGTGATGGAAAACACCGTGACGAAACCGGCATGTCCTAGAACCAAAAATTCGAAGACATGTTACATCTACCAACCTACACTGGGCCCGTAGTGGATAACAACTTACTCCCTAGCACAGAGAGGAGGCCTGTGTCAGTTGGAACAGCTGATATTGAGAATCGGGCGCAGCTGTCAATAGCCAACACAATGTATGTTGCAGGTGACGTCAATCACATGCGTCGACTCTGGCGTGCGACCAATGCCAAGCAGCGCCGCGTACGCAGCTGAGAGAGACGCGTGCCTCAACTATTTTACGAGATGGAACGAAACGGATCAGGTATGGTTATGTTCTTCTAGCTTCACCCCTCCTGTTAGGCTGAAGCTACATTAGGCCGCGACGCGATCTGCGAGACATGAGTGATTAAAACAAATAAATGAATGCTCACGTATATGGCTACACCGTACATCAGCGATACCACGTGTAATCTGTTTCGCTCTTCCAGTCGCATCGCAAATCGCTGGCTAATGTAGCCTCAGCCTTTCACCTCTTTATAAGGATGAGAGGATTCCTTCTTCAACTTCTACACAAGATGGAACGAAACCGATCAATAGGATATGCTCTACTTTTTTTTTATCGTGGTGATATCACCAAATAAGTCCTCCCACCCAGGGCAGAGCGGGAGGGACTGTCAGACTCGTGCTGACTAAAATCCACGGTGTCCTTCAATAGCCTTTTACGTTCCGGGGTCTCGGTAATTCGTACATCATTCGTAAAAAAAAGTTTTTACGGACCTCGAAATATTTTCCCTGTGTGTTTTGCAGGTTAGATTATTTTCTGACCTCTGCCCTCAAAAGTCGAGACATTTTGATAATGAACGAAATTGACTACGAAATCATTGTCACGGTCAAGTATAATAACCGGAGTGCCAAAGATACGTAGAGAATGAAAATAAAAACAAAACTTCACGCCTGTAATACCCGAATGGCTAGGCAGAGGACTCGATCGGATCGCGATATAAATGTAAACTAGATCGTATAGTTCGTTCTTACAGTTAGAAACAAATAAACCTTTTGAAAAATTATGACTGTGATGACCCCCGGGTCATCACAGTCATCAGTTTTGGGGAGGCCAGTCCGACCCTGCGGGTCTAAAACGGTATTTTATTATGATATCAGTAAAGTGGCCCACCACCACTAAAACTGTTTTTTTTTTCTTTATTTTTAACGTGGTAAAATCATCACATGAGTCCTCGCACCCAGGTCAGAGCGGGAGGGACTGTCAGACTCGTACTGACTAAAATCCACGGTGTCCTTCAATAGCCCTTTACGTACTGGGGTCACGGTAATTCGTGAGTCCCGCGACCACTACAACTGTATTTATACCTGTTTCTATTCCAGGTGGAGTTTGTGGAACAGCTCTTGGCGCGTATGTGCCATTACCAGCATGGACACATCAACGCATATCTCAAGCCTATGCTACAGAGAGATTTTATTAGCATGTTACCTAGTAAGTATTACTCTCAAGGCGTGTTTCCATTAGGCAAGTTTTGCATGCAGATGGCACGGTTAGCGCAGTGGCTGAGCGATTGGACTGCTGCGCACCGTGTCGCGGGTACGACTCCCGCACGAAACAAATATTTGTATGATCTACAAGTAGTTGTTTCGGGTTTAGGCGTTTGTGTATGTGAGTTTCTATGTTTGTAAACGCACTCGCGACACACGAGAACGTTTTTTTTTAAAGAAAACAAAAAAGGGAAAAAATAAAAAGTTTGACGTCATATTTGTGTACAAGTTGCTTGAATTGTAAACATGTTTTCGTGAGTGTAAAAATTTCATGCTGGTTTTATTTGTAACAAATAGCTATGTTGACAATTGAGTAGGTTGACAGTTTACAAAAATCAAGTAATTTATTTATAATAGGCTGATTTATCAGCACTTTTTGAAGGTCAAGTTTTACATAAGACAGTCCCCCGAAGCGCCCCTTCGACACTTCCTATTGTTTTGGCTGGGAAGAAGAAGTGGCGGAACAAACTCCCCAGCAACACATCTATCTGTACGGTTAGAGGAACCAAGATTGTATACAATTTAATAGAACATTCACATTACACGTCAATCTGAAATTAAATCCCAGCGGCCGTATGTACGTCTTAAAACCAGGCTTGTTCCAGTGAGTGAAACGATCCAACCTAGGTACATGATCTGACGGCAAGCTACCCATTACCTGCCGTCGAAAAGCCCGCGTCAAAATAAAAAAATCATCATCTTTCGCGAAAACTAAATCCATGTAATATTTTTCTGAAAATAAAAAAAACGTAAATCAAACAGATTTCGCATAGAATAATAATATAGAATACAATTCTCAGTAACATTTGAAATTTAAAATATGGTGTCTCCTGAATTTGAAATTCAATCACTGAAAACGAAACACGATATTCAGAATATATTTAAAAATACAAGGTTGTATGGCATGACTTGTTTTTGTAGAATATTGCATAGTAATGTCGTGTCGGTTCCTCCCTAAAAGGGGGACATATCGATGTATTAGCGACCCGCCCCGGCGCCGCACATGTGCAATCTCTATTATGCATGTTACATACATATAAACCTTCCTATTGAATCACTCTATCTATACAGGGTGTAAGAGACATCGACGCACAAACGGTTACCATGGGTCCAGGACATGATTCTGGACGACCCCGTGTTGGAATTATAAGCTATATAAAATCATTGTACGATCATTAGAAGTCGAGTAACAGACTTGCCTTTACCTATTTTGAAAAAATGTGCCTTTTTTTTCCAGAAAAAGGTTTAGACCATGTAGCAGAGAACATACTCTCATACCTGGACGCCAGCTCCCTCTGTGCAGCTGAGCTGGTCTGCAGGGAATGGCTGAGGGTCATCTCCGAAGGGATGCTGTGGAAGAAGCTCATTGAGAGGAAAGTCCGGACTGATTCTCTGTGGCGGGGGCTTGCGGAGCGGAGGGGATGGTAAGTTATACCCTTTTTTCGGAACTCCAGAAGTCTTAGTAAATTAAACGAGGACTTTTGACGTACATGAATTTGATGGGAAAAAATAGTTCCTTATTCGTGCAATAGAGGCTTTTTAAGGGTAAAGAGCCTTAGACTTCCAAAGTCTGCCGGGGTCGCGGGACTGTCCGTGACCCTGTAACTTAAAGGGCTATTGAAGTACACCATGAATTTGGGTCCGTACAAATCTGACAGTCCTTCACGTCCCACCCTAGGCGGGTTGGACTCATGTGATGATTTTACCACGTAATAAAAAAAAAGCTCATGGGGTTCTGATTTCTAAACGATGATAAAATGTCAGTCTTTTCTCCCGCAGGATCCAATACCTATTCAAGCCGAAGCCAGGTAGTCAGCACCCGTCCCATTCGTTCTACAGACAGTTGTATCCCAAGATCATCAAAGATATTCAGTCGATCGAGGACAACTGGAGAATGGGCAAACACAATCTACAGGTGAGTGTCGTAACACTACGCTATGTGTGCGATGACAGCGCATCTTCAGCCGTGTCAAGACTGGTGTAACGCGTAATGTAATACACCGTGTAATGTAACGCGAATTCTAGGTGTGGAAGGCGCGCGAGCGTTTCATATAATGCTCGTAGTGTCGCGTTACATTACGTGTTACACCAGTCTGACCCGGCTTAGAGAACACATTTTTTTTTAAATTGCAGTACAATGAACGATCGTTACGTTGGTTTAGCAAAAAGCCTAATGCCTTCGCAAAATGACAGCCGAAGCGCAAAAGGACATGTTCTCATAGTGCCAAATTCTCTGAGAGCCATTGAAAGATATTTTGATTTTTGGGGTAGGAGGAACAGAGTGGAAAGTTCCTCGCTACCATGGTGAAAAGGAAGGAGGTGCATTCCGACCAGTCGGGTGTTATGTCTGGTGGGCTTTCAACCCGACATATAAAACTCGCGGATAACTTGGATTGCGCGATGTAGACATCTTAGTTCCTCCGTCGCTGCATAGATGGCGTTAATGTACATTTTGTAGCCGATTATGTCCGCTACAGGGTAAATGAGACATTTTCTACAATTAGAAATATAATAAAAGATTTTTACTTTTCGATTCAACGAAATTAACAGTTGTTACATTCATGTCATGTGAAAAAAATCTTATTTTTGTCCACGCGCGCCTCAAAGTGTGTCAGCAGAGTGACGGGGCTCCCCCTCTAGAGGGCCAAAGCCGGGGTCGCGGGACTGTACGAATTACCGTGACCCCGGAACGTAAAGGGCTATTAAAGGGCACCGTGGATTTTAGTCAGTATGAGTCTGACAGTCTCGCCGCTGCCCTGGGTGGGAGGACTCATTTGATGATTTTACCACGTAAAAAAAATGTCAAACAGTAATAGTATTTTTCTTTTTTTTTACACAGAGGATAAACTGCAGATCAGAAAACTCTAAAGGCGTATACTGTCTCCAATACGATGACAACAAGATAGTTTCCGGTTTAAGGGATAATACAATAAAGATATGGGACAGAAAAACATTGCAATGTGTCAGGGTAAGTAAACATTGTTTTATGCTTTTTGATGGTAGCGGTATCACCCGCTACAACTCGAAAATTATCCCACAGGAACACAAAATTGGGATAAAAACTATCCTATGTGTTAGTCCAGGTTATAAACTATCTGTGTACCAAATTACATCCAAATCCCTTTTGTGGTTTTTGCGGGAAAGACTAACAAACATCCATCTATCCTAAGGGCGATTGTGCACTACAAGGAATTTTACTGTCCGAACATCCGATTTTTTACGGTCCGAAGTGGCATGAAAAAAACGGATGTGCACTTGTCCGTCTATACTCGGATGATACGCCTCAGTTTAGGGTAGCTCTGTCTTTGAAACTACACGCCACATACGGGAAATTACTCTTAACGATGACCGTTCCGGAATGGGGAAAAGTAAAATGTCGGACGGTAAAATTACGTATAGTGCACAAACTAGTATATACATTATATGGCGTGCCATATCGGACCGTAAAAAATCGGACTACCGGACAGTAAAATTCCTTGTAGTGCACAATCGCCCAAAGAAACTCTCAGGTTTATAATATTAGTATAATTGGCTATTTGACAGTAGCTATAAATTACAAATATAATTAGTCCGTCATTTAGAGTTAAAAAAAATAACGGACACGTATTTTTTCTTTTGTCAAATCAATGAATATTTACCAAAATATGACGCATCGAAACTCGAGAGTGGGGGCTCTTGATGTCAGAATTCAATAAAAAATTTACTAAATTGTGACGTATTATCAATTTTGAAAGCGTCGTATCTCGACTATCGACTATTTTTTGATAATCTAAGTTAAGGACTAATTATAATTTTTCAGTCACATAGCCAATTATAATTCTTAATTGGCTATAATTATAATTCTTTAATTCACTTATTTTTCCTATTTACATTTTTAAATATTTTTATAAAAAAGGAATTAAAAAAACATATATTAGGATAATTATTACTGGTATTTTATTCAGTTATATCTAGTGACACTTTAATTTTCCTCATCCTTTTACAAAAAAAAACTGACTTCTGTTATTCTTACCTGCATATGTCCTCTCCCCAGGAGCTGCAAGGCCACACGGGCTCGGTCCTGTGCCTGCAGTACGACGAGCGCGCCATCATCTCGGGCTCGTCCGACAGCACGGTGCGCGTGTGGGACGTCAGCACGGGCGCCATGCTCAACACGCTCATACACCACTGCGAGGCCGTGCTGCATCTGCGCTTCTGTAACGGCATGATGGTCACTTGTAGTAAGGTGAGGACTTGACGAATTTAGCGGGGTAATCTTGGTAGGTGACCCACATTCGGTCACTTTCGTGTGTGACCTATATCGGTCACTTTCTGGTGTGCCCCATAATCGGTCATTTTTTGGTGTGTCCCATCATCGGTCACTTCCGTGTGCCACCCATAATCGGTCACGTTTTGTGTGACACATATATCGGTCATATTTGGGCGTGACCTACAATCGGTCACTATGTAGTATACACCGTATTCGGTTACATTTGGTGTGACCTATAATCGGTCACTCTCGGTGAGACCCGTATTCTATCACTGCTCAACACGCTCATACACCACTGCGAGGCCGTGCTGCATCTTCGCTTTTGTAACGGAATGATGGTCACTTCTAGTAAGGTGTAGAGTTGTGCAGAGTAATTTTTGGGAGGTGACCCATATTCGGTCGTTTTAGATACATGGCGTCCCATATTCGGTCACTTTCTGGTGTGACCCTTAATCGGTCACGTTTTGCGTGACCCATAGTGGGTCATATTTGAGGGTACTCATTATCTGTCACATTCGGGCGTGACCCATCATCGATCACTTTCGGTTTGACCCCATATTCTGTGACTTATTATAATTATAGATTATGGCACTTGGTCACACAGGCTCGGTCCTATGCTTACGGGGTAAGGACTTTTAAGGTTCATCATCTGCCTGCCTTTTCCCAACTATATTGTGGTCGGCTTCCAGTCAAACCAGATGCAACTGGATATCAGTATTTTACATGGAGCGACTGCTTGTCGGACCTCCACAACCTAGTAACTGGGTATTACGATACCCCATGGTAAGACTGGTTGTCAGACTTTAGAGCTTCTGACTAACAGTAACGACTGTCAAAGATCTACAAATGACAGCCGGGACCAACGGCTTAACGTGCTTTCCGAGGCACGGAGGAAACTCGCTATGACAGATGGCCACCCATCCACAGACCAACCTCGGCAAGCGTGTTTTTAAAGTTGAGACCCATAAATCAATAAATAAGAATCGAAAATCAGAATGGGTGCTGTCACTTGCTACTTCGCTGGGCTATGTCGGTTACTTTGGTTTGTCGTGAAACTCATCTCAATTAAATTTTTTTTTTGTTTATTTATTAAAATAACCAACTTGAATTAACAGTTTAAAACCACACATACAAGTTATTGGTCTGAACAAATTAAACTTATCTTTTAAAAAACTAAGAACAAATTAAATATACTAACAAGCAAATTAAATATAAACCGAACAATAGAAATAAAAATAATTATTATGTCACACAGAAATTATTATACACGCAGATTAAAAATTAAATAATAATAATAAAAAAAGTAATCATTATAAATAATCATAAAATAAAAAATCATAAAATATTGTAATTAAGCTTCATAAAAATTAACACGAATTAAAAAGCAATTGTAATAGAGGCTACAATGGACTCCAGGTAACGAGTAGCAGTGCTAAGGAATGTCAGCTCAGTAGTCGCAAAGATATCTAATGTGTCATCAAAAGATAAAATGTTGTTTATGAGGGTGAGTGCAACATATAATGGACTGGTCTTGAGGGATTTGGATGTTTGGGGCACAGAAAATAAAGGACGTTGTCGAGGGCGAAGTGTATGACGGATATGTAGAGGGATAATTAAATCTCATTGTTCCAGGATCGTTCAATAGCAGTATGGGACATGACTTCCACGACAGAGATTATGCTCAGAAGAGTACTAGTCGGCCATCGCGCCGCCGTCAACGTCGTCGACTTCGACGAGAAATATATTGTCAGTGCGAGTGGAGATCGTACTATTAAGGTAAAATCATCTATACATATAATAAATCTTTAGAAGGGTCAATTCTGTACATTGAAAATATTGAAAAAATAAATAGCGGGGGGTGTTGCTGGATCGATACCAAACCCAAATGTATGATTAAAAAAAATGTTGTCTGTCTGTCTGTCTGTTTGTGCAGGCATCACGTGAAAACTAACGGTTCGATTTGGATGAAACTTGGTATAATTATTCCTTATTATCCTGGGCATAACATAGGCTACTTTTAATCCTGGAAAAATACGTAGAAAAAGAAACTTATTTTTCAGTTTTATTCATAGACGTTGTTCTGTAGAACCGCGAACACACGTTGCATTACCCGCAGTGGATTCAGCGCCGTAATATTTATAAGATGTCATTGTCAGAGTTACTCAAAATGGGGAAATAAACCATCCACGCGAAGACCGACATCCGCGCGGACGGAGTCGCGGGCGGAAGCTTAACCAATAAATTATACAACGTTATTTTTAGTATATTCGAAACCCGATACACCTGTACAGGGGACCCAGGGCACCCAGGGCCCAGGGGGACCCAGGGTAGGGCGGAGACTTGACTGACTAAAATCCACGGTGTCCTTCAATAGCCCTTTACGTAGCAGGGTCACGGTAATTAGTGAGTACCGCGATAAAAAAAATTAGGTATTTGACAAAAGTTTGGGTTCGATATTTAAACCAAAAAAGGTTAAAACATAAACTATCTATACATATAATACATCTGTAGAAGGGTCAATTCTGTACATTGAAAAATTGAAAAAATAAGTAGCGGGGGGTGTTGCTGGATCGATACCAAACCCAAACACGTGATTAAAAAAAAATTTGTCTGTCTGTCTGTATATTTATTTATTTATTTATTTATTTTATTGGTTTACCAACAATTGTTACATCCATGCGTAAATAAATAGAGTACATAACACTTATACTAGATGTACAATATTAAGCGGTAAACACTACATGCAAAAAAATAACAATAATAGACGGTTTAGGTGAGCGAAAAAATCAGAAACAAAATTTTTATGCTGTGTTAACTTAATCAAGAATACATGACACAAAATAAATGTGATTAGAAGTGATTTTAGAGTATTATAATATAAAACTATCGTAGGCTGTGTATATGCTAAGTTATTGTGAGAAACAACTGATGCTTAAAACACTGAAGGGAAGAGCCATAGACATCGATTTTACTAAATTTATTATGTAGTCGACAAAGCCTAGGGATTGCAGAATTACGACCTGAAACAGTCCTGCGAAAAGGTGGATAAAGGAGATCAATGGGATTTCTAGGATAATTGTGCGGAATATGGAATTTTAGTTTATTGAGTAGTTGTGGAGAATCAATCTTGCTATGTAGAATTTTATATAAAAATATTAGATCAATAATATCTCGTCGTTTTTCGAGGGATACCATATTGAAGGTGCTTAAACGTGTTGTGTAGCTCGGGATTTTGCGTTTCGCAGTTGAGTATGCTAAATGATTTAAAAATCGTTTCTGGATGCGTTCAATCCTCAGGCTGTGGGTTGAGTAGTGTGGTCGCCAAGCAACAACACAATACTCGAGCAAACTACGGACGAGGCAATTATATAGATAAATTTTTGTTTCAGGCTTACGAAAAGATTTTGCGTTCCGAATGATAAATCCTAGTGACTTTGATGCCTTTTTTATAATGTTGTCTACGTGTGGGATAAAAGTAACTTTTCTATCCAAAAGTACCCCCAGATCTTTTACAACATCAGCTTTGCAAAGACACAAACCATTCATCTTATAGTCAATTTTGATTGGGTTCGGTTTTCGTGTAAATGTGATTTGGGAGCATTTTTTTACATTAAGTTCCATATCATTGTTAGTGCACCATTCCATAATTCTGTCTATGTCCTCCTGGAGCAATAATGTGTCTGACTGCGATTTAATTACTCGGGCAATCTTCAAATCGTCGGCAAACAAATACGGTTTTGAGTTCACAAAGCAATCAGGGAGGTCGTTAATAAAGGCGTTAAATAAAATAGGTCCCAAATGCGATCCTTGCGGGACACCAGAGGTTGCTCTGAAGGTGTCAGATTTGTATCCATTGTATTGTATATACAGGCATCACGTGAAAACTAACGGTTCGATTTCGATGAAACTTGGAATAATTATACCTTATAAATACTTTTTATCCTGGATAAATACGTAGAAAAAAAATCTTATTTTTCAGTTTTATTCATAGACGTTGTTCTGTAGAACCGCGAATCTCCTTAATTATTATAGGCTTAGCCGTATTTGGGTCCAATAGATATTTATAAGATGTCATTGTCAGAGTTACTCAAAATGGAGAAATAAACCACCCACGCGAAGACCGACATCCGCGCGGACGGAGTCGAAGGCGGAAGCTAGTTTCTAATAAAACTTATACTTTTTTATGTTTTTATAGAAGTCTTTCTTCTTCTCTTTTTTTCAAAAAGATTTTTCATATTATTTCATGGCCATGTCTTGATTATTTCTATTTCAAACAAATTCCTATATACTAAAATCCCTGTCTCTTCTTCTAAGGTATGGAACACATCGTCGTGTGAGTTCGTCCGCACGCTAAACGGCCACAAGCGCGGTATCGCGTGTCTACAGTACAGGGACCGACTAGTCGTGTCGGGCTCGTCGGACAACACTATCCGACTATGGGACATTGAGTGCGGACAGTGTATACGCGTCTTAGAGGGACACGAAGAGCTCGTCAGGTGTATACGGTGAGTTTTTGCGTCACTATACTAATGTCGATTAAAATGTGGGCCATTATCGACCACTTTCGGTTACGAGGTAGACCACATTCGGCTACTTTGTGGGTCACTTGCGATGAGAGACATTTTCGGTCATTTAATGAACCGTTATATATGCCAATATGGGCTACTTTGGTCCAAATTGCGACCCACATTCGGTCACTATGTGGGCCACATTTGATCGCCATGTTGGCTACTCACGTTGAGAGCTATTTTCGTTATTGAAATGGCCACTTTCAGTCATTGAAGACATACTAAATGTTGCATGTGAGGAAATTAGGGACAAGTTGTGTAATTTGTGATTTATTGGACATATTTTGTAAAACTGGGGTCACTTTTAAGTGAATAAGGGTAACTTTTGGTACCTCTAGATGCCGAAAGTGGGGCCACTGATTATACATAATTACTACTGTTAGCAAATTTTCAAATTAAATTTTCTAAAGTTCAGTACAATACAAAAAAAAAACCTTTGTCTTATTTATAATTTTGCCTGCAATATAATATATTCATTCAATAACATTTTTTTTTTCGTGGTAAAATCATCAAATGAGTCCTCCCACCCAGGGCAGGACGGGAGGGACTGTCAGACTTGACTGACTAAAATCCACGGTGTCCTTCAATAGCCCTTTACGTACCGGGGTCACAGTAATTCGTAAGTCCCGCGACGTCGGCAGGCTTTGGCCCTCTACAGGCCCCGTCACTATGCTGACACTCCTTGAGGCGCGCGTGGAACACAACGCGCCGTCGACCCGGGTCAATTAATAACTTTATATATATAATTTAATCCAAATTTAATCCACAGATTCGACAATAAACGGATAGTAAGCGGCGCGTACGACGGCAAAATTAAAGTGTGGGACCTTCCCGCCGCGCTGGACGTACGCACGCCGCACCAAGAACTGTGTCTACGAACATTGGTGGTGAGTGGTGCTCCTTACATACATAATTCATCATCTGCCTGCCTTTTCCCAACTATATTGGGGTCGGCTTCCAGTCGAACCAGATGCAGCTTAATATCAGTATTTTACATGGAGCGACTGTCTATCGGACCTCCACAATCCAGTAACTGGGTAATACGATACCCCATGGTAAGACTGGTTGACAGACTTTAGAGCTTCTGACTAACAGTAACGACTGTCAAAGATCTTCTCATGACAGACGGGACCAATAGCTTAACGTGCTTTCCGAGGCACGGAGGAAACTCGCTATGACAGATGGTCACCCATCCACAGATCAACTTTTGCTTTTGAATGTTTACGGTAACGTGGCGCCATAGTTTATTTTAGACTAGTTTTAGAAGTATTTGGAAACTAGTCCAACTATAATAACTAGGTTGAAGGAACCTTACCAAACCGAACGTCGGGGTGCCTAGAAATGTTCCCGAATTGTAATTAATATTCGTGGCTGAGTTAGTAAGGGGTATGCAGCTTATTGGCATCAAATATTTTTTTCTTTCGC
This sequence comes from Agrotis puta, assembly GCA_943136025.2. Taxonomy (NCBI): domain Eukaryota; kingdom Metazoa; phylum Arthropoda; class Insecta; order Lepidoptera; family Noctuidae; genus Agrotis; species Agrotis puta. The sequence goes on along the minus strand of OW964196.2, from coordinate 2,790,230 downwards.
CGGTAATGAAATGTTGGCTTTAGTAGACCGCAACCTAAGAACTTCTAACGGATTTTATTTTGTTCTAATCGGGAGTAAATCACTCCTGATTAGAACAAAATTAAAACCGTCATATCTCTGGTTGGTTACGGTCTAGAACTTAATTTTGTTTTTCTATGGACTTCTTAGGTAAAAAAAAAAAAAATGATGCGAAGGTCCATACTAAAAGTTGCATAGGGCTTTGTGGCACGGTTAATTATTCCTCTAATATAAATTCCTAGACATTAAATAAGTATCGAAATTCCCCAATGTGACCCCGTCCATTGCCACAGGAGCATACGGGCCGCGTGTTCCGTCTTCAGTTCGACGAGTTCCAAATAGTGTCGTCCTCCCACGACGACACCATCCTGGTGTGGGACTTCCTGAACTACGGAGGAGCCTCGCCCGCGCCCGCGCCGCAGCCGCGCCCGCGCACGCCCGACCACGACCGGGACAGAGAACATGACCTTTATGACTAGGTAACACATTTATTTTATAAAGTATGTTGTTCTTTTTTGTCAAGCACCCTGTGGCCTATTTGGCACAGCCGTGAGGCACACGGTATAGACGCCAGCAGGTCAACCTACCACAATCTGTCAAATTTTACCAATCGAACATTAATCTTCCACTCTTGTGATAAGGTTGAAATCTATTAAAGAAGTTTGACAGATTAAGGTATGTAGATGTGCTGGCTGTCTGTACATTAAATAACAAAACATAGTTTTAAGATTTTTTCTTGATAAAGTTCTATTTAAAATAAATCAGCTTATGCTAGTGATAACAATTTTTTTTTAAAGTGTGTATTTATTATGTGTCTCAACTCGTGACCGCACGGTTAGTGCAATTGTTGAACGATCGACTGCAGCGCTGGGTGTCGTGGGTTCGATCCCCGCACGTATAAAACATATTTGTATGATTTTGTGTATGCGAGCTTAAATGTTTGTAAACGCACCCACGTTACAGTAGAAATAAGTAGTGTGGGGTCAGTTTTTCACAAAAAAAAAATCTTTCCTAGAAGTCTAATACTTTTTTTTTTCTTTTCCAGTAATTTATATAAAATAAGGACAAAATATAAGACTTCTTTTACTAAGAGGCAGCCTCGCGCCGCTTTGTGACTGGCGTCACATCAAGGACTAAACATATGTTCCAGCGACCAAGTTACAGAAACAACACTTTGTCGCCAATATTCGGACTTTAAAACTTTAATTTGCAACGATTGAGAGGGTTAAAGGTAGTGTTCCATCGCACACGAAGAAGATAAATGGCAAATAAACAAGTTAAGTCATTTAAAAACTCATGTTCTTTATAAAAAACAAGCTTTTATTGTTAAAGAAATACTTACGATAGACAAAGTACTCGTCAAGACGAATCAAATGAGTTTAAACTCGATGTTCCTATGGCCACCTTCCAGCTCCATCATCAGATCAGCTCCATGTCATCATAATATTACATTGTCACACGATATACATATACGTGCAAAATTTCAGCTCAATCGGAAACCGGGAAGTGTATCAAATTCAACTTGCAAGATTTGATTACAGACAACGGGACAGGTGAAACCAAATAAAAGCTTGTAAAAAGGGTGCTAATTGAAACGGCTTCTATTAAATAACATTATTGTCCACTAAAAATCTGCATTAGCCACAAAATTACTAAGTCAGCCACGAATTAAATAAATGGATTGTTTTGCAAAACGTACAAAGAATAGGCCAAGCCATGCCGTTGTCGACGGAGCCCCGCTGCGAGGCTCCTATTTTTGTCTGCAGGGTTTAAAGGAACCTTGGTGTGCCTCCAAAACTATAAATGTTGCCGAGTTGTAATATTCGTGGTTGAGTTAGTAATTTTGAGGCTATGTTTAAAATGTCGAATTTATTTCTCCTAAATAGAGTCTTGCAGTGTTGTACCTAATTAAATAGTATGTACCCAGATTTCGCCATATGTGTTTAAATTTCCATGTTCACTGTTTAAATATGTCTTGTATATCTTTTGTTTGTTTTAAATATAATCTGGTCGGCGTTAATCGACACAGTCGAGCGGTAAAACTGAATAGGAATCACAAACCGCTCGGCTGCCACACTATCCATTTGCCTGGTCGGCTTTTTCTGCCGATATAAATAATAACGACCCGATCGGCACAAGTGGACTGTAACCGATTAAGTGCAGTAATTGCTTCGGGTCGGCTTTTGTTAGCGATAAATACTTGTGTATATCAAGCAATTGGCTTTATGCCTTTGTCAAACAGACAGGCGAAAGCGAAGCGATACCGAACCGAAGCGAGACGTCAGTCCTATAGTTCTGTCACGCTATCGGATCGCTTTCGCTTTTCTATGTGTCTGAATTCAAACAATTCCATACATTACAAATAAAAACGTCACGCTTCGCATTCGTCACGCCTGTCTGTTTGACAAAGGTTTTATAGTCTGTTTATATTGAATATTAAATTGCTAATTTCTTCCTTGTATGCGATGAAACAGTACCTTAAAATATGAAGATTTTTTTAAAGATTATTTATAAAGCGTGGTTGTGAGTTCGATTCCTAATTATTGAAGTAACTACAATGCTAAATAAAATGTATTTAAGTTTTTTTGATTCTGTATTGTCATATACCTAGCCTTTTCTATTTTTGAGGTCAATTAATGGTCAACTTACCGAGACGCGACTCTTAGTACACTTCAATAGAGCGGCTCAACATCTAAATTTATTTAATTTATAATTTTAAACGTATAACTCATGCGACGCGCATCGTTAAGATGTTTTTTTACGAAAGAAAATTTCAACTTCGAGTAGGATTTGAACCCGCGTCTTCTAGATAAGTACTCCAGACGCCTTACCCATTAGGCTGAGGCTACATTAGACAGCGATTTGCGATGCGACTGGAAGAGCGAAACAGATTACACGTGGTATCGCTGATGTACGGTGTAGCCATATAATACGTGAGCATTTATTTGTTTTAATCGCTCATGTGTCGCAGATCGCGTCGCGGCCTAATGTAGCTTCAGCCTTAGGCTACTCGCACTCAGAAGCTGAATCTTCTATTCCCTCGGTTGAACGTTTCACGGTAACGTGGCGCCATCTCTTCATACAGAAGACGCAGGTTCAAATCCCACTCGCAGCTATATTTTTCTTTCGCCAAAAATCATCTTAACCTTATTTACTACACGAAAAGATGTACATATACAACATTATTGTTAGTATATGCGAAACCTCAATATAGTTTGTTCAGAATCAGTAACTGATTCGATTCCAATAATTTTTACACCATGTTATATTTTTTCGTCGCGTCGCGTCTCGGATGTTAACTGACCCTAACTGTATGCAGTTGTTACATGGAGCGACTGCCTTTCTGACCTCCACAAGTCTGTTATGAGGTAATTATTCACGATTCATTTAACTCCAAACAAGATCTAATATATAATAGTAGGGTATTTGACTTAAAAAATCTAATTAGTCTTTCAGTTAGATTGTCAAAATATATTTGACACGTATTTTTTCTTTTGTTAAGTAAACCTATATTGACGAAGATACGACGCTTCTAAAAATCACAATACGTCACTTGGTCGGTGTAATTTTACAGGCGTTATGACGTCACAAGCCCCTCGAATTTCGAAACGTTTTTTCTTTGTCAATTCATTGAATTAAAAAAAAACTTTAAATACGTGTCCATTATTTTTTTTATAGTCTTACTGATGTACTAAACAGATTTTCAATTTAATTATTCTGTTAAATACCCTATTTGAGAGTGAAGAATTTCCTGTTAATATGAAAAAAAAGCTTTTATAACTATGATTATGAAATATCTATCGTCAAACCTATTTGTTTTTGAGAACCAGGCTTTAAAAAAAACCAGTTTATATGATATTTCCAATAAGATTGTATTCAGAGAAGAAATTACCGTTTTTGCTATTACAATTTCGACTTTATGATCGTAAGTTTAGAGTACATTTTAATTGGCCTAATAACGCGGGTATTCTGACAATGTGTCCGATTTATTTTACAAAATTGTTTTTATTTCCTTTGCAATAAGAACTAAAATCGCTCGACAAACTAGTCAAATCGCGGTCGATATGGACGGTACAATCAAAATTTCAATCGTGTATTCTTACAATAGTACTAGCTATAAAGATTACACATCTACCTTCGAAAAGAGGTAAGTTTCGACTTCCCTAACACTTATGTTTTTATCTGTCGATTTTCACCTTTGACTTTGGTCTTAGCGGGCGAATAAGACATTAATTACTGTGAAGTAAGCGAATTCGCTACGGGCGGCGCCTCGTGGCGTGTTTCAAATATTTCTATACATTTGATCTTAACGCTTTCGCTCCGCGCTAACTGCTCACAGCGGTCGTAAACAGGCCGTAAGATTTATTAAAAAGAAACTCTTGAGCGTTTTTGTTCATCGTTTGCCACTTGTCTAGGGAGGTTAATACGACAACACTTTACTGACGAGTTACAAACGTGTCATAAGTAGTGTTAGACAGAGATGACACTACGCAGCCGAAACTAGCCTGTTATCTCTTTTCAAAGGTCGGTGTGACCTATTTATCGCCGTTGCGTAAACTTGGACGTAAATACTACACTTCAGGTTTTAGAAAGAGACTGTCGCATGTAAGTGACAGAGACGACGCTCTACAAAGCTAGAATAACTTCTTTTTCTTCGAAGTGTCGTATTTTCTACCAGTATCGGTTTTTAAAAACCTGTTCAGTTTAATTGGATTTTGAACCGTATTACCTTGATAATATGTCTGATCAAATGAACGGTTGGCATCTGTCAAAAAAAATTAACCTACCTCCTAAAAGTGGATATTGAAGATTTAAATCGTAAGATTAGCTCTCCCCGTATTATTGTTTTTGTTTCCTGATAGCTACAACCTTGAGGTCTTCAAGTCAAGAGTGAATATGTTACTTCTAGGCAAGCATGCTTCACCGTCGACCACATCATTGCTCACCATCAGGCGAGATAGTGGCTTAAGATTATTAGGTATTGCGAAAATCAACAGAAAATTCAGTCAGTGTGGGCCGGCTATGAGAAATTGAAATGTAACATTTGGGTGGGCAAATCTAACGATTTAATTAGTTTGACATAATATTTGACAGATTAAATTGAATAAGGCTTTTAGAAATTGGCTTCTAAACATACAATAAAGTACAGGTAGCTTACTATGACGTCTTAAAGCCATAGTAGTTCCGGTGAGGGAACGAGATGGCGCTAGACGACTTGTATAGCTCTGTCTCTTTCACTCAATGGAAATACTCTGACTTTAAAAACGTCATGGTACGGCGCCAGATGAGTTATCAAGCTGTATATCTGTTATTTATGACTTAATGAACAATTTAAAGTCGGCTTGTGCTGTAAATATATTCGTTATTATTGGAATTTAAAACTTTTAGGCACTGTTGCAAGCGATTCATGATCGTGGCACTTGTAATACAGCCGAAATATAGGAAACTCAAAACGGATAAAAAAATGTTAAATGACCCGATTTCAGTTCTAATAATAGTTAAAAAATACGTAGCTTGATAATTCATTGTTTCTGTACTTACTGACGTACAATAAACGGGGCAGATTTTAGTAGCTAAAAAAAGATTTAAAAAAAACTTTCTACACTGACATTTATGGCGTAACAAAGCCCAGAGCATTTTTCTAACTAAAAGAGACTTTATCACACATTGAAATAATATCGAATATCAATTAATATACTTATTGGGTGTTAGTCACTCAGATGATCTAATTGATTTTGCATATTATTTCAAAGACAACAGTGTTGAGAATTGTTTGGCTGAAATATGCTCTGCGCTGTGCTTCACTGTAAGGGCGTAATGAAGAACTTTCTGTGTTAAACAAGTACTTAGATTTTATTGGGAAAAAATACATTTTGAAACATTTCAGCGTTTCGAAAGGTTAAATTCACAAATGTAAATAATTATCTGTAATATAACTCGGAGTACCCTAGCGCGAGTTCTCATGTTTTTGTAAGGCGCATTATGACGTTAATTTCGTAGTTAAAATTACTTGAGTAGCTTTTTCATTATCCGTAAAATTTATGTCGAACGTTTTTCAAATATGAAATACGTAGAATTCATGCTAGAGCCTCCGAAGTTCAGAAACCAGGCGTAAAAGCTGTCGAGTTTTTTTCTCATGTTTTTTTTTTAAGCTACTAAAAATACTCTGTTATAAACAAGGACTATGACAATTAAAAATATTGTAAATATTTATTTGTACTGATGAGTAATGTCTGAATATAAGTATGGTCGGGGAAAAATAACAAAATCTTTTTATAATTTTATCGCCGCAGTATCTCGTGTACCCTCCCTAGAAAAGTGGTTCGTGTCGTAGTGTTTAATACATTTTCAACTTAATGATGTAAAGAGTAAAGCTGAAAATATATTAAAGACTACAGAGCGTTTATCTTTATTTAGCCTTATCTACGGGGGTTGTTCGTAAACATTCTCAGTGTTATCGGCGCGAGAAAAGGCGACGGCATAATTTTGTCCCAATTTTTACAATTTTGTATAAAACTACCGCCTTTTGAAGTATTATTTCACTTTCTCTTACTACCCGCAATGACTGTCAAAGATCTACAAATGACAGCTAAAGAACCAATTGATTATCGTACTTTCCGAGGCCCAGAGGAAGTTGTAGTATGTAACAAGAATTGCCTACGCTTGTTTACGTCCGCTTTTGGATGGGTCACCAAAGTTAAGCAACTGTTGCCGAGGTCTGCCGTCTTAAAGCGAGCGTAGTTCCACTGTGGGAAAGAGACAAAGCTATACAAGTCCTCTAGCGCCATTTCGTTCCCACATGTTACACATCATTATGCGACTACTGTAAGACTCGGTTTTTTTTTTCAATTTCAATTGATTTTTCTCGACCATACTTACTGTAATGTAATTACTAATGTAGATGAAAAAGAAACTAGTTTTTTTTTCTGTTTATATTTTTTTTGTTCGATAAAGTAATTGCTAGATTATATTATTATTATTGTTTTAATTAAAAGTGTTATGTGTGCGATATTCAGTGGATTTTTTTAAAATAATTATTTTGTAAAAAAAAGTGAACTAGCTTAGGTATAATATAATGTTAATATTAATAAAAAAAAATGTAAATTTAATAAAAATGGGTAGAGCGTTTTTCGCTCTTTTTTCAACTTAATGATAAATATGCTGTTTTTTGCTATTCACTGTTTTTTTTATTTTATTTTAGTTCTATTTGGGAGTCTATCGTTTTAGTTTAGTTCCTTTTAAAACGAAAGAAAAATAATTACCTACCTTAAAACTTTTCTTTGGTATTACAAAAATATTAGTAGATGATATGAAGAAATAATCTTATGGCGGACATGCATAACCGACAGGTAAGCCCCAGCGTGTACGAGTTAAAACTGTGCAGTTTTCGGTGCATGTGTTGATTATGCATGCAAGGTTAAAACCATCATGCAAATCGTAACATGTATGGCCGCCATTCGATTATTTTTAACTACCGTCAATTCAAATTGAAAAAAAAAAACAATAGTTAAAGCCCAGCAAAGTGGGTACACGTTAGCTAGACACATAACTTTTGACTATTATTTAAGTACTTACTTAAACGTGGATAGCCATCGTCCAGTGACAGTAACTGCCATTTAAAAAGAACAAAAAACGCATCTACCCTCAACTTATAAAAATGCCTTGCCCGAAAGTATTTAATGACACAATCCTAACTAATTGTAGTTTAAAATTGATATATGGATGATATTTCTGTATTTGGTGCCTACCATGACGTCTTAAGTGTAGTTCCAGTGAGGGAACGAGATGGCGCTAGACGACTTGTATAGCTCTCTCTTTCCCTCACTGGAACTACTTTGGGCTTTAGACGTGATGGTAGGACACCTGGATGTCTTTTGAACGCCACGAACTTTAGTTATATTCTTTTGTAATAGACTGTGCAGAATGTACCTTCGTTTGGTTGAGATATGTTAAACTAGTTTACGAGCTTAATTCACAGAAGTTATATCACAATGGATCTCTTTTTTTTTATAGTAAATCATCGTGGATTCTGAACGACACAAGAAAAGGAATTCTCTAAAATTCACGTCCGAAATTCGAATGTTATCTCATTGAGAAACCACGGTGTTCTAGTTTTAGAAAAATGAGTTTGATTGTGTGCATATTTACTTGAAATAAGTTCCTGAACTTTGCAGAATAGCACTACTAATTTGTTTAATCGTGATAATGGCGCTTGAAACAATAGAAACTCAAAACAAATAAAAAACATGGTAAATATCTCCTAAATTCAAATGAAAGCTATAGCGACCATGTCAGTTTAAAAACTTATAAATAAAACTACATACATTTTATAATTTGATTATCTGATGATTATCTCATCGCGTATGTTATGATATTTAAACTGAAGTCAAAATTAGAGTGTTATCAATAAACTCACATCTTTGAGGGTAGACAAAAATTACAGAACATGGTCAATAAGCAAATAACAGAAGTTTAATACTTATTAAAAAACATAATCTAAAGTTTTGAAATTCGCCCAAGTATTCTAATAAACCTAAGGCTTGGCGTTAAAGCAATAAGATTGTGCCTAGAACACTTGTCTAGAAGACTTATCACACTTGTGCGCAGAAATGTTGAAATCTGACAGCAGTCACTTTGACAGATGTCAGATGAGAATGTGACAGATGTGGTTAGTTTATAATTTGAATGTTTGCAGATAAGGGCTATGATTTTAATCACGAAATAGTTGAATGGGGTATTCTTTTTTTGTAAAATTTCTAAATTCTGATTTAATTTTGAGTTGTACTGTATGCACAATTAATTGTTAAGAACTGTCTGTTTGCGCTGAATCTACTAGCAAGCTGGTTTGAAAAGTTACTATTTACACGGTGCGAGTCAAGTGCAAACTAAAATTTCTAGTAGATTCAGCGATTACAAACAGAAAATACTTCTGATTTTATTTAAAACAGCCTGTATATTGTCTTGAAAAGTTATAATAATATCATCCTGTAAAGCTGGGACAAAAATGTGAGTGGAAAAAACGATTTTGTATCTTGTACATATGCTACAATGGTACATTATTGTTAAAAGGTGACAAACAAGCGTATACCTAAAGACTCCATATGTATGACTATTTCAAAATAAAAAGACTCATAGTCCGCGTGGAACTGGCATTTTCAACAAATATGCGTTTTTGGAAATATTACTTTCATTATTTTTCATGAAGTTAATTTTTCACTACTACTTCAAATTGAAATGACTTTCAATAGTCATTCTGAAATCAATTTAATTTAAATGTGTATAAAGTTGTATTTTAAAAAATCAAGAATATTTTCTGCTCAGATTTTTTGTCCATAGCCAAAACTCGCCACGGTTCAATTCATTCTTATAATCCAAACGTAAACGCTTTAGAATTAAATTTAAATAAAACAGATTGTATAATTTTGCCGCTAGATAGCTAATTTAGATTAAGTAAAATACAGATTATATTTGGAACTGTCAGAGCAAAACTGCCTTTTTATTTTATACTAGCACATGGCCCCGGGTACCAGTTAAATCGCTAATAATGTAGCTTTTTCTAAGTAAAAGTTTAAAAATCGGTTTAGTAGTTTTTGAGATTATATGTCACAAACATTCATCCTAAAAAAACTTGAACATTAGTTTAAGCTAGATGCTTACCGCGAGTTTGGTTTATCTTATATTACGCCGTTAAAAGTACAACTTATTATTTTTTGAAATCCGTGTACAGTTTCGGAGATTATCTCGGACATCCAAGCATGTAATGAGATTAATCTTTGACTTTTCGACAAAACACTATATATACCGGATTTATCTCTGGTATAACAGATGACTGAATATAGTTGACTACTCAGACACACAGAATACACCCTTCGGTTGATCCCTGCTTACTCCAAAGCATCAAAAAAATATACCAAAGTTGCATATGAGTTAAAAGGGGTTCTTCAGTAAAAAAACAATCTTAGAACAAAATAATTCTATCATTTTATCAAATAATCAATATCAGCCAATGCTTTTACCTCGAAAAAAGTTTAAAAATACCAAAGTACCCTAAAAGTTGATAAAAAAAATACGAGGCAGTATTGCTCCGACATTTTCGCAAAAGAAAACGCGTACTGTAATAATGTGATGTAAAATAAACACCAATATATGGCGTTCAAATGATTTATAATGAAAAAAGAGAAACAGAATATATTTTAGAATTACCGTTAGAAAAATTACAATATTGTAAAAAGATAATGGGAAGTTTGAAATGCAGTTTGTAAAGCTCTTTGATTTATATCGAGGTGGTCTTGTTTTGTCAATGTTGCGAAAATGTTTTTCGATTCTAAAAATTGTCTCAAAAAGTCAGGAAGGTTATACGAATCTCGACATCGTTTAAAATAGGCATGGATCTCTTATAACTGAACGCGATTATAAAACGCCATTCAACATACATACTTATACTGCTTTTTTCCAAGGAGGGCATTAAACTGTAGAACGTTGGCTACGATCCTTACATACTCCTTGACCTCCCATGACGTCTGAAAGCTAGAGTAGTTCCAGTGAGGGAACGAGACAGAGCTATACAAGTCGTCTAGCGCCATCTCGTTCACACAGTGGAATTACTCTCGTAGGCCATCTGGTCATACTCTGCGGTTGCTAGTACTACGCACCCGTCATTTTTGAAGAACCTAACCTATTAGGACAGTGTGTGTTTTTCTAGGGCTATGAAATATTTAAAGTATAATAAGTCCAATGGTCCATTTGATTTTGTATAAAGACTTCTGATTGGCGCTGTGTAAAAATATTAAGTTTTGTATGTATTAAAAATAATAGCAGCGATACTTATTTTTATTTTAAGATTATATCATTTTTGAGTTGTGGCTCTGCGTAGAATGTTAGGTCGTAAATTTAAATTTAAACCCAAGTGGGTATTAGTAAATTATTTCATAACCACTGCTCTCAAAACGGTGAAGGAAAACATCGTGAGGAAACCGGCATTTCTTAGAACCAAAAATTTGAAGACATGTAAATGTGAAATCTACCAACCTGGTGGCCTACCATAACGCCTTAAAGCCAGAGTATTTCCAGTGAAGGAACGAGATGGCGCTAGACGACTTGTATAGCTCTGTCTCGTTCCCTCACTGGAACTACTCTGACTTTAAAACGTCATGGTACACTACATGGACTGGGCCCGTGTGGTGGATTGTAGCCCACTCCCTCTCACAGAGGCCTTAGTCCCAGCAGTGGGAACATGAGTTGATTGTGCTAGGTCTGACTTTGCAGATAATCGACTATCGATGAAGGTTATTGTATAAATAAATTGATGTAAGGCCTCATTTAGACTATGCAAGAAATTGCATGCAAGCAGCGTTACACTCCGGACTATGGAGGGGCAAAAACTTCAGTTGGTTAAACAAATGCCGCAATGTAGTCAAAATTGCATGCAATTTCTTGCATAGTCTAAATGAGGCCTAAAAAAAGGTTTAAATGCGCAAACTGTGGTTTGTTTCAAGCGAGTTCGATGTTTAAAATAGTTCCTTGTGTTTTTTTTTAATTATTTTTTGTAAACCCAGCTTTTATGTTTATTTAATTTAAATTGTATGTAATTAGATTTTATTTCAGTTCTTTTTTTTACCGTAAAATAGTTGTGGTTTAATGTAATCCATATTAAACGGGGTTGCCATTATAAGGTGAATTTAATGGAGGGTAGTTTAAAAAAATACCTTGTTAAGATTTCTTAAACTATATCTCCATTTTGAAAAGTACTTTAATTTAAACGTGACGAAGTGGAATCGACCCTAGTCGATCACAAAAGCTGTATGTGTAATGTAACAAAATTAAATAGACGGAAAGTCATCTTCGAAATTTCTTTTTTTTTTTTTGCATGGGCAACCTCTTTCTGATCGATTCAAACTGATTCCATGTCATATTTGTGGTTACTAAAAGATCCAAAACTAATTACATGGATATTAATATGGATTATAGTAATACACAAAATCATAATTACCTACACACATCATGTATATTTTTTATTCCGAATTATCGCAATCTTTGTATATATTGCTTGTTTATAATTAAATTAATTTAATTTATTCATTGGTTTTATGTTTTTTCTTTACCTTTTTTTTCATATTTCGGTCTTTTCTAAATCCGAATAACAATCGTTTTTTTTATGTGTAACGTCTTACTATCGCTTCTATGAGAGTGATTCAGTGAAATGTAACTTAATGGAACAGGATTGGTCAAATCAAATAACGTGACGTAGTTGACTGAACCGTCAGATGTGTACCAACTCTTTTCGAAGTCTGTCTTTGGATGAGTCGCCAAGACTGCACTGCTATTCTCTATAAATATAGCCTTGTGACCGCGCCGCCGCAGACTAAAGTTTGCTATGTTCTAAGAGCTACTCACAGCGTCACGATAGGACGATCTCGAAGCCGTCGCGTCAAAGAGCACATCGTAGAGTCCAGCGATGTGATTTGTTATAGAGAATAGCATTCTCAGTCTCAGTCAAAGTCGTGTTGCTTATAAATTACTAAGTTGAAATGTCATGTTACACATCGTACCCATGCGACTACTGTTAGGTTCACGCATTTTTTTTAGCAATATAAAGTTTTACCTTTGATCGCCGAACGTGAACTAGTCAAATTTAGGAACTGCATAAACGTAATAATTTAATGAGACCGCCTCGATGTAAATAAATCACAGTCCAGATGAAAAGAATAGTACAGAGATATTTCTCAGGCAAAAATGTAGGTTTAGTGCAAAAAAAGGCGGGAAGTGTACAAAATGTGAATTGTATAGTTTTTTAGGGCAGTGCCGTTTGATGCTATAGATAATAATTGTATCGATTATGATAGCTGTTGAGTCGAGAAGGCGAAAATGTATTTAGGTTTTTTTATTTATTCTGGTTAGTTATATATAAATTAATTTAGTAATTAGGCTTATGCAATGAGAGAAAGAAATGCAATAAGAGCTTCCCACATTCGATCATATTTTCTAAAATGAAGAGCAGAAAAACATTGGATATAACATTTAACTTCCATCAGAATTCTTCCATTTTAGATTAATAAATTATTATGTATCATGCTAAACATCACACATCATTTTTAAGTTGCAATTATAATTCTCTCTTGATAGTCATAAGATTCATACAATACAATACATCACGCATGTGATCATAGAGCGTTTAAGCGGCGGCGCACACAATAAATTGCACACCTGAGAAGCCGGGGTGGTTCAACCACCGGTTACTAGTAAATTATAATTTTGTAAGAAGCTTGTTTTTAACACAGAATTCATCTAAATATGTTTTCGTGTTCCGACTCGACTCATGGTACCACGACGCTAATTTATCGCGTAAGATCAGTATAAAGTAATAATAGACTGCTTTATCAGTTTGTAATATTCTACCTACTTTATAAATAAATAAATATTGTGAATTGTAAATAATGAAAAATTCTTTATTGATAAATAAATGTCTATTGTAAATTGCAGTTTTATTTTGTTTGAAAGGAAAACTTTTAACACTCCTTGCTTCTGTGTTCCTGAACGCATACTACCCGAATCTCTTCAAAGTTAGGAGTGAACAGTCTTCTGGGTAAGCTTACTCGAACTTCGACTTTTCACCTTCGTCACCTGATACCTGACCAAACTAGAATCAAGATCTAATCCATCTTAAATAAAAAAAAGGTTCAATTGTTCTGACACGCTCAAGAACATCGACACTAGCACCACGTGCAGCGGCATGTTGAGCCACTGCAATCTGATATTGTGATTAGAAGACGTTAGTGTTATGGTTCCCGGGGTTGCGATCGCTTTCAGAACGACATTTAATAAAAATGTGAATACAATTTTAACTCTACATTATCAATACAATGATTGAAAACAATAACTTTGGACATCCCTACAACTGTCAAATTATTGTTGGCGTCGCGCTGTGTTCCATTGTAGACTTTTGCAGATTTTCAGCTTTTCTATTCTTTGTCTCCGTCATTTTACAGGATAAAGAGTGTAACAAAATAAACGAATTTCAAGCAAATATACGGAACGCGCTGTATTGATTGAGGTTATTGAGGACTGTGAAAAGCTTACTGATTTTTTTGTGAAATTATGATATTTACGTGCTTTTAACTAGAAAAAATAATTAGAAAATCACCTTTTTATTTTGAAGTTTAAGTTGGATAATGTCTGACGTTGAAGAACCGCCGACGAAGATGTCGAAATACGAAGAGGTATGATAACATTTTATTTTTGTAATAACTTGTTTTCTAAAAGCCGCGTATAGAAGAGTAGTCGCCAAGTTTCTTCGTTAAGACTTGTCTATAGTTCTGTACGGTTTATTTCTGAGCTTTCGTTCTTAAAATATCTAGAAATAGCAATCTTGAGCTAGAAAACAGAATTTTGATAAACGTAGGCCTTCTGTCCGTCTCTTCAGATAACAGTAGTCATATGTAGTATCAAGAGACATTAGCTTGCGATCTGTTACGTTAAATTCAGTACAGATGTCAACAACAATGCACAACCTATCTTAATCTGCAGTCATAGCTAGGCCACAGGGGGCCCCCTTATCAAAACTTGTTTGGGGTCCTTCTCATCTATGAAAACTTCATATAGTCTTTTTAAAAATTGAGCTATGTTAGGAGTTTTTATGGCCTCGATAAGTTTTACATTTTTCATTAAGGGCAATGTTTATGATTTTTATTCCAATCGTCGGGGCCCTTGACACTTGGGGGCCCGTAAAATTGATACGGCGGTAGCCACGCCTCTGTCAAATGTTCCCAATTCAATATAAACCTTCCTTGTTTGTAATAAAAGTGAAAATAATCATGTGAAGTATGTTTTTGTTACAGTATCTAGACCCTGAGGGAGAGGAATGCTTGGAGGAAGGCCAGGAGGAGTGGTTAAGTGAAGGAGTGCTGACTGATGACGACTATGTTCAAAATGTAAGTGCATTTTAACAGTGAAGTTAGTTTTCTTGTACTGTTACTTCATATGTGTATTAAGAAGTGTTTTCTTGGCCATCATCTACCTTGACAAAGATGAAGCAAGCTTACCCAAAAGGAATTAGAACTCATAATTTCTATTTAATTTTAGGCTGAACAAGACCAATCTCAAGACAAAACGGACACAACATTACTACCAAATGAAGAATCTCAGGAATCAACACAACCTCAAGACGAAAAAGACACAATTCAGACAACTACGGTCATCGGACAAGTGGAACTGCGTGATGGCAACATTTCCCATGGGAATATCACCATTGGCAACATTTCCCATGCCAGTATTATCTCAAATGGCAACATTACGCAGAACATTGAACAACAGTTGAATAATTTGGAGAGCACGCAAAATGGTGACGAATTGCCTGATGATTTGGATACATTCTTGATCAGGTAGTTATTTATTTTGCTGTTTTACGGTCATTTCATATGTAGATGCGCACATTTCAATAGAGCGACTCAAAATCTAACTTTATTTACTACACGAAAAGATTCACATTTCCAGTATCGTCACGTCAAGTCCCGTAGCGTCGCGTCTCTGTGTGTACTGACCCTAAGTCAATGCAATCATAACATACGGCTACGCCCACTTTATTCAAAACCTATAGGGTAATTCCCGCTGACCCAAAATCATGATATTTGGCAAGAAGTATAAGGCCTTGTACAAGTACACGCGGCGCGTCGAGCGGACCGGGCCGCTAAAAACACAATCATACATACGGCGATGTGCAGAGCGAAATGCAATGATTATTGTCCAAGATAAAACTCTTCCAAATTCGGAAGATTGCAATTGTACCGACCGAGTGACGTTTTATGATTTTTGTATTCTATTTTTTATTTCATGTATCTTCGTCAATTTCGTTACAAAAGAAAAAGTAACGGGCTAACATTTTTCAGTAATCTATATTTCGAAGAAATAACATTTACTTTGAGTAAAATAGGCTATAGGCGTTGCGTAGCACGCTCCGCTCGACGCTCCGCCCGACGCACCGCCGGACGCGTCACATGCTCCTAACAGGTCGTAAAAATCTAGTAAACTAATTTTTCTTACACAGAAAGACAGATGGCCAAGTGACGGTCGAGGCGAAAGTATCTGATAACCTGGACACTGCGAAGGTCGAACAACAAGAAGAAGATGATGGCAACGATACTGATGATCTACTGGTATGTAACTGCTCCAATTTATTATGTTTTTCACTCAACGACCTTCAGCATTTTGTTCTGTACGCCTACATTTTTTTCGAAATCAAAAGTGTATGAAAAATACTGGCCAAGTGCGAGTCGGACTCGCGAACGGAGTGTACCAATATCTATTGTATAAAAGCGGCAAAAAGTCGGTTTGAATCCCATGCTCCAACTCCAATTATTCGATCCACCCCAGCTCCCCGAGGAAAGCCAGCAGCGCCTTCGTGTTGCCGACGATCTCGCGGAGAGTACCTGGGTTACCAAAGTACTTTGCCCTGTATGAAGCAATTTCAGGGCAGTGTAGGAGCACATGAGCTGCTGTCTCGTCCGCCACCATACAGGCTCTGCACAGGGGGCTGTCTGTGATACCTAGGACAAAGAGGTGATTATTAAAGGAGCCGTGTCCTGCAATTGTTCGTATCTGCTGTTTGGTTAACCTGAGCACGAGTTTGGTGAAGCGGCTATTGATGGCGGGTAGCGCCTCCTTGGCCTGTCTGCACTCCGCCTGATCCTGCCACAGGCAACGATGTAAGTTACCTGTGCGTTCCCTGACCAGAGTACGTATGTAACCGAAGGGGAGTGGCACTATTGGTTCGGGTCCCACCGCCGTCAAGCTAGATCCCCTACGAGCGAGTTCATCCGCTGTATCGTTGCCACGGGAGTCGCTGTGTCCTTAGATCCACTGAATGGTTATGTTGTTATGCTCACCTACCTGGTTTAGGTTCTGGTGGCACTCGTATATCGTCGTATCCTACGAATAGTGCCCTAACGAACATAGGGGCTTTTTTTTATTGCATAATGCAATTCTGCTCATCATACCACATATAACCAGTTCAACAAAACAATTAAAAACGGTACAGGTTATCAAATAATTAGGTTTTCTAAAAAGCCACAATTTTAAGCACTACGTTTTCAACGAAGAATAAAGCCACAATCGCCGTTACGCACTCTACGCGAGTAGTGGGGGTGCGCGGGAGCGGGGAGAGCGTGCTAGCGCCGCTCGGCCACTATTCGGCGGAACGCGGTGATTGATAACTGCGGCGAGCGTAATCTGGTTTTTAACTAAATAACATTTTTGCCTATACTGCTAAAGTTTATTTAAGGTTGAAATTATGTTTTCTTAAATTGTACTGTATTGATTTTGTTCAAATAGCATAATATCAACGAGTTTGTACTTAATAAAGTCATTTTAATTACTTATTCAATTTTCAATATTGGGTACATAGAAAAAAACCCTCATGGTGATTGTGGCCGTGTTCTGTGGAATGGCTAAATTGCATATGTATAGAAGAGACGAAGCCCTAATTACGTTTGTGTCTTTCTTCTTCGTTCAAAAATGGCTTTGGCCTCGACATTTACGCAGATAATAGGCATAAAGTAACTTATTTCTCAACTCCAGCCCTACTCCACCTTAACACAACAGAGAATAAGGATTTAAGGGACAAAATGCGTATGAAATATAAAGTTTTTTTTTTTGAAAATAATGCTAACCGAGCCATAAGATACCAATACACATTATATGAAACCACCAATACATGTTTGTTCATATTTAATTTAATTAAACACAATAAACTGTCTCCTGAAAAGTAGCTATTATGCAGTTACGCCCTTCTTCGTAGGATACGACGATATTAGACCAGAGTTAACCGTGTGGCTGTCAAGCGCCAGCACTTTACAATAACGTCATCAGTTGGAACACGGGACCCCAAAATCGAAAATTATAGTCTACGTGCACAACCCAGTTGGACAAAGTAGGTGGAGCACGGGTCCGCCCCCCAAAAAATCTCGTTTTTTTGTATGGGAGCCCCTTCTGATTCATTATAATTAATTAAAAATGTGTCCGTTCAAGACTGCGTCTATGTCCCCCGGCACTTGTAAGGGACAACTCTCTGTCGTCGTTTTATTATATTCCATGCACTTGCAAATGAATAACTTTATTCACTATTTCATTTTATTCACAGCGCATGTTAGGCGAAGGTGATCAAAAAGTGAAGAAGAAGACATTCAAAGTGATGAAAAGTGATAAGATGGATGATCAAGGCTCCAGTGATGATGATGAGTATATATACGAGGTATGTATTGTTCTAGTCATATAGTTTCAGCTTTGTAGTGTTGTCTCTGTCACACACTAAGTTATGGAGTGAAGGCACTGTCAGACTAAAAACAACCTTGTTCCTTCATTATGTTCTTTGCGTTCCAGGCTAGCGGTATCCTACTTAGTCCCGCGGACTTAAACACACATGCCCTTTGTAATACATATGAAATAAAACAGCATGATTAACAAGTTAATCATTCTGTTTTATTATAAAAATAGCTACTATATAAAGATAAAATGGATAAAAGAGTGTCCATGGAGTTTCCGTTCCGTTCTTCTCCATAGAGATCTACTTCTACAGTACTTTATTTATTTTTTATTTATTGCACAATGGACACATAGTTACAAGCATAGCTTTACAAAAACTTACTTAAAACTAATGGACACATTACCCTGTTAGGGCGCAGCAAATTACTTAAAACTATAATATATATCTATAGAACATTATACTTACCTTTTATTATAACTAGCATCGTAACAAAGAAATAATGAACAGTCAAAATCAATATACATAGAATCACAATGAAAGTAATAAAAGTACAGTTATTACGTCTTGTGGGATTGTAGCACCATAATTGTGTAATGTTTAATTATATTTTATTTGTCTTTGACAATTCAAAAGTGCCTGTAACTGGCCTACTTGAAATAAATGCTTTGATTTTGATAAAGTACTCGTCCAGACGAAAAAAATGAGTCCAAACTCGATGGGGCTTTGTCGTTCCTATGGCCACCTTCCAGCTCCATCATCAGATCAGCTCCATGTCATCATAAAATTACATTGTCACTCGATATACATATACGTGCAAAATTTCAGCTCAATCGGAAACAAAAGGGTATGCAACTCTTAGTATGGACCTTGGCATCATTTTTTTTTTTCTTTCGCCACTGATTAAATTTTAGACACAATTAGACTATCACCTAAGAAGTCCATAGAAAAAAATAATTAAGTTTCTAAACCGTAACCAACCAGAGATATGACGGTTTTTGTTTTGTTCTAATCAGGAGTGATTTACTCCCGATTAGAACAAAATAAAATCTGCTATATCTCTTGTTGGTTACGGTTTAGAATTTTTTTATTATTTTTTACAAAGTTCTTAGGTTGCGGTCTACTAATGACCAACATTTCATTACTGGCGAAAGAAAAAAAAAATTGTTGCCAAAAAGTTGCATACCCTTTTAACTTGCAAGATTTGATCACAGACAGACAACGGGACAGGTGAAACTAAATATCAGTTTGTTAACACTTTCACTGCCCAGCACCCGGCTCCCGGGTCGAACGATAATTCGTTCGTGTGCCCACAACTTGGCTCCCGAGTCGTGTGTACAACATTATTTTTAGTATATGCGAAACCTGAATATAGTTTGTTCAGAATCTTAATCTATAATATGTATGTATTTAGAAATGTATAAGTATGTTTATCAGTTGTCTAGTACCCATAACACAAGCTCTGCTTAGCT
Source organism: Agrotis puta (assembly GCA_943136025.2). Taxonomy (NCBI): domain Eukaryota; kingdom Metazoa; phylum Arthropoda; class Insecta; order Lepidoptera; family Noctuidae; genus Agrotis; species Agrotis puta. The sequence goes on along the minus strand of OW964196.2, from coordinate 2,770,490 downwards.
TGGGACTAGATGGCGTTGTGTGATAGTTGTGAAAAAAAAAAAAAGAATCAGTAACAGAATCGATTTCAATAATTTTTACACCATGTTATATTTAAAAAAAAAAATATTTTAATTAAATTTTATTACCAGTTAATTAAAATACAATCACCGTACGGTTAGGTTCCTATTGCCAAGCTATTATCACGAGTGTATAACACAGGAGACGCGGTTTACGCAGGTGTACCGCGAAATGAGCATGTTTTTGAACAGTCAACCAGGTAATAAACATGCTTATAACCTTGTGATTTTTTATGATACGGTTTTAAAATTTCGTACATAGATTCTTTATACAAAAATACTAGACAGGTGTATCGGGTTTCGCAGAAACAAAAAATAATGTTGTATAGATATGCCCAGCACCCGACTACCGGGTTCAAATCAAAACACGCTACTAGGACTTTTTTTTTATCGTGGTAAAATCATCAAATGAGTCCTCCCACCCATTACTGTCAGACTTGTACTGAATAAAATCCACGGTGTCCTTCAATAGCCCTTTACGTACTAGGGTCACGGTAATCCCTTGGTCCCGTGACCACGCTACTAGGGCTGCCAAAAATAAACTAGATGTGAATGAATGATTTGAAGTAGAATTATCGTTCGAGCCGGGAGCCGGGTGCTGGGCAGTGAAAGTGTTAAATCTAAGGTTTTGTCTACAGCGCAGTCATGTAAAAACTTTGAAGCTGGCCAAGAACGCGTTGATCAAGCGAACAGCAACGAAGGCGATACCTGAAGATATGAGCGACGGAGACGACGAGAGTGATCATGTAAGTATTATTTTATTTACTGTCTACCCGCGGCCTCACTCGCTAAAGACTTTGTCAAACAGACAGGCGTGACGAATGCGAAGCGTGACGTTTTTATTTGTAACTAGCTGTACCCTGCCACGCTTCGCTGTGGCACAAAAATACTGTTTTTTTGCGGTCGCGGATATGTTGCAGATGCAAAAAATAGATAAAAACAATCCTTGATGCGGATTATATATCATGCTAAAATTTCAGCTCAATCGGTGCAGAACTTTTTGAGTTTTTAAAGCATACACAAACCAACATAACATTTTTATATATATATATATATAAGATAGATGTATGGAATTGTTCGAATCCAGTCACATAGAAAAGCGAAAGCGATCCGATAGCGTGACAGAACTGTAGGACTGACGTCTCGCTTCGGTTCGGTATCGCTTCGCTTTCACCTGTCTGTTTGACAAAGGAATAAAGCCTTAGTCAAACAGACAGGTGTTGCGAATGCGAAGCGTGACGTTTTTATTTGTAATGTATAGAATTGTTTGAATCCAGTCACATAGAAAAGCGAAAGCGATCCGATAGCGTGACAGAACTATCGGACTGACGTCTCGTATCGGTTCGTTATCGCTTCAGACTCGCCTGTCTGTTTGACAAAGGCATAATAGTTGTAAGAAGTAGCTTATAAACCTGTCAGGAACACTGTCCAGGAACACTAGAGTCGTCTATCTGTATACTATAATTTATCAAAATCCTTTAGGAGGCACTAGCTGTTGCTAGCGGCTACAACTCGAAAATGGTCTCACGTTTGTTAATCCAGTTTATAAACTATCTTGGGTGACTCGCTGTCCAACCATGGACCATGCCCGGGTCGACGGCGCGTTGTGTTCCACGCGCGCCTCAAAGAGTGTCTGCAAAAAGACAAAGCCTGCCGGGGTCGCCGGACTCACGAATTACCGTGACCCCGGTACGTAAAGAGCTATTGAAGGACACCGTGGATTTTAGTCAGTACAAGTCTGACAGTCCCTCCCGCTCTACCCTGGGTGGGAGGACACATGTGATGATTTTACCACGTAAAAAAAAAGCTGATAAACTATCTGTGTAGCAAATTTCATCCAAATTCGTTCAGTAGTTTTTGCGTAAAAGAGCAACAAACATATGTAGGAGCATGCGAAGGGTCCACGGTAGAACCGGCAGCAGCAGTGTTGCACGCGTCAGTCCCTGATATGGCGTAAGTGCTCGTGCAAGAAAACTAAATAAATAAATAAATATTCCACAACTATCACACAACGCCATCTAGTCCCAAGCTAAGCAGAGCTTGTGTTATGGGTACTAGACAACTGATAAACATACTTATATATTTCTAAATACATACATATTATAGATAAATTACACCCAGACACAGAACAAATGATCGTGCACATCACACAAACATTTGCCCTGGGTGGGAATCGAACCCTCAACCTCCGGCATAGCAGTCAGGGTCACTAATCACTAGACCAACAGGCCTGTCAAGTGACGGACTAATTATAATTTTTCAGTCAAATAGCCAATTCTTTGGACCCAGCACGCCTTATTGGTCACCCATCCACACACCAACCTTAGCAACACCATCTTTATTAATGGTTTCCCTTCCCAACAGTCTTCTGATGAGGGTACCACAGTAAAACGTATGTTCGAAGTCAAGAAAGCGCCCCCTAGCGTCAAGAAGCCGGAACCAAAGAGAATAGTCAAACACGTGGTGCAAGTCAACTCAAATGTGAATAGAAATCGTGAGTAGACATTTTATTTCGTTACATTTGTTCTGTGGGGCATGCGGGCAGCGAGTAATGGGCAACTCGCTGTCCGACCATGGACCATGCCCGGGTCGACGGCGCGTTGTGTTCCACGCGCCTCAAAGAGTGTCAGCATAGTGACGGGGCCCCCCTCTAGCGGGCCAAAGCCTGCCGGGGTTGCGGGACTTATGATTTACCGTGACCCCGGTACGTAAAGGGCTATTGAAGGATACCGTGGATTGATTTTAGTCAGTACGAGTCTGACAATGCCTCCCGCTCTGCCCTGGGTACTCTACTCATTTGATGATTTTACCACATTAAATAAAAATAAAAAATGTTCTATGGGGCATTGAACCCGCCAAAACGTGCCGCCTAAATTGAAGAGGTATGGTGGATTTTAGTCAGTTCGAGTCTGACAGTCTACCCAGGACGGAAGAAAACATTAGTTGGTTTATTGACAAGTAAAAAAAGGGCGTACACAAACAAATTTTCTTTTTATTTACAGAAAAACCAGAACAAAAATTCACCATAAAACCGACTTTCACAAGCCAGAAGTCGATCTCGAAACCGAACACCCAATCCATAAGCCAGAAACCCACAAAACACGTGGAAATAAAAACCCCAACGCCGTTCAAGCCGATGGACAAATCGACTTCCAGAGAGAAAGTCGGGAAGTCGGAAGGAAAGGAGAGTAAATCGACTTCCAAAGATGAGTTTGATGAGATAATTGATGAAGAAGAGTTTTTGGAGGAAGATGTCTCGGATTTGGATGAAGAGGTATGTATTTTATAAGCGACTAGCACTTCGCCCGCGACTTCGTCCGCGTGGGTTACGTACTTTCCTCAAAAAAATTCGAAGGCTGATTTTTCAATCGATAGAAGATTTTCCATACAAACAAAAACCCCCTTTTCACTCCCTTAAAGGTTAAATTTCCAAAAACCCCTTCTTAGTGCTCCCCTACATTATAATAGGAAGCTGTGTGCAAAATTTCACATTCCTAGCCCCAGTAGTTTCGGCTGTACGTTGATATGTCAGTCAGTCAGTTCTCTTTTTATATACACACATCAACATAATCTAGGGATATTTTATATTTCATCAAATATCTAAAAATCTATGAAGAATTTTCTGATATAGTAAATGGAAGAATGATAGGTTATTTTAAGGTGTACAGTAAAAAATAAAAAACATTTCGTGATTTTTTTGTTTTAAATTGAAATGTTAATTATTTTAATCGCCGTAGCAAATTAATATGGTAAAAAACTTCATTTCTTCTTATAAAGCTATTAATTTTAATGAAAATTTAAAAAATCTTATTAAATCTAATTATTAATAATCAGTTTTGCCAACTCTTACATTAATTACACATCAACATCGATTGTTCATGCTTAAAGTTAGATTGTCAATGTCTTGCTGCGGTATGAGGTCCCATGTTCTTTGCAAGTGGTCATAAAGTTGTTGTTGTGTCGTCAAATTTGTCGGGAAATCTCTCAAAGCTTTTCGTTGTAACATGTCCCAGGCATACTCGATAGGATTTAAGTCGGGCGACTGTGCAGGCCAATCCAAAACTTGAATATCGTGGTCTCGGAGAGCGGTCGACACCGGCCGCGCCGTATGGGAAGGAGTATTATCGTGCATGAGTAGAAATTTCTGGCCCATTTGAATTCTGTGTGGGTCAATAACAGGCTCCACTACCTCCTCGTGGTATTTTTGTGCAGTCATGCTACCTTGGATCCAAATGAGCTGGGTTCGTCCGCCAAGACGAATTCCTGCCCACACCATGATTGTCTCGCCTTGGTATGAGTGGACCTCCTGAGGGTGCCTTAGACGGCTAACTGTCCCTGGAGTTCTCCAAACGCGTGTTCTTCGTGATTCCAGATGAAACCCAAACCGGGACTCGTCGGTGAACAGCACCAAAGACCATTGTTCGTCACTCCATGGTAAATGCTCCCGAGCCCACGAAAGCCGCCGACCGCGATTGCCACGTCGCTATGCTGGAACACGTAGCGGTCTTCGAGCATGAAGACCAACTTCATGCAACCTCCTTCGCACGGTTTGGTCGCTTACCAGCAGCTGGTGGTCCTCCTGGAGCCTTTGTACTAGTTGCATCGCTGTGATATTGGGTTGTCTTCTAGCGGTTATTTGGAAAAATCGATCCTGTCTCTGCGTAGTAACGCGATATCTACCCGTGTGCCGTTCAGCTACATCCCCAATACTGCGATAACGTGACCACAACCTTGATATCACGTTTTGGCTGGTGTGTAGGGCCTCAGCAACGAAGCGTTGAATAGCACCATTTTATAGCATGACCACGGCTCGTAACATTTCATCTCGACTCAAATGACGACGTGACATGACTCCTAAAGCTCACACGACACGTTAAATTAAAAAAGAATACCAATCTAATCCCTGTTCATTAATTAATATTAATAAAACAATTTTAATTTTCCGTAACATAACGAATCACTAACAATTTTGCCACCGTATTTTGTTTTTTCTTTTTTTTTAATATTTATTCTTTAAATTTTGAAAATAGAATAAATGAGGTTTCAATCTGTATACAAACTTTTTATGAAAACTAAAAAGATTTTAAACTAAACAATCGTAAATAATTTACGATTAAGATATCCCTAGATTCTGTTGATGTGTGTATATAGACTAACTGTTCCTCATGGTTTCACCTCCGCTGCTCGGCTCCTATTGGTCAAAGCGTGATGTTATATAGCCTATAGCCTCCCTCGATAAATGGACTATCCAACACAAAAAGATTTTTCAATTCGATCCAGTAATTCCTGAGATTAGCGCGATCAACCAAACAATCATTTCTGTTTTATAATGTTAGTATAGATGTTGAGGAGCTTGTGGCTAAATAAATACAGCCGCACAGGCCGATCTTCCGGGTTAAACCGCCCTTGCCGAGGTTGGTCTGTGAATGGGAGACCATCTGTCATAGCGAGTTTCCTCCGTGCCTCGGAAAGCACGTAAAGCCGTTGGTCCCGGCTGTCATTTGTAGATCTTAACTGTTAGTCAGAAGCTCTAAAGTCTGACAACCAGTCTTACCATGGGGTATCGTATTACCCAGTTACTGGATTGTGGAGCTCCGACAGACAGTCGCTCCATGTAAAATACTGATATCCAGCTGCATCTGGTTTGACTGGAAGCCGATCACAATATAGTTGGGAAAAGACAGGCAGATGATGAATGTTAGTATAGATGAGAGTTCTTCCTAGTGATCGCGCTATTTGGGGACATAATTCGAATTTTTCCCAACTAGATATTTTGAGAAAATATTCGGCATTATAAATTAATAAAACCTAAAAAATCTATATATATAAAAGGAGAACTGACTGACTGACATATCAACGTACAGCCGAAACTACTGGGGCTAGGAATGTGAAATTTTGCAGACGGCTTCCTATTATAATGTAAGGGAGCACTAAGAAGGGGTTTTTGGAAATTTAACATTTAAGGGGGTGAAAAGGGGGAATTAGGAAAGTACGTAACCCACGCGGACGAAGTCGCAGGCAAAGTGCTAGTTACTTATAAAGGTTGTGTTGCATATTAAACTTGACACGTACTTTACTCCGCTGGTCCCCAGTTAGTTCACATCTATGTCACGTCGCGCGCTGCGATCAATTCGATAGTCTGACAGGCCTGATGGTCTAGTGGTTAGTGACCCTGACTGCTATGCCGGAGGTCGTGGGTTCGATTCCCACCCAGGACAAATGTTTGTGTGATGAGCACGATCATTTGTTCTGTGTCTGGGTGTAATTTATCTATAATATGTATGTATTTAAAAATATATAAGTATGTTTATCAGTTGTCTAGTACCCATAACACAAGCTCTGCTTAGCTTGGGACTAGATGGCGTTGTGTGATAGTTGTGGAATATTTATTTATTTTATTTATTATTTAGTCACCCACCACCGACTTGGCACATAGCGTATCTACATCATCATCACCCGGAAGACGTCCACTGCTGAACATAGGCCTCTCCCTTAGACCGCCACGCCTAACGACAACCCTCCACTTGCATCGCACGGTTCCCCGCGACTCTCACGATGTCGTCGGTCCACCTAGTTGGAGGCCATTTTTTTTTATCGTGGTAAAATCATCAAATGAGTCCTCCCACCCAGGGCAGGGTGGGAGGGACTGTCAGACTTTACTGACTAAAAACCACGGTGTCCTTCAATAGCCCTTTACGTACCGGGGTCACAGTAATTCCTGAGTCCCGCGACCCCGGCAGGCTTTGGCCCTCTACAGGCCCCGTCAACCTAGTTAGAGGCCTACGCTGCGTCTTCCGGTCCGTGGTCACCCACATCGTCGTGTATTGACCTGATATTACCTTATTCATTCTCCATTCTTCTTCCAGGAGTTTGAAGAAGAGTCAGAAGGCGAGGAGCGTACGAAGAAGCAGCGTATCATGAGACCAGAAATGATGGATGAGGAGGTTCCTAGCGATGCTGAAAGTCGATCTGAGGATGGAAGTCTTTATGACGTAAGTACCTTTTTTTTTTTAACGTGGTAAAATCATCAAATGAGTCCTCCCCCACCCAGGACGGGGCTATCAGACTCGTACTGACTAAAATCCACGGTGATCCTTCAATATCCCTTTACGTTCCAGTGACACAGTTATCAGATAAGTCAGTCCCGCGACCCTAGCCGCGAATTTCATCCAAATCCCTTTAGTAATTTTTGTGTGAAAGAGTGACCAAACATTTATTAGTTTTCTCTTTCGTTTTGAAGGTGAAAGAAAGAGATATCAACAGTTCAATATTGATTTGTTTTCAGGAGTTACCTTCTTCAGATTCTGAAGATTTAGATGATTGGTTCACACTGGACATACGAGCAGAGAGAGCTGGAGACTACCTGCCTTTATTAGGTAAGAATTAATTCTTTTTTTTGCGTGGTATAATCATCAAATGAGTCCTCCCATCTTAGCAGGGCAGGAGGGACTTTCAGATTCGTACTGACTAAAGTCCACGGTGATCCTCCAATAGCCCATTACGTTCCAGCACGCATGGCGCCGTAGAAAGGAGTTTTGTCGACGTAAGAAAAGACAAAATGACTGAATGTAGAAAGATTTTTACAGTTTTAAGCATGGCAATGTTAAAAATATAGTAAATAAATGTTTCTGTTCTTCAATGGTTTACGAATCGTGACATATTTGTGCAAGAAAACAGTCGATTTGTATAGAAATAAAGTTTTTTTTTTAAGTGGTAAAATCGTCTTATGAGTCCTCCCACCCAGGGCAGAGCGGGAGGGACCGTCAGACTCGTACTGACTAAAATCCACGGGGTCCTTCAATAGCTCTTTATGTTCTGGGATCACGGTAATTCGTAAGTCCCGCGTCCCCGCCCTGCCCTGGATGGGAGGACTCATTTGATGATTTTACCACGCTTAAAAAAAGGTGTATTCTGCCTATTCTCAAACATATCTTTGTCTCCCTCAGGTACAAAAGCCCGCTCTCTTCTCCTAGCCGAACATCGGCGAGTGAGTGCGAAGGTAGCGACCCTCCGTCACAGTCTGTCTGCCCTCACGGAGTCAGCCAGGAAGCAGGCAGACCAGCTCAGGACAGCTGCGATGGCCCTCGCTGAGATAGACGATACACTGAGAGCTGCGTGACAATCCTGCTCGGCTCCTAAGTGACACAGCGTGATGTTAACAAGTATAATGTGTTTCAACTAAGGAAGCTTACCCGATGCGATTCGCAAATTCTACTAAATAAAAATGAAAATCGACCTTGCTACTGCTATGCAACATTATGTTTAGTATATGCGAAACCTGAATATAGTTTGTTCAGGATCAGTAACTGAATTGATTTCTGTAATTTTTACACCATGTTATATTTTGCTCCAAAAATGTTTTAAATAAATTTTATCACCAGTTTATTATAATACAATCACTGTACGGTTATGTACCTATTGCCAAACTATTATCAATGAGTGTACGACACAGGAGGCGCGGGTTGAGCGAAGACCGCGCCTCTCCGCGAAGTTAGGATATTTTTGAACGAGCAATCAGGTAACATAACAAGCTTATAACTTTATGATTTTTCATGATACAGTTTTTAAATGTTGTACATAGATTCCTTACACAAAAATACTAGACAGGAGTATCAGGTTTCGCACAAACATAAAATAATGTTGTATAATGACGCAATTCGACTGACTTACGTCGTCGTGGCGAGCGTGTTTTGTTTTTCATCTACTCGTAGATAACCGCACGTTTTATGTCATATGTCGTAGTGGTAAGGATGATTTTCACTTGTAGTTGGAATCGGTCGAATTGCGTCTATCGCGTCACGGGTAAACTCCTTAAGAAGGTCAGTTGGTGACGACAAACTGTGACGTCATGGACCTTTATAAACACTTGTAAGCTTTAAAATAAACAATTATCATTTGAAAATTAGTCTAACGAGATAATTAAGATAATAAACACTATTAAAAATTAATTAGCGCTGAGCATTTTATTGTTAAACGTTATTTTCAAGTCACTTTTGACCATAGACCTTCTCAGTTGAACCTTTTATTTTTCATATAATGCGATGAGGAGATCATTACAAGTGAATTTTAACCTTAAACAGTTAGATAAAGAGTTTAAAACGATTCGCTCTACTGATACATCATAAAATCTATTCCAAAAAGTCTATATTATGAACTCTAATATTCGTCTTTTGTTGCTTAAGAACTGTTTTGAACTGTATTTTAAATAAAATACGTTTGAAATTCACTTGTGAGTGTTAAGGACATAATTTTAAGTTTTTAGTAAAAGTAAGGTAGTTGTAAGTTTGTAAATATGTACCACAATTAATTTGAATTCAAATAAAATAGTTTTTAAAAGAATTTCATGTTTTTTTTTCTTTATTTTTGTTCTCCCACCCCGGGCAGACCAAGAGGGACTGTCAGACTCGTACTGTTGACTCAAATCCACGGTGTCCTTCAATAGCCCTTTACGTACCGGGGTCACGGTAATTCGTGAGTCCCGTGACCCCGGACCTATCAAATGTGCTTAGCAAAACATAATGCCTATAATGTTCCCATTGCTGGGACATAGGCCTCCTCTCCTATTAACATCAATGTATACCATGTTTTACGCAAATAAATGATTTACTTACTTACTTTACTTACTTACCTACTACTCTCTGTGAAGGGAGTAAGTTGTAATCCACCACGCGGACCCAGTGCGGGTTGGTAGATGTCACATATCTTTGAATTATTGGTTTTAGGACATGTCGGTTTTTTCATGATGTTTTTCTTCACCGTTTTGAGAGCAGTGGTGATGAAATATATTACACAAACTAGCTTCCGCCCGCGACTCCGTCCACGCGGATGTCAGTCTTCGCGTGGGTGGTTTATTTCTCCATTTTGAGTAACTCTGACAATGACATCTTATAAATATCTATTTAACCCAAATACGGCTAAGCCTATAATAATTAAGGAGATTCGCGGTTCTACAGAACAACGTCTATGAATAAAACTGAAAAATAAGATTTTTTTTTCTACGTATTTTTCCAGGATAAAAAGTATCCTGTTTTATGCCCAGGATAATAAGGTATAATTATACCAAGTTTCGTCGAAATCGAACCGTTAGTTTTCACGTGATGCCTGCATATACAGACAGACAGACAAACATTTTTTTAATCATATATTTGGGTTTGGTATCGATCCAGCAACACCCCCCGCTATTTATTTTTTCAATATTTTCAATGTACAGAATTGACCCTTCTACAGATTTATTATATGTATAGAAAAGCCATTACACAAAAAGCCAGTGATCAATATATACGGGCTACTCGAGCAGTTAGCCAGTGATCAACATACATAGACTATGGTAGTTAGTCAGTGATCAATATAGGTACACGGACTGTAGCAGTTAGCCAGTGATCAACATACACGGACTGTAGCAGTTAGCCAGTGATCAACATACACGGACTGTAGCAGTTAGCTAGTGATCAACATACACGGACTGTAGCAGTTAGCCAGTGATTAACATACACGGACTGTAGCAGTTAGCTAGTGATCAACATACACGGACTGTAGCAGTTAGCCAGTGATTAACATACACGGACTGTAAGCAGTTAGCCAGTGATCATATACACGGGCTGCTCGAGCAGTTAGGCAGTGATCAACATACACGGACTGTAGCAGTTAGCTAGTGATCAACATACACGGACTGTAGCAGTTAGCCAGTGATCAACATACACGGACTGTAGCAGTTAGCTAGTGATCAACATACACGGACTGTAGCAGTTAGCCAGTGATTAACATACACGGACTGTAAGCAGTTAGCCAGTGATCATATACACGGGCTGCTCGAGCAGTTAGGCAGTGATCAACATACACGGACTGTAGCAGTTAGCTAGTGATCAACATACACGGACTGTAGCAGTTAGGCAGTGATCAACATACACGGACTGCTCGAGCAGTTAGGCAGTGATCAACATACACGGACTGTAGCAGTTAGCTAGTGATCAACATACACGGACTGTAGCAGTTAGGCAGTGATCAACATACACGGACTGTAGCAGTTAGCTAGTGATCAACATACACGGACTGTAGCAGTTAGTGATCAACATACACGGACTGTAGCAGTTAGCCAGTGATCAACATACACGGACTGTAGCAGTTAGTGATCAACATACACGGACTGTAGCAGTTAGCCAGTGATCAACATACACGGACTGTAGCAGTTAGCCAGTGATCAACATATATGGGCTGTTCTTTGATCTGATTCGATTCGATGATTAGACTACGATAAAAAAGATAAGTTTAGGTAAATAATTATTTGTAATCTACAAGATAGTCACACTTGAAAAGCGACCCTCGCAAACCATCCGTTACCATAGCAACCAAATTGTTATTTCAATTTGACTTCTTCATTGGCACAAGAGAATAACAAATACATAGTTTTGTTGTAAATATTTTTTCATCAAAATGAGTGGAGATACTTTATACGTAGCGCCCAGAACTAAACGTAGTGTACGTAAAATTAGGTGCCATGATTATCTATACGGTAAGTCTTATTCTCTTTTGTTTAGCGTGGTAAAATCATCAAATGAGTCCTCCCAACCAAGGTAGGGCAAGAGGGACCGTTAGAATTGTAGTGACTAAAATCCACAGTGTCCTTCAATTGCCATTTAGGTTCCGGGGTCACAGTTGCTCGTTAGTCCCTCGACCCCGGCAGGCTTTGGCCCTCTAAGGGGGGCCCCGTCAATGTGATGACAGCTCTTTGAGGCGCGAGTGGTACACGACGCGCTGTCAACCCGGGCATGGTCCATGGTAGGCGTGGGATTGCAATAATGGGTAGCTCGCCGTCCGATCAAGAACCAAGTCCGGGTCGACGGCGCGTTGTATATCACGCGTGCATCAATAAGCTGTTAGCGAACTGACGTGGCACCCCAACGCATGCCAGGATCGCGGGGCGGAACTCGGAATCGCTGGTCGGTCCAATTAGGTAACCATGACCCTGAAACTTCAAGGACAATGGCAACAGGGTAGATTTTAGTCGAATCTGATAGTCCCTTACGCTTCACCCTCAGTGGGAGGACTTTTGATGATTTTAACAACTGAAAAAAAAATTCGCGCCTGTATTAAAAGGACACACCTGAAACGTAATGGGCAACTGAAGGATCAGGGTGGATTTGAGTCAGTGAGAGTTTGATAGTCCCTTCAGCTCCACTCAGGGCGGAGGAAAATGACTAGGAATGATATGAATTTACTATTTTAAGGCAATTTTGTCGTTAGATTCGGCGTTCATCGTGTCAGGAGCTCGTGATTACGCGCGCTCAGCTTTCAAGGCAGCCATGGCCTCCTCACAAGTTGTAAGTAGTATATTAAATAATCTGTCTTACTACAAAACAGTGAAACATCTGATGAACATATCTGTTGAACACTTGTCTTCTGTTGAACACTTCAAAACAAAAAAGTGTAAATGCAAAACGACCCTTATATCAACTTAAAATGTCTTTTGACGTTAACAATTTTTTAGACACTGTTTAACAGATGTTTAACTTTTTTGTGGTAACCGAGCCGTGACCGTATGTTCCATGCGAGAATTGAACACGCACCGCAGTAGTCAATTACTCAGCCACTGCGCTTACCGTCTATCAAATCAAATCAAATCAAATGCATTTTTTTCAAGTAGACCAGTTACAGGCACTTTTGAATAGTCAAAGACATAAAATATAATTAAATACTACAAAATTATGGTGCTACAGTCCCAGTCACAAAACATAAAAACTGTGAAAGTACCGTAGATGCCCATTCCATTATCCTATATCTATCTTTCTATCTTGGATTCACTGTTTCTTTTACATCCCATAGTTTGTAAATTAAGGACTTTTAAACGTTGTATTTCTATTTGCAGATTTTGCAGCCGATTTACAACACGATGTTCTCAGAGCACAGTCTTCGACCGAGAATGAATGTTGGTAAGTCTGATTAAAAGTAGAAGAACTTTTTTTCTGTGGATGGGTGACCATCTGTCATAGCGAGTTTCCTCCGTGCCTCAGAAAGCACGTAAAGCTGTAGGTCCCGGCTGTCATTTGTAGATCTTTGACAGTCATTACAGTTAGTCAGAAGCTCTAAAGTCTGACAACCAGTCTTACCATGGGGTATCGTATTACCTATGTACTGGTTTATGGAGGTCCATGTAAAATACTGATATTCTGCTGCATCTGGTAATCGACGAAAATAAAATTGGGAAAAGGCTAGGCAGATGATGAACCTTTTTTTATAGGCTCGTGTTTGACCACTATCTCGCTTGATGGTAAGTAATTGCCTAGAAGTAACCTATTCACTCTTGACTTGAAGACCCCAAGGTTGTGCTATCAGGAAACACACACTCCTGCAGAGAATTCCTCCACTCCTTAGCTGTGCGTACAATAAAAGTATTGCCAAAACAGTTTGTACGTAAGGGTGGGATGTCCGGTCGCGGGACCCACGAATTACCGTGACCCCGGTATGTAAGGGGCTGTTGAAGGACACCGTGGATTTTAGTCAGTCAAGTCTGGCAGTCCCTCCCGCCCTGCTCTGGGTGGGAGGACTCATTTGATGATTTTACCACGATAAAAAAAAGCGTGGGATCTCGGCCATGTACCGATGGTGCATTTCCGTACGTCTATATTTCTCACAAAACGGTGTAGGAAAACGACATGTCCTAGAACCAAAATTTCGAAGAAAATGTGACATCTACCAATCATGGACCTGTGTGGTCGATTACAGCACTCTCCCTCACAAAGAGGACATTAAATAGGCCAGTTTCCGTAGAGCCATTTTAAACTATTTTTCTGTATCCCAGCATTGAGTATATTATAGATTGATGATTATGCCATCTTTCAACAGTGTACCACCCTAACTGCCGTCTCCCGGACCACATAGACAGATCTTACAACGCCTATCTAAACCGTGTGCAGGAAGCTAAATCTGTGCCGACGCCTGATTTTGCTGGGAGGGATTGTTATAAATTTACTGCTATGTAAGTATATTCGTATTGTAGAGGAACGGGAAGGAGGAAGGATTCGTAGAGGAACCAGAGTTGCCGACATAGCCCAACGAATTGGCAAGTTAAAGTGGCAGTGGGCAGGCCACATAGCACGCAGAACTGATGGCCGATGGGGCCGCGCCGTAAGGTTGAAAATGGAGACCGTCATTTTTTATAAATGTGTGAGTGAGCGCCACGTACTTACACAGTTAAATGTTTTGCTTGGAGATGTTCACTTGTTTTACGTAGGAATCGATCGACGCAACGGATTTGTTCTTCCGTGTTTATGGCTTAAATTCTCAGTGGCCTTATAGAAATCTGGACATTCTAAAATCAAAGATTGGAGCATAGACTCAGAACAAACCTTCTTATTTGTTATTTTTTTCTTGCAGGCCAAGGAAGATATTGACGATACCGGCCACCACGCCAGACTTCCGGCCCAACACACCAGTCGTGCAGATACCACCGCCCGGGAAGCCGAGGAACCGCGCTACTCAGAGCTTGTTCAGGTAACCCTGTTATTGCATGATGAAAAGCCTCCCATAAATCCATACGTATATCTATATTTACGAGCAAGTCACCAATTCCACAGAGCCTAAAGACTTAGGTCTTCAATCAGTGCGTCCTCCCTGTTATGACTTGCGGAGCCTAAATTTAAAGTCGCGAGCTATGGAAAGGGCTATGCTTGGCGTTTCTCGGCGGGATCGAATTCGTAATGAAATGATCCGACAGAGAAGGAAAGTGATCGAAATTGCCCACAGAATAAGCAACCTGAAATGGCAATGGGCCGGCCATATTCTTTCTTTTTAAAAAAACGATGCCCCGCACCAGGAATTTCTCCTGTGTCGCGGGTGCGTTTACAAACATATAAATTCCCATTCACAAATCCCCAGACCCGAAACAACTACTTGTAGATCATACAAATATTTGCTCCGTGCGGGAATCGAACCCTCGACACGCAGCGCAGCAGTCCAATCGCTCAGCCACTGCGCTAAGCGTGCCGTCAAATCCAAATTAATATTATAAATGCGAAAGTAACTCTGTCTCTCTGTCTGTCTGTCTGTCTGTCTTTTCTTCACGCTTAAACTACTGAACCGATTTGTGTGAAATTTGGTACAGACATAGTTTGGAACTTGAGAAAGGACATAGGATAGTTTTCACTATTCCACGCGAACGAAGTCGCGGTCAAAAGCTAGTAGTATATATTAGTCGTAGAAACCATGACCGTTGGGGCACGTGTACTGCCCCCCCCCTAGATTCGGTGCTGATAAGGCCTCACACCCAGGAATATATTGCTATGTTACAGAGAGTCTTCAGCTCAAACGATACCGTGGCAGCCAGATGGGAAACCGGCGGAGATATGCGACAAGACCCCAGAAGTGCTGTACCTCGATAACTTGGAATGGGGTGCGTAAGCGCCAAGTATACATATACGTATTATTATTAATTGATAATTGGTTGTTCACACAGCCGTTGTAATTTGGTAAATAAATAAATAAATTACTCAAGAGGAGTTCCGTGGCTAAGTAATTTATGGCCGCACGGGCTGATGATTGGGTGACTCGCCGTCCGATCATGGACTATGCCCGGGCCGACGGTGTGTCGTGTTCAACGCGCTCCTCAAAGAGTTGTCAGCGAAATGTCAGCGTCTCCCTTAAAGGGCCAAAGCCTGCCGGGTCGCGGCACTGGCACATCAAGTAACCGTGATCCTGGAAGACTTAAAAATAATTTACGCATTATTATTAAAAAGTTTAATATCTTAACTAATTAGTAAGTCTTAAAGTTGTAAGTCAAACGGACGCGTCAATCTATCTATATATATATAAAAGGAGAACTGAATGACTGACATATCAACGTACAGCCGATACTACTGGGCCTAGGAATGTGAAATTTTGCACACGGCTTCCTATTATAATGTAAGGGAGCACTAAGAAGGGGTTTTTGGAAATTTAACCTTTAAGGGGGTGAAAAGGGGGAATTAGGAAAGTACGTAACCCACGCGGACGGAGTCGCGGGCAAAGTGCTAGTCATAAAAAAAAAAATGCTTACAGTTTTTGCACAAGAGTGAGCCTTTATTTTCATAACTTAACTTACGAATGTTTTTTTAATAATTTCTCATATTTCTTGCAACATGTTTAGGTCCCGGCTCTCCATACCGCATCGGAGATCTACCAACAGATTTCCACACGACTGAAATTATTAACAAGTAAGATTTTTTCTAAAAATTATTCTTCTTGTATGTATATATTTAATGTTTTTACTGCTGGTACACAGCACTCATCTCTGTGAAAGGGACTGTGGTAGATGTTACATTGTCTTCGAATTATCGCCGTCATGACAGGAAACGGCGGTGCTCTGCCGCGCGCGGGGCAGTCCTGCACCGTATGCTCCACCGTGTCCTCCGGACGATCTTC
The DNA here is from genome assembly GCA_943136025.2 of Agrotis puta. Classification (NCBI taxonomy): domain Eukaryota; kingdom Metazoa; phylum Arthropoda; class Insecta; order Lepidoptera; family Noctuidae; genus Agrotis; species Agrotis puta. The sequence continues at coordinate 2,754,041 of OW964196.2, read as the reverse complement.
GCAGTGGTGACACCCAGGCGCTTCTTCCCTCCTTATCAGACACAGGTACCTCCCGAAACTTCCGTGTCCGGTGAGGACCTGCGTCATGCGGTAGGTAAGGACACCGTGACGCCTATCCAGCCACTCCTCAAAGAGGGGTCTTACCGCCGCGATTGCGGCGTGCCCGAATCTTGTTACTTAATGTGCGTGGCGAATCTTGTTACTTAATGTTATTTGCACTTACGAGTAATTATTGTATAATTATGAAGCGTGCGAGTGTTAGAAAAGCGCGCATGACGCCAATATGGTGTCGCCTTCACAGTTAATTTTGTCGCATAGTACAACTCCTCTGCTTATTATCCAGGATGCGTCATGCTCGAGCTTGGATGGAGCTGGTGGAGTCCAACAAGTTCCCTCGATGGATGAAGAAGAGAAATGCCATTATTGATGATGTGGTGGTTAAAGATTGGCTTTTTAGACAGGCGGTAAGTACTTACTAATCATCTTTCTTCAAAAGACCATTTCAGACTCTAAACCTACATGGTCCTCGTACAGCCTGATCTACATATAATGTCTGGACTTTAGAAGAGACTGCGACCTCTGAGTTTGTTTCGGCTGTTTTTTCTCAGAGTAGTCAGGTACGAAACACCGGTCTCTCCTAGTCTTATGAAAATACGTGTCGATTTAACCGACTTGCATTTTTTTCTTTTTTTTTTATAAAACGTTGCCCCACAGTAGGAATTTCTCCTGTGTCGTGGGTGCGTTTACAAAAATAGAAACTCACATACACAAGCACCCAGACCCGAAACAACTACTTGTAGGTCATACAAATATTTGTTCCGTGCGGGAATCGAACCCACGACACGCAGCGCAGTAATCCAATCGCTTAGCCACTGCGCTAACCGTGCCTTCGAAATAAACATAATTTCATTACATCATCATCTTCCTGCTTATCCCATTTGGTTTGTGGTCGTCGCAACACGTTTTCTACTTCCATTCCAGTTTGCTGTAAGTATATCATTCCTTCCCAGAATTTGATCCTTATTAGCAACACTATCGAATGGTGTAATAATTAATAATAATTCGACAGGCCTGTTGGTCTAGCGGTTAGCGACCCTGACTGCTATACCGGAGGTCGTGGGTTCGATTCCCATCCAGGACAAATGTTTGTGTGATGAGCACGATCATTTGATTTGTTCTGTGTCTTGGTGTAATTTATCTATAATATGTATGTATTTAGAAATATATAAGTATGTTTAACAGTCTCCTAGTACCCATAACACAAGCTCTGCTTAGCTTGGGATTAGATGGCGTTGTGTGATAGTTGTGGAATATTTATTTATTTAATAATACAGGATGTGATTTTATTCCAAAATCTGCGAGTACGATTCCTGGCCAGAATTATTGATTTTTCTAAAACCCAATGATGCAATATTAGTTTTCATCAAAATTGGGTTTCGAGACTCCTTAACGTTTTTTATTAGTCCTCATAGTTTAGGATATAGCCATCCATGCCCAGTTGAAAAATTCATCCTGTATATCATGTACCTACGCTTTTTTTCAGCATCGTTCAAGAACACGCGAAATTAACACTCACCATTAATTTTCCAGGAGATAGATGAACTCCAAGACATTCGCCTGGAACTGCTACACAAGTTGCAGATGTCGCAGCGGCAGAAGGCGACGAACCGCACCAGCACGAAGCTGGCCAAGCTCTGGAACGTCAAGAAACAGGAGATGGACAAGAAAGTCAATAATATTAGGAAGACCAGGGACAGAGGTTAGTTTAGACCCCTGACTGGAAGGTCTAAGCGAATTTGATTTGCAATTTTTACAAACTAAAATGATAATCATACTTGCTAGTACGATATAATTCGACTGACTTACGTCGTCGTGGCGAGCGTGTTTTGTTTTTCATCTACTCGTAGATAACCGCACGTTTTATGTCATATGTCGTAGTGGTAAGGATGATTTTCACTTGTAGTTGAAATTGGTCGAATTGCGTCGCACCGCGTCAACAGCAAGCTCCTAAGCGAGCTTGTATCGTGACCTAACGAGCCTAATTAAATCTAAATATTTATATCAGACTAGCACTTTGCCTGCGACTTCGTCCGCGTTGGTTAGGTACGTACTTTCCAAATTCCCCTTTTTCACCCCCTTAAAGGTTAAATTTCCAAAAACCCCTTCTTAGTGCTCCCCTACATTATAATAGGAAGCCGTGTGCAAAATTTCACATTCCTAGCCCCAGTAGTTTCGGCTGTACGTTGATATGTCAGTCAGTCAGTTCTCCTTTTATATATATACTCGTATATATATAGATAGATATTAAATTAAAAATAACATTAAAATAAAACCACAAAAAGGGGAAGAGACACTTAGGCGTTCAAGAACTCCTCCGCATCGCTGTCATCCGGGAACGTGCCCAGAAGGCTGGCAGCATTGCCTCGTTGGATGGCAATCTTATTCTTTGACCAAAGAAAGAATCAGCCATGTGGTCACGCGAAGTGTCGATCAGTCGGCGAGGTATCTCCTTAAAAATTTTTGACACGTATTTTTTCTTTTAAATCAAAATTGACGAAGATACGACACTTTTAAAACTGCCAATAAGTCATCTATACTAATATTATAAAGCTGCAGAGTTTGTTTGTTTGTTTGTTTGTTTGTTTGAACGCGCTAATCTCTGGAACTACTGGTCCGATTTGAATGATTCTTTCAGTGTTGGGTAGTCCATTTATCGAGGAAGGCTATAGGCTATGTAACATCACGCTATCACTAAAAGGAGCGGAGCAGCAGTGAGAAATGTTTCAAAATCGGGAAAATGAATTCCTTTTCGAGAGCTTCCGTTGCGTGCGCTGCGTAAACGGTTAAAGATACGCAAAAATTATGTACTACGGAATTATTTCTCATGAAAAGTTCTAAAATAAAGTCCGCGAGAGCATATATCTATCTTTTAAGGTTAAGTCACTATAACCTTTTTTGTGGAAATCAAATTTGATTTTAAAGAGCTTCATTATTTGCGAAGGTATTTTCATTAACATGATATTAATCCTTATCCAAATAAATACGTTAATCATCACAAGCATTGATTTTGAACAAAATTGCCCTTGACATTGTTTGATTTTAATGAATATCTAAGGAGATATCATAGTTTCAAAATAATCCTAATCCTAACTTAATATTATAAATGCGAAAGTAACTCTGTCTGTCTGTCTTTTCTTCACGCCTAAACTACTGAACCGATTTGTGTGAAATTTGGTACAGACATAGTTTGGAACATGAGAAAGGACATAGGATAGTTTTTAACCGACTTCAAAAAAAGGAGGAGGTTATCAATTTTATGTTTGTTACCGCATTACGACCGACTGGGTGAACTGATTTTCATGATTCTTTTTTTGTTTGAAAGCTGGTGCTTCCCGTGTTGTCCCATTGTCACCAAATCAGGATCTGATGATTGGATCTTGGAGAAATCGAGGGCGACCCTCAAATTTTATAGGCTCACCCATCATTTTTCGTAAATCTTATGAAGTAATTTAAGTACTTGCGTATGGTAATCATCATCTTATGTAGTTGAGCTGATGATAGAAGGTACAACTCCTTAACAGTAGTTTGTTACCGAATAACGGCCCGACTGGGTGAACCGATTTTCATGATTCTTTTTTTGTTGGAAAGCTGGTGCTTCCGGTGTGGTCCCATTGTCACCAAATCAAGATCTGATGATTGGATCTTGGAGAAATCGAGGGCAAACCTCAAATTTTATAGGCCCACGCATCGTTTTTCGTAAATCTTATGAAGTAATTTAAGTACTTGCGTATGGTTATCATCATCTTATGTAGCTGAGCTGATGATGAAACGTACAACTCCTTAACAGTAAGGAGTAGGCATCGACTGATTCACTGTTCGCATATCTCCGGAACTTCACGTCCGATTTAATTTTTTTTTTGTGGTAGGTATCGTTCAACTTAGGGGATTACTGCAAGATTCATCAAAATCGGTTCAGTAGTTTTTGAGATAGGGAATTTTATTAGCTTATTGTGTTATTACCAGTGCTACGATTTACGTACCGGGTTCACGGTAATTCGTAAGTCCCGCGACTCCGGCAGGCTTTGGCCCTCTAAAATAATGAGCACTTAGAAAGGAATTCAGATAATTCCACCTTCAAGAGATTCCCTCTAAATATTAGGTATAGGTGTTCAAAGATTGTATGGAAACTAATTTTGAAGTTAGAAATCTGGGATGTACGATGTGAAGTTACATAAAAAAAATATAAATATTAAAAAAATGTCACGTAACTTAATGAGGCAGACCAAATTCTACGCGAGCGAAGCCGCGGGCAAAAGCTAGTAACTAAATAAAGTTTTTACTTGCTTTTGACGTCAAAACCTTTTTCATTTCATTCAATTTTTAGAGCTTCGCAAACTAGTGGCACACCACGAAGGCGGCGGTCGCTTAGGTCTGGTGGCTCGCAAGAGTGCGGCCCGAGGATCTGGCTCCATGACCTTAGCTGCCAAGGATCCCACGTCTGATCTGCACGCCCCGCTCGCGAGGCACGGGTACCAGGCGCGCAGGAGACATGCGGAGATTATTTACGACCCTAGTTTATTGTGTGAGTTTCGCAGTTATGATTTTAAACATACCTATTTCGTCGTATCACAACAAGTTAAACATCTTTTATACTACACCTGCGTGGAAAGTACCTTGATACTTTATCAAATTTACGGTAGAAAGTACGTCATTGCATATCGAACAAATATGCGGGGAGAAAACGCTTTCTTTCCCGCTCAGGTGCGTTTTCTCCCCGTATCAAGGTACTTTCCACTCTGGTCTAGTATAAAGCACTATGTATCACTCGAGAGAAAGTGCGATTCCCGATCTCGGGTGTTTTAAAGCCCTCGCCTACGGCTCGGGATTCAAACGACATCCTGGACGGTAATTGGTCACTTGTCTAAAAAAAAGTAACTGATTGACAGTTTTTTAGACAGGTGTTCAACAGATGTTTAACTTTTTTGTAGTAGGTAAGAGGGATTATCTCTTGTGGTGTTTTGACCTCCTAGTACTTCAATATTAGCTCGCGAGGCAAGGCATGTGTACCAGGCGCCCAGGAGACTATTTATGACCCTACGATTTTCCATGAGTATTTGACTCCTGTGGCCGGCGAATAAAGGGGTAACTTGCTATCCCATCATGAATCAGGCTGGGGTTGACGGCGTGTCGTAGTCCACGCGCGCTTCTCAGAGCTGTCAGAATACTCACTATTTTTTTATATTATTTTTATACTCACGATAATTTTGCGTTTGACCACTTTTTCCACTGCTGGTGGTAAGTAATGATGTGGTCGACGGTGAAGCACGCTTACCTAGAAGTAACCCATTCACTCTTGACTTAAAGACCCCAAGGTTGTTGTACACAAGACTATCCTATCCCCAGCTCTCGAAGACCACAAAGCCCTGTCCGAGCCTCCCTCGTGGCTGGAGAACTGCGGACAGGACCTGACGAAGACCTGCTCTGGTCATCACCTGCTTCGTGATCCCACGCAGCTGTGCGAGCGGGAGACGAAGTGGAGCGAGCAGTTTCTGGAGAATCTGCATAATGACTTGATTAGTAAGTATTTTGAGGTTTATAAGATTAAAAAAAACTGTTCTGGGTGAGTGGGATTCACCTTCTAGCAGTCCAGTAGACATTACCAGTACAAGGTGGATAGCGACCACTGTCCCCAATCATCATCTTCCTTTTTCCAACTATATTGTGGTCGGCTTCCAGTCGAACTGGATGCAGCTGAATATCAGTACTTTACATGGAGATGACTGCCTTCGGACCTTCACAACCCAGTAACTGGGTAATACGATACCCCATGGTAAGACTGGTTGTCAGACTTTCAGAGTTTCTGAATAGTAACCGAGTCAAAGATCTACAAATGACAGCCGGGAGCAACGGCTTTACGTGCTTTCCGAGGCACGGAGGAAACTCGCTATAACAGATGGTCACCCATCCAATAAAAATGAAAATAAAATTTCCGCTCTTACGGTCAGTTCATGGAATTTTACTGTTTTTTTTTTTAATTTTAATGTTTTTAATTTTAATATTTTAGTTTTGAAAAAGCTATAGTTTTAATTTTTAATGAATGTGTAAAACTATTATGGATCCTTTAGACATCTGAAATAAATGATTTTATTTTAATATATTTATTTACATTTAACATGGAATTTTACAGTTGATAGGAAAATTTATCGGGTCTTTGTTTTCTTTTTCGTGGTAAAATCAAAATTAATCGGGTCTTCTGGTCTTTATTTAAAATTAAGAAGTGTCATGGTATTACTGGTTAGTTGTGTCAACGCCCTAGTAAATTTTTCTATTCACCATTAACAAAATTATCCTTCAAAATTACTAATAAATACCTCAAACTTACAGAAGCCAGACTAGGCGCTGCAAAATTGACGGCAGGTCCGCTCCACGTGCTCAAAGCCCGCAAGGAGCCTGTTGTGCCAAGACCTTCGACTCCCGAAGTAGATGGACCAGATGATGAGAACGAGCTCACCCACCAAGCTGCATTAGTGCTGCAGAAGGTCATCAGGGGACGCGCAGTTCAGAGTTTGGTAAGAAAATATCAGTGATTGTACATTTACTTGGTTTTTTTTTTCAAAAACTTTGCAACTAGGAATTTGCTGTATCATGGGTGTGTTTACAAATATTTAAAGTCACATACACAAACAGTTTTTTTTTATCGTGGTAAAATCATCAAATGAGTCCTCCCACCCAGGGCAGGGAGGAACTAGCAGACTTGACTGACTAAAATCCACGGTGTCCTTCAGTAGCCCTTTACGTACCGGGGTCACGGTAATTTGTGAGTCCCGCAACCTCGGCAGGCTTAAACACCCAGACCTGGAACAAGCTTTTTGTAGATAATAAAAATATCTGTTCCGTGCGGGAACCTAATCCGCAACTCGCAGAGCACTTGTCAATTGCTCAGCGTCAAATTTTTAAATGTTATCATTAAAATAACAGATATAATACGAGTATAACAAGAGTAGTGGTGGTCGTGGGTTCGAACCCAGCCAGGTGCATTACTTTGTGTAATTTATTTCATCACCACTGCTCTCAAAACGGTGAAGGTAAACATCGTGAGGAAACCGGCATGTCCTAGAACCAAAAATTCGAAGACATGTGACATCTACCAACCCTCACAGGGCCCGCGTGGTGGATTACGGCACACTCACTCTCACAGATAGGAGGCTAGTCTCCCAGCAATGGGAAACATTTATAAAATGATGATGAATTAAAAATAACATTAGCATAATTTTCAAATTGAAATAAGTTTAGCATAATTTTCAAAGAACAGTTGACGGATGGAGGTCGTTGACATATTTACCCTTAATGTTGTCGCTTAGTACTTATACTTCTTCTTTCACAGATGTACGAAGGTCGCACTCGTGCCGCTGAGTTGACTGAAGAGTTGAAGACCACGCACGGGCTTCAGAAAGAAGACAAAGCCAGGATTGCACATGAGGAGTCGAAGGCACGGGAGTTTAACGCGAGAAGAACTGAGACTGAACTTAAGGTGCCAATTGATATACCATCATCATAATATCACACCTGTGATCCCTGCAGGGATAGGCAGAGGGACGCAGTGGGAGACGCCTGCGGCAACGGACTTCGCGAAGCGTTTTCCGGACACCGTAGACGGAGGACAATTAGTAGCTCGACGTCCTCACATGGACTATGACCTGGTCCACGCGCGCCTCAAGCAGTAATCTGATGGGGCCCCCACCGGACTTCGACGAGATGCTGATCTGGGTGGCAGACGGCCCTGGCTCACTTACCGCCGCCAGTGGGATCAGTCAGTCGTCAGGTGGTTTATGTCCAATGATTTAGCGGATGAGCCTATTGGTTTATTATCACACCGTGATTTACACGTGATTTATATTTATTTTTGACAGGCCTGTTGGTCTAGTGGTTAGTGACCCTGACTGCTATGCCGGAGGTCGTGGGTTCGATTCCCACCCAGGACAAATGTTTGTGTGATGAGCACGATCATTTGTTCAATGTCTGGGTGTAATTTATCTATAATATGTATGTATTTAGAAATATATAAGTATGTTTATCAGTTGTCTAGTACCCATAACACAAGCTCTGCTTAGCTTGGGACTAGATGGCGTTGTGTGATAGTTGTGGAATATTTATTTATTTATTTAGAACTGCATTTTATGTCATATCTACAGGAGGATACAATATCGGCGCTTGTGGACGAACTATGCGGCGGTGCTGTGTCTGCCGCCCTGGACTTCTTGGAGAAGGAGCTCCGACGGCTGAAGGAGGAGCGAAGACAGCATGCCTTCCTAATCATAGCCTGTGAGTAACAGCATAGCCTGTGATATTAACACTACTGAAGCAACCACTTCTCTATTAGAAGGAGTGGAACATAGTCCAGAACGAGTGATTGCACCGTCTCTGGTCTTTTACCGTTGTACATTGTACCGTTTAATATTGAACTACATGCATAGATTTTTAATAAAATAAATAAATATTCCACAACTATCACACAACGCCATCTAGTCCCAAGCTAAGCAGAGCTTATGTTATGGGTACTAGACAACTGATAAACATACTTATATATTCTAAATACATATTATAGATAAATTACACCCAGACACAGAACAAATGATCGTGCTCATCACACAAACATTTGTCCTGGGTGGGAATCGAACCCACGACTTCCGGCATAGCAGTCAGGGTCACTAACCACTAGACCAACAGGCCTCTCACCTGTATTAAGGTTGATACCGGATTTCTCTCGTAGATTTTTGATAGCCATTAAAACTGTTATCCAGTCATTGGGCTATAAAGCCTTTGTCAAAAAAACAGGCGTGACGAATGCGAAGCGAAGCGTTTTTATTTGTAATGTATGGAATTGTTTGAATTCAGTCACAGAAAAGCGAAAGCGATCCGATAGCGTGACCAAACTATCGGACTGACTCGTATCGGTTCGTTATCGCTTCGGACTCGCCTGTCTGTTTGACAAAGGGGTAAAAGTCAGATAGGCAAGCGATCTATGTTAAATATTAGCGTTCAACTGTACCCTGTTAGGCTGGAAGCGTGCCCTATAATAGGGTTCCCTATCCATTTGCATACAATTTTAAGACCTGATATAACTTAGCATAATTTTGTTTGGCATAATTATATTTTCGCATAATATAATTACACATAACAGCTTTATCATATTTTTTTAAGTATAATTTCTCTAACCATAATAATGATTAAGCATAAAGTTCTAAAGAATAACTTTTTTAAGCATAATATCCTAAAGCATAAATTTATTTACGCATAATGATATTAAAACATATTTTCATAGGTATAACAATGAAATAATTATTAATAGGGTAGCAATAAAACGAGTGACTGGAAATGACAATTTTAAGCAAATTAGTCTTTAAAAAAATATGCCGAGGTATTATTATGCCAAAACAAATTATGCAAAAATCGTTATGCCGAAGTATATTAGGACAAAGAACATTATGCGAAAAGAAGGGATCCCCTATAATAGTTGGGAAGAGGTTAAGCAGATGATGAACGTGTATTCTCAACAGTGCGTGAGAAGACGATGCGAGAAGCCGCTGAGGCTGGCAGGAGACAGAGAGAAGAACAGCGTCGGAAGGAACATGATGAGATGTTCAAACAGGTATGTTTAACTAACACCAAGGGCGGATTTACGTTAAAGCATTTTGTACTAAATCCCAAATCCCCAATTTCAAAGACATGGTACCTCAGTCTGTCAAATTTTTTCAATTAATTTTCAATCTTGGAAAGTTTATGTTCGATTTTTTTTTTTCGTGGTAACATCATCAAATGAGTCCTTCCACCCAGGGCAGGGCGGGAGGGACTGTCAGACTTGTACTGACTAAAATCCACGTGTCCTTCACAGTAGCGTGCAGTGGTTCCAGACTAAGGGTAGGCCAGGAAAAAAAAAAAAACCTACATTCTCAATACTGACGATGCGAATGGAAGAAAGCTTCGGCCCACTTCAAAACTTATAATTTAAAACACTCACCACATTCTTCACGTAAGATTAATAATCACAATATTCTGACGATTCAAATAGAAGATCTGTCACTTCAAATATCTTTCCAAGTGGGTGATAGTTACAAAACACGTCACTTGCAAGAATAACTCTCGAAGATTGAAATTGTTGGATTAATTCTCGTAACATTTAGACAAAACTTGAAATTTAAACGAAAATATTAGTAGTTCTTCATAAGAGTTGTGAAAAATAAGTTTTCACAACTATCGTAATCAGTATAAACACACATTCATATATTCATATATTCATATATACGCACAAGTCACACAAACTAGGACCATTTTAAGTAAACAAACGAATCTTCTTTAATATTTACACTACTTTTTGTTTCAAAATGTATTACTTATAGCTAAATATGATTAAATAAAAACAAAAGTGCAAAACAATAACTAATTTTAGCCGGCATAAACTGACACTTGCACACGGAGTTGCCAGTATTAATTTACACAATTCCCCAAAAACCAAATTCGAAATAAAATTCTTACAGTTTTTAATTATTATAATAGGTCTTTGCTATTCCTTAAAATATAACATTTAATTTGAAATGTATAGATTTGACAATACTACTCTGTTTTTTTAATTGTCTTTATTAGTCTTTTACGAAATTGTCGTTTCTGTGTGTAATCTTGTTGTTAATGTTTCCCGAATTGGCAACTCTGTTTATTTTACCCGTGCGTTTTCATTCATAAAACGCGTACTCGTCAGCTACAGCGTAAGGAGCTGCGTAGTAATTTATACATGTGTGCGGTTTCATATACACGAAAATATGAACACGGATGCATACATATGCATGAATTATTGAATGAATTTTAGAATTTTTGAGACCACAGGACCGCTTGCCTTCGGTTATAGTAATCTGGACGTGATGACGTCACACGGCGGCCGCGCGGAAATTTGCTAATGCATTATGTGAGGCGTTATGTTTTATATTTTTGTTTTATTTTATTACAAGGTTACAATAAATGCGTTTGTTTTATTTATGCGATTTTGTGGTAGGGTAGGCTTGGCCTAAATCAGTACTATGAGAGACCGCCCCTGATCATTATCATAGTCGCTAAATTAGCCTAGCGCCAAGTAATACCCCACAGCTCTACTGATATCCTCAACATTTTAAACGTCCTAGATCCTCGGCGTAACACAAGGGACAGTAGAGGCCTATCTACAAGAGATAATAGAAGAAGGAGTGGAGTTGGCAGCAGAGGAAGACGCCAAGGACAGGGCGGAGGCTCAGGCCAAGATATACACTGAGAAGTTTATTGAGAATCCGGATTTGTAAGTTCTTATGATACAATAATGTCTCACTGTTGGGCGAAGGCATCTTCATATTCAGAAAGCGCAAGCATTGATTGACCACCAATGCTTGTTCATGACGTTTTGGCGATTTTAGATATATTTTTTTTTCGTGGTAAAATCATCAAATGAGTCCTCCCACCCAGGGCAGAGCGGGAGGGACTGTCAGACGCGTACTGCCAAAAACCTCGGTTTCCTTCAATAGCCCTTTACGTTCCGGGGTCACGGTTATTCGTGAGTCCGACGACCCCGGCAGGCTTTGGCCCTCTAGAGGGGGGCCCCGACATTTTGCTGACACTCTTTGAGACGCCCGTGGAACACAACGCGCCGTCGAGCCGGGCATAGTCCATGGTCGGACAGCGAGTCGCCCATTACTCGCTGCCGTGTCTAAATAATTACATCCGCACAGGCCAATGTTCCGGGGTAAGCCGCGCTTGCCGAGGTTGGTCTGTGGATGGGTGACCATGTGTCATAGCGAGTTTCCTCCGTGCCTCGGAAAGCACCTAAAGCCGTTGGTCCCGGCTGTCATTTGTAGATCTTTGCCAGTAGTTACTGTTAACCAGTCTTACCATAAGGTATCGTATTACCCAGTTACTGGGTTGTGGAGGTCCGATAGACAGTCGCTCCATATAAAATACTGTTATTCAACTGCATCCGATTTGACTGGAAGCCGACCCCAATATAGTTGGGAAAAGGCTAGGCAGATGATTGGTGTGTGAAGCCTGGGAGCTCAACACCACAACGAAGCACGCATGAAGAACTTGGACCATAACCTCATTAAATTTTAAACTATTTTTAACAGAGACACGGCAACTACAAACGAGCTAGTGGCTGAGTTGGTGCAACAATTCCTTCTGCCGCACGCCACGAAGACAGCTACTATGCACCACATCACCAAACTGCAGAACCAGAGTCTTGAGACTGCTAGGAAGACCATCTTCGGTCTTCTGGACAATGCTGAGTCTAAGATTGGTAAGTATTTTAATGCTAATATTCTCTAAGGTTTATGAACTCGGCAGACGATCTCCGGCCACTGTAGACGCGGGCATGCGGGCGGCGAGTAATGGGCGACTCGCTGTCCGACCATGGACCATGCCCGGGTCGACGGCGCGTTGTGTTCCACGCGCGCCTCAAAGAGTGTCAGCAAAAATGACGAGGCCCCCCTCTAGAGGGCCAAAGTCTGCCGGGGTCGCGGGACTGTACGAATTACCGTGACCCCGGTACGTACGAGAAGGCTATTGAAGGACACCGTGGATTTTAGTCAGTACGAGTCTGACAGTCCCTCCCGCTCTGCCCTGGGTGAGAGGACTCATTTGATGATTTTACTAAGTAAAAAAAAAAGGTTACAGCCCCGAGCGCAGCGATGAAACCGCAACCAATCCCCAATAGATTTTCATCTGTTAAGCTAAGAGCCCTTTACAGAATAGTACTGCTCTACAGCAATTGTGATATCATATCATATCATATCATATCATATCATATCATATCATATCATATCATATCATATCATATCATATCATATCATATCATATCATATCATATCATATCATATCATATCACATCACATCATATCACATCATATCATATCATATCACATCACATCATATTATATTATATTTATTTATTTACAGATATTTGCGTCCGTTGCGGAGAAGCATTAGATGATAGATGTCGCTGTCGCATCTGTCCTATACAGCTGGAGCCCACTGAGACAGAACATAGACGTGATCCGAGATGGAAACTAGCTCATGGTAAGAATCGTAACAGTCCTGTAAGAGTAGCAACACAAAAACAACCATTTTGTGTATGAGAATAAAAGTCAATCGGATCGCATAGTACTTTGTTTATTAACCTCTCGGGCGATTTATAATTGAAAATGATAAAAATCAACGTCCAATGAGCGACTGTCTGTTATGTACAGACGTGTGTACGTAAGGCGCTTGGGCGTTTTCGCTTATGTACACCCGGGTGTACGTAACGCGCCCGAGAGGTTAAAAAATCCACATCTCTTAAAAATACTTTTTCACACTAATTGTACAACTATTGTAGCCAATTATGGATTTATAATTACGTACCTAACTTTACAGAGAGATTGCTATAGAAACTTAGAAATACAAACAAGTCAAATTATTTCAAACTTTTTAGTCGTGTGAGTTGTCAAACGAGAGGACAATCGAAAAACTTCCAAAAATAATCTAATATTAAAAAGCAAGGTTGCCTGCCTGTCGGTCTTCTACAGATTGTACTTCGGAGAGTGTTCCCAAGAACTCCACGACCTCATCCCACCAGCCCCCTTCTATCATCGCACATCTAGACATACGGCAAATTACCATCCTTACCTTATTGCTATTCAACCAATTCACACTAAGCGTTTCCAAACGTCTTTTGAAATGCGAACAGCGAAGGAGTGGAACTCTCTGCCTGCGTCTTTTCGAACGCATACAACCCTAATCTCTTCAAAGTTAGAGTGAACAGGCTTCTTCTGGGTAAGCTCGCTCCATCGTCGACCTTGTCTTAACTCCTGATCTAGACTAAGGTCAAGAGTAAACCTATCGTACATTAAAAAGCACAAATTTGTATGCAGACGAATAATCTTTTTAATATTCCACAGCCAGGCCAAAGACAACAGAGATGACGCGGGAAGAACGCATTCCAATGGCGACTGAAGTACGATGCATGTTGAGAGATCTAATCGAAAACGGTAAGAAGACCATTTTACAACTATTACTATCAAAAAAGGGTATGCAACTTTATGTATGGACCTTGGCATCAATTTTTTTTTTCTTTCGCCAGTGATTTTTTGGGCACAATAGACTACCACCTAAGAAGTCCATAAAAAAAATAAGATTCTAAACCATAACCAACCAGAGATATGACGGTTTTCATTTTGTTCTAATCATTTAATGACTTCCTTATTATGTACTAGCTTCCGCCCGCGACACCGTCCGCGCGGATGTCGGTCTTCGCGTGGATGGTTTATTTCCCCATTTTGAGTAACTCTGACAATGACATCTTATAAATATTACGGCGCTGAATCCACTGCGGGTAATGCAACGTGTGTTCGCGGTTCTACAGAACAACGTCTATGAATAAAACTGAAAAATAAGATTTTTTTTCTACGTATTTTTCCAGGATAAAAAGTATCCTATGTTATGCCCAAGATAATAAGGAATAATTATACCAAGTTGCATCGAAATCCAACCGTTAGTTTTCACGTGATGCCTGCACAAACAGACAGACAGACAGACAGACAAAAATTGTTTTAATCATATATTTGGGTTTAGTATCGATCCAGCAACACCCCCCGCTATTTATTTTTTCAATATTTTCAATGTACAGAATTGAGCCTTCTACAGATTTATTATAGTATAGATAGATAGATAAAGCTCCCCTTGCTTGTAATCTGTCTTCTGTCCTTTCTTTGTCTAATAGGTTATATGTTGCATTTCTCAGTAAATTTATTTCTTTTCACAACATTTCCTTGTAGTATTCATTGTTATAATTTTATTACATATATTTATTTGTTGCCCATCCTAAAAAATATCCTGTTCCAAAACGCCAAACTCCCTCCCCCCACGTTTAATTTCCGCAACACTCGACACTGGCAAAAATGGCTAAGGCCGCTTGCCACAATCAAAAAATAAGAACAATTATATTTTTTTCTTATTACAGTCGTTCAAAAATCACGAAGGGACCGCGCTCAGATGATGGAAATGAAACGTGAATGCAGAGATCTTGTCGATGAGAAGATGGAAATACTCCTGGATTGCAAACACTACCTGGATGTCGGTGAGTTAATACGTTCATATAAAAAAAAAAACAGGCCATGTGCTCGTCGGACAAAAGATTAAGGCCCACTTGCACCACAATCACTAAACGGGTTTAGCGCTAAACTGCCTTAGAATATCACTTTATACCTGTCAAATTGTTTGAAGTTGACAGAGACAGAACGATGTTTTAAATCAGTTTAGCGCTAAACCTGTTTAGTGGTTTGTGGTGCAAGTGGGCCTAAGACTAGATTTTGTAATTTTATTTAAAAAAATATTGAGATTTATCGTCGGGGTGGGTTAAGTTCAGTTAAAGAGCTTTGTTACACGATAAAACTTTAATTAAAATATTGTAAGTCGCGCCATTTGCCTTAAAAACTACTCTCTTAGACGACTAACTTAATAGTCAAAAGACATCTTAAACCTGATTGGTTCTAGCAATATTCAAACTCACCAATCAGTGATCAGTAAGCCTTGACCTTGAAGTGACCGTGGCCACCATTGGCTAGTGCGACCATAGACAAACTCTACGTCTATGGGCGCGTTCGGAAACACGCTATTTAGCCTGGCGAGAACCGCCGGAATACCTTTGCCTCTGCGAGCAGAAAGTATTCGACCATCTGCTATAGACTTTGAATTTGGAAAAAAAGCTAAAAGCATTTAATAAGGCCTATTGGTCTAGTGGTTAGTGACTCTGACTGCTATGCCGGAGGTCGTGGGTTCGATACCCACCCAGGACAAATGTTTGTGTGATGAGCAAGATCATTTGTTCCGTACCTGGGTGTAATTTAGCTATAATATGTATGTATTTAGAAATATATAAGTATGTTTATCAGTTGTCTAGTACCCATAACACAAGCTCTGCTTAGCTTGGGACTAGATGTCGTTGTGGGATATATATTTATTATTATTTTATTTATTTTATTATTTATTTATTTCAATTTGACCATTAGAGGCACTTTTGAATTGTAAAAAAAATATGAAGCTCCAACGGTTGGACCGTTGGAGCTTCATATTTTTTTTTCACAAGACATAGCGTGTAAAAGTTCTGTAGTTTCACATTCCAAATCGTAGATTTCTATGAAGAAGACTTTGGGCAAGAAACTCCATGGATACTCTTTTAAAAGAAGGAAGGTTCAAGATCTCTCCGCAATCGATTTTTTCTTTCCTGAAAAATCTTTAAGATTCGCAACGCAGACGTTAATGCGTCTGGAAATTTAAATTCCGTCCGTATTTTTCAGCGGTCGACATTGCAACTGGTGTTAAGAGTCTTCCTGTGAAAGAATCCAATCAACATTACTTCTTGCGACAAACCCACTACGATGCCCTGGGGAGAACTGAGCCATACGAACCGCCAGGGACATGTAAGTCCATAATCTACACAATAGGGTATTTCACTAAAAAAATCTAATTAATCTGTCAGTCAGATTATTAAAACAAATCAAGTACTTTTTCTTTTGAAAAATGAAATATTAACACTTTGAGCTGAGCAACGTTATAATACGTAAAATTTGATAA
This sequence comes from Agrotis puta, assembly GCA_943136025.2. Classification (NCBI taxonomy): domain Eukaryota; kingdom Metazoa; phylum Arthropoda; class Insecta; order Lepidoptera; family Noctuidae; genus Agrotis; species Agrotis puta. The sequence goes on along the minus strand of OW964196.2, from coordinate 2,737,418 downwards.
ACGCCATTTGACACAACGTTTAATCACGTCAGTAAAAATATGTCTTTCTTCAAAGAACGTGTATAAACGGCTGAGGCTTATACAAATTCCTTCAAGCTACGTCATCGCGCCGTATCAGTTTAAATTTTGGGACTGCTAGCGCCACTCCAGGTTAGTTTTTTTGTGCACTTTGTAAGGCTACTCGCACACATACATTCTAATTACGCATACATTCAGAGAAAATAGTGCGCCGCACAACAAACGTTTGAAAGCCCAGATGCTCAGCTGAAAGTGTTAAAATTGCCAATAAATCACAGCAAGTGCAGTTTTGACTTGCTTGACACGAGCCCCCACTTTCGAATTTAGATATCTGCATAAATTCAACAAATTAAAAAGTTCGTGTCCATTATTTATCAAAACTCTTACTGACGGACTAATTAAATTTGCAATTTATTGATGCTATCAACATTCCTAATTTTTACAATATATTTTCACGTTCTCAAAAACGGCTCTGACAGCCAGCCATTCCACGGTTATCGCTTAAACCAAAGTGGTAAAATAAAATAAATATGGCCCCACATTGACCTTCGATGTTGATAACCCTTTAAAGCACAGCGTAGACCTAAATGAAGAACCGCTGTCAATTGAACCCAGGTCCTAAGGAGCTACCATCAGAGCTACGTCGTCGAGCTGATGAAGAAGCCGCGCGGCTGGCGGCCCAGGGACCATGCTTGTGCAACGTTGAAGAGGAAGAACAAGGCCCAGCTGCCAAGACAATAAGTTTCCGTAAGTCTTACATAAAGGACTCTACGTCCTCGTGTCATCGGCCCCTTGTTCCTACTGGCCCCTTCATCCCGCAGGCTCCCTCGTCCCACAAGCCCCCTTATCCCACTGGCCCCCTCATGCCATTGGTCCTTCATCCCAGTCGCCCCTTTTCCCGCTCCTATCACAATTGGACATCTAGACTTGTTACTATTTGGGTGTTTGACATTAAAGATTAATAATTCCAAAACACACTTTCTCTAAAGACACACTATCTTTAAAAGCATATCATCATCGTAAGGTGGAAGACGTCCACTGCTGAACATAGGCCTCCCCCTTAGACCGTCACGCCGAACGACAATCCGACACTTACATCCATCGGTTGCCCGCGACTCTCACGTCGTCGGTCCACCTAGTGGGAGGCCTACGCTGCGTCTTCCAAGCTGCGTTTTAAAAGCACACTTTTTCTAACAACACATTTTATTTTGAGTTGTTTTCATCTGGCCCTCTAGTCCTGCCCCGTCAACGGGCTATTGGGTTTTTTTTATCATCGAACACGTTAGTGTCGCCATCTGCATGTCATAGGATGGATTGGACAGTATAAATTTCACATGATCCCATCCACCCCGCTGGCCCGTCAATCGGGTAGATTGAGATAATTAACAGAAGGTCTCGTTTCTTCTAACCGTACAGACAGATGTGTTGCTGGGGAGTTTGTTCCGCCATTTCTTCCCAGCCAAAACTGAAAACACTATGTAGTGACGAAGGGGGCGCTTTGGGGGACTGTCTTACGTAAAAATTGACCTTCAAAAAGTGCTGACAAATCAGGCTATTTTGAATAAATGACGTTTGATTTTAGAAAAAAAAAAACTAAATATTGAAGCGACACACAGGGGTTATGGCCAAAATAAATAAATATTCTATAACCTTCACACAATGCCATCTAGTCCCAAGCTAAGCAGAGCTTGTGTTATGGGTACTAGACAACTGATAAACATACTTATTATATTTCTAAATACATAAAAAAGGAACTATATTATGATGCGCTCTGAATTAACAAGCCCCACTGTGGGGTTCGTTCATTTTTAACCGATACTCTATTCCTGTTTTCTTTAGATCCAGAGAGAGAGAAGCAGTTGCTGCTACCTTCAAAGCTGCGTGCTCTTGAAGAATTGAGGAAGTGCAAATGTGACAAGACTTCAACGCCAGGTACGGATAAAGTAGCTGTAGAACCTTTTCACATATTGTTATACAAGACTAACACCTCGCCTATAACTTTGGCGTGAATTTAAAATACATCGTATTTTACCGAAAATTTGTAAATTTTAAAGTTTAACAAGAAACTTATTAAAATTTCAGAACTATCAGAAGTTATTCCTGAAGAATTATCAGTCACTACGGAATACACCTCCTCCTTCACTGGTGAAGGAGGTGACGAGAAAGTATACGAAGAGGAGGAGGGAGGCAATTAAGAGAATTATCTGCATCATCATCAGCCTTTTTCCAAAACTATTTTGTGTCCAGGGCCGGCGGCGTTGCCTAAGGGCACTCCAGACATGTTTCTAAGATCCTTCGCAGGGGCCCAGAATTTCCCTGAGCGCCATAATATTAACTGTTGACTATAGTAGAAAACATAGCAATCGTACGACTAGTAGCATGAGTAATTCTATCTCTTTTCTACGAAGAATAATCAAAGTTTTTTTTTTTAAATCAAAGTTATTTATTTGACAATAATTTTGCCCGAGTTTACTACTCATAGGCAAATATTTCTTTTCCACTCAGTGTGTTAGAAATCTTTCTATTATCCTGTCTGTTCTTCCGTCGACAAAAACCGTTTCTACGGTATCATTATATGTAGGTCTTCACATTCTACTTTCTTAATGATTGCTATAGCTCTATAGCTTTATATATAAATAGCTGTTAACTTTAACATAAATCGATAGCTTCAAAATATATTTTTGTACGAAAAGTCAAAAGAAACTTTTAACTTTACCAGTGAGGGTCCAATGTCCCGCCGTTTGTGGAGCGGAAGAAACTGTCAGACTCGTACTGACTAAATCCTGTTCCTTCGGTTTCCTTGGCGTTTCAGGAACGCGGGATCATGATGATGATCCCATGATCGCGATGGGGCCCTTAATTATAAAGTGCCCAGGGCTTGGCAAATGTGGTAAGCAGGGCCCAACAAATACCTTACGACTTAAAATTACAAAAGAAAACACATTAAAATCGATTGACCCGTTTTGGAGGAGCGCATTCACAAATGCCGTGCCACAAGAGTTTTATACTTATTAGATATAGATTTATTATAAATTGTATTGGTATTCGTATAATCATGATTATTTATCAAGCATCCATTTGATTTGAAAACTTCAAATACATACGATACGAATTTAAAAATTAAATATTTGTTTTATTTGAAAACTGATTGACGGACGTACAGGAATGTTGATTATTTGAAATGTCAGTGAGATTTATTCCAGATGGATAGTTTAAATAGAAAGGAGGATGAGTCATAAGTAATTGAGTTATCGACGAATAGTGAATTCTAGCTGCTGCACGCGACTACGTTCGCATGAATTTTTGAGCCCCGATGCCGCGTAGTATAGCGTGTTGAGCCCTACACTAGTCGCATGGGCATGCGGGCAGCGAGTAATGGGCGACTCGCTGAAGAAGCTCGCTTGAAGGACACCGTGGATTTTAGTCAGTACAAGTCTGACAGTCCCTCCCGCCCTGCCCTAGGTGGGAGGACTAATTTGATGATTTTACCACGCTAAAAAGAAACAACTGTTGCTTAACTAAGGTTACCGAGTGATCCTCGAAAAAAAAAACACCAGTCGCATAGGATTCTAACATTTGACATCTTACCGCTTAACATTTAAGTGAGCACTGGTTGAGACCATGCTGCGAGGTGAGACGGAATGGGAAACGGTCGCTTCTTTCTGCGAAGCAGTCGTGCTAGCGAAGGAGGAGGCGGGCCACGTGAGGGAGAGGACAACGTCCACCTCACAACCCAGCCGCCGCGCGAGACGCCCACGGCATCGGGCGTCGCGCGTCGATTTCTGGCCACCGTAGGTACGGACGGGTCGGCGGCGCGTCGTGTTCCATGCGCGCATCAAAAAGCTGTCAGGAAATCTGACGGGGCCCCGCTTAGAGGGCCAATGCCTGCCAGGATCTCGGAACTGTGGCATCAGGAAGCTGTAATCCTAAAACGTAAAGGGCTATTGAAGGATCACCGTGGATTTTAGTCAGTACAAGTCTGACAGTCCCTCCTGCCCCGTTCTGGGTGGGAGGACTCATTTTATGATTTTAACACGATAAAAAGAAACCAGTCACCAAGTGTTCCTTGCAAGAAAGCGAGAGGGAAGATGTAACTCATTAAAAAGTAAAAAAAAAAATATTTATAGCATTCTTATATTTTATTAATTCATCAATACATAAACGTGTGCTTTTAGCAGTTTATAAAATCCTTTATTTTATTTCAAAGTACATACATAGCATTTTTATTAAACATTGAATCCATACACCTTTATTTTTATAAATTTACTAAATTGACCCAATAGACGTTTATTTTTTCCGATCTTTACCGGGTCAAACTAACTAAAAATCATCCAGGTAACCATAAATACAAAAAAACGAATGTCAACAAAATCGGTCCAGTCCTTTAGGAGGGTTTATTACCAAAACAAACAGACACTGGATGGTGGTTTAATTCATTATTATACAGATTTTTTAAATCAAGTCATAAATATATATTTCTACTAACTGTTTTAAAAAATACGGATTCAAAGTTTATTTAGACAATTTGGTACAATATTTTTTATACTAAATATTTTGTATATTTTATACAATAGGTATTATAGAAGTGTATAATGTTAGAAACATGGAAACTGATAGATTATCACAGCCAAGCAAAAGAAATATATGCAAGAAGATAGAGCGAAAAATCCGAGTACAGACGAGGATACCTATAAACAGGGTCGTATTTTCCAAAGGGCTCTTTCTCAGGGCCCCACTATCGCAAGGGCCTCGAGTTTGCGGAAGGGTACAGACGGCCCTGCATGCGAGTCAAAGGTTTCGTAACGATTTAAAAAGTGTTCTAACTTTGATTTTACAGTTGACTAAAAAATAAGAAATAGCAAAGTAAGCGATCACTACAAGACTAAAACTGAGAAGGCACCATGTTGTGATACTCGTTTTATTAACATTTGCAGAAATAACTATAATAAAATGTTTTGTTGTAAATTTATTTGCACAAAGTATTTTTTTGCAATTGACAGTTGACAGATGGACGTCATTGACATTTTCGTTCTTATCGTAGGCGCATTACTATTAAATAGTTTGTGTAAATTAAAATAAGTAACTTGGTACGTAGTTTTCTTAATCCCATGTTTTTCTACAGAGCAAAGGCGTGTTTTTTTTGGGGATTTCAAGTCCTAATAATGAAATGTGCTAATTGTAATATTTTTGCAAAAGTCTTGCATAGATATGTGTACTTAGCGTTGGTCAAAAATAACATTAATTTTATGTACACAATACTAAAGGGGTATGCAACTTTTTGGCATCAAAAATTTTTTTTCTTTCGCCTGTAATGAAAGGTTCGTCATTAGTAGACCGCAACCTAAGAACTTCGTAAAAAATATCTAAACCGTAACCAACCAGAGATATAACGGATTTTATTTTGTTCTAATCGGGAGTAAATCACTCCTGATTAGAACAAAAATTAAAACCGCATATCTCTGGTTGGTTACGGTTTAGAAACTTAATTATTTTTTCTATGGACTTCTTAGGTAGTAGTCTAATTGTGGCTAAAATTTAATCACTGGCGAAAAGAAAAAAAAATTGATTCCAAGGTCCATACTAAAAGTTGCATGGGCCTTTAAATAAAAATTTCTACAAAAAATATAGTGATATACATAGATATGCACTAAGATATATATTTTATTTCTAAGTATGTGAACAAAGTTGCTAGCAACAGTTGTCTGATAAATGTGCATAACATACAGATATTGGCGATAGTTTTTGCACTTTGAGGATTAGAAAGAGATAGGTAATCGGCTAGTTTTGGCTTCTAGAATGTTGTCTTTGTCACACGCTACATAAATAACGATAGGCGCTGATACGTTGTTTGTTGTGATTTATTAGGCTGAGATCTAAAGGTTGAATTTAAACTTAGCTCAGATTTACTTTCGACTTTAAGACAGTCGATATTTATAATATCTTCTTAGGATTCATTTCATTGTGTACTTAGCAACACTTTTTAAAGAAAAGAAAAATGCTTAGCACACACTTTGCAAAGTTATAAGTAAGTAAAGTCTGAGCAAAGTCTAAGTTAAGTCAAAGTTCGATCTATAAATCTGAGCCTTAGTATTTCGTGCGAGAGAGATAACGCTATAGAAGGTCGACATTTACCGATTGTCTTTTTCAAAAGATTGAAGTGCAATGTTTTACAATAATTACCTGTAGTGTGCTGTGTGCTAGAATGCTGACAATACTATGTAAAGAAGCAAGAAAAACATGTTTTGGAAGAGACTGAATTTTTGGGTGTACGATTTAGAAATACTAGAGACTCGCCTCGGCTTTGCACGAGTGCAATATATTGTATTATACATATAAATATACGTCTTGAATCACTCTGTCTGATAATGAAAACCACATTATTATGCGATTTTAGATATATGCAGACGCAATTATTTTGATTTTTACAATGCTAATTATAAATAATAAACTTAAATTACTTATTCCGCTTTCATTGACTCTATATTACGTATTTAAAAACATAGTTGATTTTTTGCATAGACATAGACAATGAACTGAATATAATTGCAATACCTGCCTATAATTGCCTACTCTTTAGAAAGAGAGAAAACGATTCGGTGTCACATAACTATCTCTTTCTAGTAAGTCATAGAAAAAGACAATGTGATCGTTTTCATAACTTGTCTGTCATATACTATTCTACCCGACCTTACTTGACAGCTCAAGAGACGCTTTGCTAAGTTATATTCTCTATAAGAATCTCTTTGAGATTGTCCGATCGTTTAGCGTGAGCGGTGAGCGCTAGTGTCGCTGTCAGTAGCTTTTTTTTTTGTCGTGTTAAAAACATCAAATGAGTCCTCCCACCCAGGGCAGGGCGGGAGGGACTGTCAGACTTGTACTGACGAAAATCCACGGTGTCCTTCAATAGCCCTTCACGTACCGGGGTCACGGTAATTCGTGAGTCCCGCGACCCCGGCAGGCTATGGCCCTCTACAGGCCCCGTCACAATGCTGACACTCCTTGAGGCGCGCGTGGAACACACCGCGCTGTCGACCAGGGCATGGTCCATGATCGGACAGCGAGTCGCTGTCAGTAGCTTAGTGAATAGCACTCAGACTTTAGTCCCAGCGTGACGTGAGCGCTACGATGTGCTGTTACAAGGCTGTGTTTATAGAACTGCAGTCCATTCCTTATGTCTATGGTTTCTGAAGTGACAGCAAATCCAAAATGGCGGAGGCATCGTTACAAAACACTGAGAAAAATCATTCGTAATCGGGTTTAGCTTACAACTAAGTTTTAACTTAAAACTTAAGTACATCTACACAGCTTTTTTTATATATTTTAGTTTATTTCTTTATGATATCTGTTAGCTTATTAGAAGTAGATACGCGTGGTATATAAGAAGTATGGCGGGAATACTAGTTTGTAGTCGTACTGATTTGTTGCAGGCGTCCGCGTCGTTGCAACTTTGTAGGCAGCCGTGGACGTATCTGAAAGAAAAGGCACCTTATTTTAACTGAGATAGAGTATGTATTAGTTATAGAGAGTTAAAAGGTCTATAGGGCATAGACTTGAAAAGATGGACCGCGACTTCCCTAGCCAACTGACAGATAAAATTGACCATATTCTAGAAAGAGACCTACTACGGTTTAAGAAATTTATTTCGCTCAAAAAGAATACAATTATTCACTTCTATGAGGAAAAACATCACAATTAAGATAAGCGACGGTTTCGCTTAGTAATAAACTAAAATTAGGTTTAACAAAATCGGTAAAAAGTTACAGTGATAAAATATTAGTCAGGTGGTGTTTTAATAGCCTTTTAAAAGTTGGAAGTGACTTCGATTCCTTGATTTCTTTAGGTATAGAGTTATAGAGTTCAGCTCCCTCATATACAATAGTCTTTCTACCGTAGTTTGTCCTAGGTGCTCTTAAAATTATATGGTTAGCTTGCCTCGTCATGCGTTTTTGAATTTGAATTCTTTTTGTAAATGTTATTTGTGTATGTATGTCTCTATTAATTATTTTTCGTATAAGTATGCAGGTGTTATATTTATAAATTTGATCAATATTCATTAGTTTTGTTTCTTTAAAAACCTTTTGAGAAGATGTTACTACCTATCTCTTTCCTGTAACAGAAATATAGTGCTTGGTTTTCGATTCTTCTCTTCCTCGTTTTCAATTGCCGCAGTCCATACTTTACGTCTATGGTATACGGTCATAGACACAAGAGGAAGTATGTTTATGGCTCGGCGACCTTTTTCGCCTGTGTGTCACCGTGACTGCCGTTCAACACCTTGTCGCTCTGAGCAACGGCTTAGCGCGGTGCAGCCAACGGTAAGATCAAATGTATTGAAATGTTTGATGCACGACACGAGACGCCGCTCAAAGCGAGAACGCGCAGTTATTAGAAGCGGGTGGGAATAAAAGTATAAAACTATTAGTGAGACGTCATGAAACGGAGGTGGCTTATTATGACGTCTTAAACCAAGAGTATTTCCAGTGCGGGAACGAGATGGCGCTAGATGACATGTATAGTTCTATCTCTTTCCCACACTAGTTCGGAAAGCGGTACGGGAGTGGCGGTTCGATAACAGCCGCCAACCGCTATTGTGGGTACGTGGCGAGGATCGCACTTCGCCGCCCCGCTCTTCGACACCGCTTAGATCAAAATCGTAGAAGCCTGGATTAGATGTTGGTGTCGAACTCACCTGTCGTCGTAGTAGAATCGTCCGCAATGCGACATCCTGATGATCTCGGTGTCTGTGGTCGCCGTGCCGGAGTCTAAACCGCAGCCCCGCACCGTGATGGTCTCTCCTGTGTCATCTGAAATAGTGGGAGGTTTTGTGAGACTTTTGGTGAACGATTATTTTGTAGCGTTCACTCGCTCACTTCACCTAAGTGAGCGCACAATCGACAAATAGATAAACATCTGTTGATTATCAACTGCCTATCCTTTTCTTAACTTTGACGACACGTTTGGCGCAGTTGCTGAGCAATTGGACTGCTGTGCTGCGAGTCGGAGTTCGATCTCCGCACGGAACAAATATTTGTTTGATCTGCAAGTAGTTGTTCCGGGTCTGGGTGTTTGTGTATGTGAGTTTCTATGTTTGCAAACGCACCCACGATACAGGAGAAATTCCTAGTGTGGGCAATATTAAAAAAAAAATTAAAAAACTATATTGAGGCCACTTCCAGTTAAACCGAATGCAAGTGAATATCAGAAAAAAAAACAGATGTTTCACAGAAAATGGAATATGTTTTTCGTTGACAATGTATGAAACATCTTTTTTTTGTACTTTTATAGTTGGTTACCTAGTAAAAGTTATTAACACTTTCAGCTGAGCATCTGAGTATTCAAATGTTTGTTGCGCGGCGCACTATTTTCTCTGAATGTATGCGTAATTAGAATGTATGTGTGCGAGTAGCCTTATAAAGTGCACAAAAAAACTAACCTGGAGTGGCGCTAGCAGACCCAAAATTTAAAGTGATACGGCGCGATGACGTAGCTTGAAGGAATTTTTATAAGCCGCAGCCGTTTATACACGTTCTTTGAAGAAAGACATATTTTTTACTAACATGATTAAACGTTGTGTCAAAAAGCGTTTATCAAATTTTACGTATTATAACGTTGCTCAGCTCAAAGTGTTAATAACCATAAGGTACTTTCAGAACATAAAAGATTATTAATGTTTTACAAATAATTATGTCTTGTATATGTCTTCCTTACCAAAAACGCCAGCTATTTTGATACAAGACGTAGCAGGGAAAAGTCCATCACGGCCCTTCCTCCCTCCCATGCAGGGAGACTCCAGCATTTGGAGACTATGGTTGTTATGGAACGGGTCGTCACACGCGGGGAAGCGTCCGTTCATTGAGACGCATTTGAAGCAGTCGATACTGTGCACTGAAAAGAAAAAGATGGTTTACAATTCAGCGTAAAACTACATACGGGGCTATGTTATAAGAAATCTCATCATGGTAATCATATCAAAACCTACCACTGATAAAGTTTAACAGAAACTTTTCAAACTGTTATATTATTAAAAACATATACCTACTACTATTTATAAGTGACAAAACAATAGAATATGTGTTAATTGATTAATTTGATTTGGTGGTAATGCCGTCGTAGATGCGACGAGTTGGTTCGGTAGCCAAAAAAACATAATGCAAGCGAAGTTGTGGGCAGAACCGAGTTTGGTTATAACATTAACCTTTGGGGGTAGGAGGAACAGAGTGGAAAGTTCCTCGCTACCCTGGTGAAAAGGAAGATACCTTCCGACCAGACGGGTGTTGTGTCTGGTGGGCTTTCTGCCCGATATTCACTGTCGGAATGTTCTATGTGTTCTAAACTCGCAGATAACTTTGATTGCGCGATGTAGACATCTTTCTGATGTAGTTTTTCCGTCGATGTATAGATGGCGTTAGTGTCGTTTTTGTTGACAGTTATTATGTTCGCTACAAACCTCTCTGCAAGAACCTCATCATCAGTCTATAAATGTTCCCACTCCTGGGACACAGGCTTCCTCTCTGTGAGAGGAAGTGGGCCATAATCCACCACGCGGGCCCAGTGCGGGTTGATGGATGTCACATGTCTTCGAATTTATGATTCTAGAACATGTCGGTTTCCTCACGATGTTTTCCTTCACCGTTTTGAGAGCAGTGGTGATGAAATAAATTACACAAAGTAATGCGTCTGGCTGGGTTCGAACCCACGACTTACAACTCGTACGTAAGTCGTCGGTCTCGTAACTTCTGGAACCTACCAAAACAAAAAGACATTGCCAAAATTAAAGTAGGCTTGCCTATATTTGCCATTAATATAAAAACTGCAATAAAATGCTTATGGCAGCAGATATTGGCCTATAAAACTAACAGAGATATATCGAATAGACAGTTATCGAGTAATAAAAATATTAGTGCCACCATCTATGGTATTGGTATTCTACAATCGCGAGCAGAAATATGGAATCACTTACTTGGAATTGATCCGGGATAGCTCCTTAAATAATGGCGTGATTTCAATGAATTTGGTATCAATTTAAAGTTAACAATTAAACCTTTAAAATGATACCATTTTTATTCTTCTTAACTAGTTATTTAGTACTCAAGACCGCGCGGAATTAGAGTAAGTGATTCTTTTTTTTATTATCGGGGCAAATTTTCAAAAGGCTACGTAAGTCTTTGGGGAAAAGACCGGGGAGTGTGGGATTTTTACCTCACTAAAACCACCCCGATGGTCACCATCAGCACATGGGTGGAGGCCCCGTTTCCTCTTAAAAGACCTGACCGTGGCCCCCTCTGTGCAACGCGTTAGGGTACATCCTTGGGAGTAAGTGATTTTGACCTTGACTTTTCTAAGATTTTTTCAATTTGAATCAATATTTCGTGAGATTAGCGCATTCAAACAAACAAACTGATACTCAGCTTTATAATATTATACTATAGAAGATATCTCTGGAAAATATCGCTATTAGCGATAAGACCGCCATTGTAACCATAGAATTATTAATGTTTATAATATGTAGTTGTGTAACAATTTTGGTGTACAATAAAGTTTATTATATCTATCTATCTACTATGTATAAACAAGCCTGTTGGTCTAGTAGTTAGTGACCCTGACTGCTATGCCGGGGGTCGTGAATTCGATTCCCAACCAGGACAAATGTTTGTGTGATGAGCACGATCATTTGTTCTGTGTCTGGGTGTAATGTATCTATAATAAGTATGTATATAGAAATATATAAGTATGTTTATCAGTTGTCTAGTACCCATAATACAAGCTCTGCTTAGCTTGGGACTAGATGGCGTTGTGTGATAGTTGTGGAATATTTATTTATTTATTTAATTAATTTATATTTGGTGATGACTGAGTGAGTGAGGAACCGTTCACTTTTATATAAAATATAGATATAGTTTCTCACCTGTAGTTGCCCAACATAGTGTAATAAAAGCGGCAATGAAAATATTATTTCTGCCGCGGTCTGGCGATCTCTCCATTGTGATGGCGGATCTGGAACAAAAATACTCTGTTATTGTGTGTAAAAAAGATTTATCGTTAGCCTTGTTCGGCTGCGGTTACATTTGCACTCGTGGCTAAATAATTACAGCTGCACAGGCCGATCTTCCGCTAAGCTGTACCGAGGTTGGTCTGTGGACGAGTCCTGGCTGTCATTTGTAGATCTTTGACAGTCCTTACTATTAGACTAACAATCAGTCTAAACATGTGGTATCGTATTGCCTCATGTGTTCAAACCTGTGGCGGTATTATGACGTCTTAAAACCAGGCTTGTGCAGTGAGTGATAGAGACAGAGCTTTACAAGTCGCCTAACGCCACCTCGTTCACTCACTGGAACAAGCCTGGTTTTAAGACGTCATAATACGGCTACTGTGGTCACAACTTTAGCCGATGCGTTGCTTACGCGATGCGATTTTGCGATGTTGGATCACTAAAGGCCCTAATTAAAAAACAAAAAAAAAAACACTATTGAGCGATGTAGGTACCACATTTATGCTGATGATGTTGAGGTATATATCTCATTCAAGCCCAGTGACTATAATAGCGCATTGAAGGACCTGAACGATGATCTCAATAGAATAGCATGTTGGGCAGAGGAAAATGGTTTGGTACTCAACCCTACTAAAACAAAATATATGCTGTTTGGAACCAAGCATCAAACCAGTGCGGTGCCCACTACACTCAATGTTACTCTATTGGGCGAACCGGTTAGTCGAGTAAGTGAAGCGCGTAACCTGGGGCTGAAAATGGACGCTGAGTTAAGATACGAAGGGCATGTGGCAGAATCGGTGCGTAACTGTTTTTACCGGCTCAAGATTTTGTACCAAATAAGACCCTTTCTGTCTGAAGAGCTGCGGATCCAGCTGGTTGAGTCACTTGTGCTTTCAAATTTAAACTATGCGGATACAGTTTTTGGTCCTCGTCTCTTAGCAAGAACTGATCGACTGATTCAGAGAGTTCAAAACGCCTGCACTAGATTCTGTTTCTCGATGCCACCAAGAAGTCACGTAACGCCTTTCCTTAATAAACACTCCATCCTTAGAATGAAATCACGCCGCAAATTACACTTAGCATGCCTACTTTTCGGGGTAATAAAGTATAAACAGCCTTCTTACCTTTTTAACAAGCTAAGCTGGATCGCAAGCAAACGAGAATGCACAGTCAGGCAGTGCTCACTACAACTCTCCACTGAACCGCACAAGACAGCGGCATTCAGGGGCAGTTTCAGGTACGCTGCATCCAAATGCTGGGACAATATTCCCCCGCCGATTAGAAATATTAAAATACTTGGCACCTTTAGAAAACATCTGCGACAATACCTTATCGACTCGCAAAAAAAACTAGGTGACACTATTTCAAACTCGTCCATACTATAGTAGGAATTGCCGCATGTCACAGTTTCGACCCTCAGAATAAGAGTGATGAAGTGAGTTAATCTACTACTCGTCAAATTATTTATATTTACATACTTAAATGCATTTTTACCTTTCCCTTTCATTGACTAGTTTATTATGTGGTCTGAAAACTTAACTTACCTTAATTTTTCACCATACAATAGTTATGATAAGCACACACCCACGCTGTCCATGGATACGACAGTTACTTTATAAATAATTTAATTCAAACGGTCACGTTTTTTAACTTCTTTATGTTCTTTTTTTTTTTTTTTTTGTCCACCCGCACTTTTTGGACGACTGTGTGGTCGCGCCCGCTTTGCGTCCGTATGTCACTACAGCCTACAGGGATCCAGCAGAATATCAGCGTCAGGTATTAACCTGACACATGCTGAGCTGGATACCCATTTAGTGTAATCCTGAGACACACACCGCACATTTTTTGTGTCACGTCTGAATTTTGTTAATCTCTGTAGGTATCACACCTTTTTTTTTTTGTTATCTGTCACTTTTTTTTGTTTTACCTAATTATTTATTTTCCTTGTTACTGTGTATCCTTTTATGTACCTATTTGTTTTTGTGTCTCTATTGCACTGAATAAATCTTTTATCTATCTATCTATCTATCTAACGGGTGTAGAACCAAAAAACGTTGACGGCACGGTAGGTGCAGTGAAGTGATTGATAACTGCGCCGCGTGGTCTACAAGTGGTTGTTCCGGGTCTGGGTATTTGTGTATGTGAGTTTAAATATCTGTGAACGCAGGCACGATAAAGGAGAAATACTTAGAGCGACATAAAAAGGATGACTGTAGAATCGAGCCTAAAACTTCTTGTTTAGTTATCGATCAACAACGCAGTTCAATCACATTCCGCAGATGACTATTGTGTCCCATTTATGTGACTAATAATATAATAAACGCCACACGAAAATAAACAAACGCAGCCAAACCCGAAAATACTCGGAAAAAGTAATTAGAGTAAAAAGGCTCTATCCCTAATCAACAGCCTTCGTAATAAAAAACAAGAGCAATGTCTTGTCTATTACTACTTATTTCGTGAGTTTAACTCGTATTTATTAGCTTAAAACAAAATGAACAATAAATAGGATATTTATTTATTTAGCGATAGGCGTCGCGTTTGACCACTTTCTTGCCTGATGGTAAGCTATGGTCGACGGTGAAGCACGCTTGCCTAGAAGTAACCTATTCACTCTTGACTTGAAGACCTCAAGGTTGTAGCTATAAGGAAATACAGACTCCGGCCGAAAATAATACTAAACTTGACTATTACAAAACATGTAAGCAAGCGAAGCAAAAACGCTGTCAGTTGGTAATGTGCCCAAGAGACTGCAATGGCAGCCTTGTCTCATTGTATGGTAATGCTTAGCCTCTGACCAAGGTAAAAACCCAGCCATTGGTTCACGGGACGCGTACATGATGGAGCACTGGTATGAGGTCTGCCCGGCTTGGGTGGAACACCGCCGTGTCCTGGCGGAGGCGATCGGCGAGAGAGGAGAAATGGGAAACAGGCACCTCCTTCTTTGAAGCAGTAATGCCAGAGGAGGCAAATCGCGTAAATAAATAAAGCGCCACCAACAGTAGTTGACCTGATCAATAAATTGTTGCAATTAACTTGTGAACGAGGTAGGAGTTTAATGTCGTGAAAGGGAGATTTATACCGCTTTTGACATTTCTGTGGGAACGATAATTCTCTACACGACTTGTATAGCTCTGTCTCTTTCCCACAGTGGAACTAGTCTCGCTTTATGGTAGGCCCCCTAGTATCTAGACAAGAACATTGCAACATCGAGCGAAGCGAGCTTGAATTTTTTTGCCTTTCTCGAAATTTCTGATTTTTGTTTGCAAGCAGTCATTTTTATGATACTGGCGCCCTCGGAAGATGGCATCCACAGCATGTGCCCCGCCTGCTTCGCCCTTGATCCGGCACTGTATCACAGTCTGACAGCAAGACACAGATAGATTATAAACAAACGAACTTTGATGCATATAATTGTAAACTAAATTGTTTGTTTACAACTTTTCGACAGTTTATTAATGGCGTGATTTATTATAAACTGTGTTTGTAATTGAGCAGGTGACAGTTTTATAAACAATACTGTCTTCTCGGTTAACACACATCTGAGTTGGCGTCACTGACAAAACGCGAATACGTCCCTGGCGGCGTCTCGTGCTGTGTGTCAAACATTTCTATGCATTTGATCTAACTTACAGCGGTCTTGAACGGCCGGGATTGTGGCGTTCTTATATTATTTGCCTACCGCCATTTAGATAAAGGCGGGAGTTTTTGATGTACGTGAGTATGACGTCAATCGCGAAAAAGAAACACCGTCGAAAGGAAACCATAGACAGGTCGTTAATGGACACATCGACATCGACAATAGAGTTTTAAATGGCCGGATTGACAGTTACGTAAACACATTAGTTAACATAAACAAGAATACGATGATTAATGTTTTATTTCCCGTAAGTTTCTGCGTGAATTGTAATTTATAGAACTAGTCGAAGAATTCGCTTACACAGGCATGCATATCATCATTATAATTTAACTAATCTATTTTCGAAGCGACCTCTCGCGTCCGGCCCTTTATGCCTTTGTCAAACAGACAGGCGAAAGCGAAGCGTTTCCGAATCGATACCGAACCGAAGCGAGACGTCAGTCCGATAATTCCGTCACGCTATCGGATCGCTTTCGCTTTTCTATTGTCTTTCAAACAATTCCATGCATTACAAATAATAACGTCACGCTTCGCATTTGTTATTGCCTGAGACTCAACGCAGCGGCAGCGTACGATATGTCTTTAGTGGAGTTTCAATTTTATACTCTAGTTCATAAAGTTTAAAATCAATTAATGAAAAACTGTAGTCAAGAGAGCAGAGACATATGAAGCGCCATTAGAAGCAGTAACCTCCTTCCGCGAAGCAGTAATGTGACCGAAGGAGGCGGAATGCGGAAGGAAGAGGTAATCCTCCTTCTCACACTCGTGCTGCAGCGTCACTATCATTGAAAGCTTATATGGATCGTTGGGAACTCGGAGCTGATTATGATTTTTATTAATTTGTACTAGCCATTTTAACATTAGTACCATCGATTCATAGAGTTATAAGCACATATATATTTCACCGATAATATTAAGCAAACAAAATAGATTTTATCTGTGGATGAGCGATTGGACTGCTGCGCTGCGTGTCGCAGGTTCGATTCCCGCACGGAGCAAATATTTGTATGATCTACAAGTGATTGTTTCGGGTCTGAGGGTTTGTGTATGTGAGTTTATATGTCTGTAAACGCACCCAAGACACAGGAGAAATTCGTAGTGTGGGGCTAGGATTCTGAAAAAAAAAAGACTAAACACTACTAGCGACACTGTAAGGTTGTGGTAAAAGCGGGAACTATATTAAATTACATCTATACATTTATTAAATCTGTAGAAGGGTCAATTCTGTACATTGAAAATAATGAAAAAATAAATAGCGGGGGATGTTGCTGGATCGATACCAAACCCAACAATGTGATTAAAAAAATTTTTGTCTGTCTGTCTGTCTGTATATGCAGGCATCACGTGAAAACTAACGGTTCGATTTCGATTCGATCGATTTGGTATAATTATACCTTATTATCCTGGGCATAAAATGGGATACTTTTTATCCTGGAAAAATACGTAGAAAAAAAAAATCTACCATCCATGCGAAGACCGACATCCGCGCAGACGGAGTCGCGGGCGGAAGCTAGTCAAGAATAAACAGTTGGGCACGTTCATTCTTTTGCAAATATTCACTTCGTATTTTGTCGCTTCGATGTGGTTTAAAGCCGCTGGTGATCGAGAGAAGTGGCGTACGATTGGAGAGCCCAGGTCCATGTACAATGCTACCATGACGTCTTAAAAGAGTAATTCCAGTGTGGAAAAGAGACCGAGTTATACAAGTCGCCTAGCGCCATCTCGTTCCCGCAGTAGAATACTTAACACAACACTAACGTAGCGCAAGCGCCATTAGGACGTCAATTGTAAGCGGCCATTAACAAACAACGTGCTGTTGGCGCTTGCGCTACTTTAGTATTGTGTTAAGTTTGCCTTAAGTGTGTGATTTCCCATAATAAGTCGCGTCCCCGTCTTATAGTACACTGTTCCCCTAATAATGGCTTGTTTATTACATACTATTTGTGTTCGTTTACTTAGGTCCTAAACTTTGTTTACAATTTGCATGCTACTGTTATGGCAGAATGTGACGTGCGCTTAAATATTATATAACACCTTTTGTATACCACATTTTAAGCTATGAAATTTGGCATAGGTAGGTACTTGAAAGTTTTATGATGGAGAAGAAGTGTAAAAGATTTTTTTTCTGTTTATATTATACTAGCTTTTGCCCGCGACTTCGTTCGCGTGGAATAGTGACTTCCGGCAGATTTTATTTTTATTTTATGTAATAAAAACTATCCTATGTCCTTTCTCAAGTTCCAAACTATGTCTGTACCAACACAAATCGGTTCGGTAGTTTAGGCGTGAAGAAAAGACAGACAGAAAGACAGAGTTACTTTCGCATTTATAATATTAGTTTGGATTAGGCTCAATTTTGAACACAGGTATATTATGTTATGTAGTTATTTAGTATATTAATAATAAGCGTTTATGAAAGTAGGCAGATACTCTTTCTTAAACTGTACATACAATGATACAACTGCATTGAAATCGGACTTGCTATTATAAATTCTCATACACTTCAATGCCAAATCTACTGGAAAATAAGCTAGGTACCTAGATTCTTGGACATTATCCAAATAGTTATTGATAGATTGATTCAGAAATGTAATGTTTAAAATGTTTATTTTTCACGTTCAATCAACAACTCACTTGATTCGAAGAACCAAAGAAAAGATCGTCTGTCTGGCAGATGTGGAAGATACGATAAGATGTACAACATGAGTTCGACAAACGGATGTGCGATTAACTTTTGTGCGAAAAAACTGTACTGCACCTCACTCATCATCTGCCCAGCCTTTTCCCAACTATATTGGGGTCGGCTTCTAGTCAAACCAGATGCAGCTTTATATCAGTATTTTACATGGAGCGACTGCCTATCGGACCTCCACAACCCAGTAACTGGGTAATACGATACCCCATGGTAAGACTAGTTGTCAGACTTTAGACCTTCTGACTAACAGTAACGACTGTCAAAGTCTACAAATGACAGCCGGGACCAACGGCTTTACGTGCTTTCCGAGACACGGAGGAAACTCGCTATGACAGATGGTCACCCATCCACAGACCAACCTCGGCAAGCGCGGCTTAACCCGGAAGATCGGCCTGTGCGGCTGTATTTATTTAGCCACGAGCTCCTCTGCACTGCACCTTACTATAGTTCGAAATTCGAATGCACACTTGTGCGACACAATGAAGTTGCACATCACGCATTAGGTAATTAGACAACAACAATAAATTTCAAATTTAATTATTCCGTTTAGAGGTATGAAGAATAATTGTCACGTATTTTTTTCTTTCGATAATCCAATGCATATTTACAAAGATATAACGCATCAAAATTCGTGAAACACGTGACATCATCAATACATTTAATAAATCTGTAGAAGGGTCAATTCTGTACATTGAAAATATTGAAAAAATAAATAGCGGGGGGTGTTGCTGGATCGATACCAAACCCAAACATGTGATTTAAAAAATTTTTGTCTGTCTGTCTGTTTGTGCAGGCATCACGTGAAAACTAACGGTTCGATTTCGTTGAAACTTGGTATAGTTATACCTTATTATCCTGGGCATAAAATGGGATACTTTTTATCCTGGAAAAATACGTAGAAAAAAAAATCTTATTTTTCAGTTTTATTCATAGACGTTGTTCTGTAGAACCGCAATCTCCTTAATTATTATAGGCTTAGCCGTATTTGGGTCCAATAGATATTTATAAGATGTCATTGTCAGAGTTACTCAAAATGGAGAAATAAAACCATTCACGCGAAGACCGACATCCGCGCGGACGGAGTCGCGGGCGGAAGCTTGTAAGCAAATAAAACGGTACTTGCTTGTGACGTTTTGCCAATTTCAAAACTGTCGTATAATCGTAAATTTTGGTTTACGTAAGAAAAACAAAAAATACGTGTCAATTTTTTTTTTAATTTAACTGACGGAGATATGACATTTTTTGAGTCAAATATCCCATTGTGCGAAGGTAGTTCGACACTAAGATTGTGCGACAGAAAGGTATGGTAGTTTTTGAGTTTATACATTACAAACATACACACACAAATATAAATCGTTCCTCTTTATCATATAAGTGTAGATAAGACCAAATACTGTAGTTAGTGTCTATGCTCGCTCATGTTTTTACTAAGTAAATATGTATACCTATTTATATTTACATGCGATAAACACTACAGGCGAATATATAGATATATCAGCAATACTTGAATACAAGGTTAGGTACTGTCTTCTTTGGATCCCCGAAAGGGTAGTGAATCAATAAAAGATAGTTGCCGATATAATATTTAATCGCTAACCTTATCCTTTACAAATAAACCCTAGTTTTACACAAAAAAAATCTTAGAGATATAAAAATCCAAAATCTGAGATTTATTTTAATTTAAAAATAAATGTTAATGTTGGAAAAATCGTTTTGTTTAAGATATGTATAGTCACAGAGAGTTAATGTGAAAATCGTTTTGTCTAGGATATATAGTCATAGAGAGTTCATGTACCTAATAAATATTCTTTTTACGTTCTTAAAGTAAGGACATTTAATTACAAGCATTTATTGAACTTATAAAACTAATTTTATATTTGTAATCAAAAGAAGTACCTACCTCTATGAAAAGGAGCATTCATTTACTATTTCGGTTACTAATAACGATTACACATTTATGATCTAGATATCTCAAGAGCAAGCGTATTTAATATAAATAAACAAAACCCCATTTTGTTTATTCATATTGCATACAATTTATATCAGACTATTTAATAAACTGAACTTACCTAAATTCACTGAATTAAAATACAGGATTCAATCAATAGCCACTTCGAAACAGAATTTATCAAAATGAACGCGCTGATTTCAAAATTGATACCATTTTCTGAAAGTATTCAACCTTTTTGGTCAATTAAAAGTTGTTTTTAGATAAGAAACACAGTTTTTTTGAAATTTGTAATGTTGATTTTGTTTTGGAACGACCGGGACGCGTGTATCAAATCTGTGCTAAAAATATCGACTGAATTCAGGACCTCTACTGAAAGCAGTGTTGCTAGAACGACGCACAAAATCCTACAAAAGGGAAGATTTTGTTGACTTGTAATTTCGGGGAATATTTACGTCGTAATTAAATTTCATTATCAATATGATTATTATTATTTCTGTTCCTTAAAACCTGAATTAGCATCACTACGCTGAGTCAGGACTCTAATACATTTGCGTAGCAAACTTCGTAAACGAGTAGCTAATGTCAAAGTCAAATTGACAAAAGCGTTACATCTCGGGAGGAGTACCTATTCATATCTTTAGCATAATCAAATCATGGATGCGATCGGTCTTTCACCTTATGCATAATGAACTGTAATTACGTATTAATTATTGTATTATGGCCCACTCCCTATCACAGAGAGAAGTCCAGTAACTCTGAGAACATTTTTAGTACATATTGTATTTTATGAACAGATGAAACTGGTTTACGCTAATAGCTCAATACTCGTATTATTACGAATAGCTGTTCCTCGCCATTTCATCCCCACTGCTCAGCACCTATTGGTCATAGCGTAATATTATAGTCTTATACCCTTTCTCGATAAATGGACTATCCAACACAAAAACTTTTTTTTCAATTCAAACCAGTCATTCTTGAGATTAGCGCGTTCAAAGAAACTCTTCAGCTTTATAAAATTGGTATAGATTACAGTATGTTTTAATTCAATGGGTCCTACTTGACATTTTCACCTTTATTTGAGGGTTATAATAAAACAGTTTGTTTAACAGACAGTGGTAATTTAATTTCATAGATATGCAATAATATAATTATTAAATTTTATTTAATATATCATATGCCGTTGGTATTTAATTTTGTTAACACTTTTATTGTTTTCACTTTTATTAATGCACATATTTATGTTAATTTTTGTAATTATCTAGTGGTAACAAAAGAGCTTTATAAGTTAGAAGTTTGGCTATAGCCATTAGTACATTTATACTCCAATGGCTATAGCTATTAAACTTGTACCGCCTTATTACAAAAAGGGGTTTAACTAAAAACCCAGGTTTAATCTTGTAAAACTACGGTTTACACAGACATTATTACAAATCGTGGTTTTGAGATAAACCATGGTCTAACAGTAGTAGCTGTCAAAGGTATGTCAAAGTTTCTCATAGCAAATTTTTCATTGTGTTGTGGTTTTTGTGTTATTTTCACCCAAAATGGATTTAAACAAGGTAGATTTAATTGTTATTACTCATTGTGGATTTAATTGTTTAGACAATCGTTCAAATGGCGGTACTAAAGTCGACGTTTTATCTTAGTTTTGTAATACCGACAAATTTAAACCATGTCTCTGCAGATAAGCCTGGACTTGATAGACCAGGTTTAAACCAAGGTTTATTTAGTTTTTGTAATAAGGCCGGTAGTCTTCAAGTCAAGAGTGGACGGTTTACTACTAGACAAGCTGCTGTACTGCCAACCACATCTTCGCTTACCATCAGGTGAGATAGGAGTCAGAAGCGAGACTATAATTAAATAAATAAAAAAGTGTTTTTACATTTTAAAATTATGCTCACCTTTTCATTATATTTAATCAGCCTTTGCATGTGGATAATAGCTTCCCGTTCACAGAGAGAATCAGCATTGCAAACCTTATTTGTTGATTTTTATATTAAACTTATACTAAATTAAAGATAAAAAATGCATTAAATCTTACCTATCTGTTGTTCAAATCAAAACATTCAAACTTACAAACATTGATAATGATTTTATTATCTGTGTCTTCAAATTCTAAAATTTTATAAGGCTCATACAATTTCAAAACAGATTCAGTTCTAACATTATTATTCACATATAAACTATTCATAAAGGCAACATATTTATCATTTTTCACATCAATAGTATGAATCAAGTAGCATCCATATTTAAAATCTATTTTTTCAATAAATAAAACCAAATGTTCTTCTTTTGGAATGACAAAATTTGAATTTCCCGCCAAAAATCTTTCATGTTGCCATAGAGAAACATGTGCGTTTTGTTTTTTTAATAGCACATTCAGCCTGTATGCCAGTCCACCTTTTTTGTATTTTACCTTTTTATTTTTTTCAAAGAAGTTTGAAGTGTCCGAGTTGCTTGTCAACATACTATCTTGCTTGGACAAGTTCTGTATGTATGAGACTGGCTGAGTTCTACAGCTTAAAATATCAATTGTTTCATTTTTAAAACATTCTTCTGGAGTAGGCGTATCGCTGATATTTTGAGAAGTATTTTCGGAACTAAAATGGCTTTCAAAGTAATTCTTTACATTGTTCATCAATTTAAGTTTTGCTTTCAGTGAAGATCCACTCTCCTCTGATTTTATAGAGTTTTTTATGTCTAATATGTCTGCACTACAAAATTCTAAGCTGACATTACTTGATTCCATTTCCTTTTTAATTGCTAAGTTTAAAATGTTGTCTACTTCTGATGCATGATTCTTGTCTCTGTCTGTAGTTTTAAAATTAGAATCAAGTACTCGTCCTGTATTCTCAGTATTATTTTCACTCATTATTTTTTGGTCACTGTAAGGCAATCTTTTTTTCGCTTTATTTGAAGTTTTAGGCGATGCATGTTTCGAAATTAAAATAGGACTCTTTGGAAGTAAACTTTTAACAGACGTCGATATTATAGGTGAGAGTTTATTTGGCGGGAATCTTGACGAAGTCAGTATTGGGGATGGTGGAGTTTCTACACGTTTCGTAACTAAAATCGGCGATTTTTCTCTATGGCATTCCCTTTTAGGTTCTGTAGAAGTATCTATGATCATAATATCCAAGTTAGATATATTTTTAAGCGTCTTTTTCTTACGTTTTCGTTTCCGGGTGAGAGTTTTGCTGCTATTGCACAATTTATCATTGTAAGAAGTATTTTCATATTCACTAGACGAACTCGATGACCATTTGATATCTTCGCTGTTTTCTTGAGAGTTTAACAAACTGAACTTTTCTCGAAATAAATTTTCTTTGTGTTTTTGCATGATTTAAAAACTCCCAACTTGAATACAAACAAGTCACAACAAGTCAAACTGTCAAAAGCAAGTAGACACTAGACACTGACATAACATGGCGACAACTGAGTTTTTGTTTTTTTATGGTTTGAGTTTCAGTCTTTTGGTTAAAAGTTGTATTCAGTCGTATTTATCCGGCTTAGTTTTATATTTGTCAACGTAAATATTATCTATTAACGCTTTTATTATGCACTAGTAAATTATGTGACATGTGATGATTTCTAACACTCAAAAAGCATACGCCTAAGCCAAAAATAGAAATTCTAAATCCTTATCTTTGCGCACGGGGTGATACGGAGTGGGAAGCGGTCGCCTCCTTTTGCGAAGCAGTCATGCTCGCGAAGAAGGAGGCGGGCCGCGGGAGGGAGAGGACACGTCATCCCGGCACCCCAGCCGCAGCCGCAGTGGTAGACGCCCACGGCGACGGACGTCGCCAGACGATCTCCGGCCACTGTAGGCGCGGGCATGTGAGCGGCGAGTAATGGGCGTCTCGCTGTCCGACTATGGACCATGCCCGGGTCGACGGCGTGTTGTGTTCCACGCCCGACTCAAGGAGTGTCAGCATAGTGACGGGGCCCCCTGTAGAGGGCCAAAGCCTGCCGGGGTCGCAGGACTCACGAATTACCGTGACCCCGGTACGTAAAAGGCTATTGAAGGACACCGTGGATTTTAGTCAGTCAATTCTGACAGTCCGTCCCGCCCTGCCCTGAGTGGGAGGACTCATTTGATGATTTTACCAAAATAAAAAATAGTTATTTGACGGTCCACACGTTTTACCTAAAGTTCCGTAAATATTACTTCAAGATAAGAATATTTTCAAAATCCCAACAACGGTAATCAGAAAGTAAATCAACCAAAATAAGGCACAATATCCATCGATCCTCTTTTTTTTAAGAGGGATGAAAAATTCTCCATTCTGTTACATGTTACTTTACAAAGTAAACTACTTATGTGTTTTTCAACCAATTCAACCAACATTCTAGGCATGAATTGCTAATCATTTAATATTTCATTGGCCCACACACGTTATACACTTCTGTGCCGGGAAGACTAAAACAAATGTTGCCAATCGAATATGAATTCCATATCTTTGGTTAAAAAAAAAAGCACTGGTTTGTCTGTAGGAGAGTTTTATCGATTACTCCTGTTTCATTAGGCACACGACGTACAATTTTCATTAACAACAGTACTCCTTGTGAATATTATTTCTGAAGTGAAGTTACTTACTTACGTACTTGATCGTTCTGCAATGGGGTTGAAAAATGTACCAGGGCCCAGTACCACAGTCACTTTATCAACTCAAACGGAAAATTGGCTGTTTAATCGTATTTGCGAAGAACGTGACCAGAACAAAGACCTGAAACGAACGATAAATACCCTGAAAGGCCAAATTAATAATCAACAGGAACTACTCAAGTATCTTGCTGAAAACTTGACAAATAAAGACCGGAACGCAACCGATGAAGATTCTTCTCCATCTGGTGATGAATCCGATGAAGAATGTTCTTCGACTGATCGAGGAACAGAAGCTGGCCCGGAACAAATTATAAAGAAGAGAAAATTGAATGCCTCTGCCGACCAATCAGATCAAGATGAAAATAAAAGCCAGCAGTAATCGATTTTGGGACCAAGGAAGAGAGGTCAATTTTGCTTGAATCACATTTTATTCATCAATAGTATAGCATTCTATGTGAAAATACCTATCTATCTATCCAACTTAATGTGACAAAACTGAAGAATTTGTTTATTTGCACGCACTAATCTCTGGAAATAGATAAGTAGTAGATGTATGTGAATAAATTTATCTTAAAATAGCCCAAGTTTGAGGAGGCTTTTTAACATCACGCCAAGCAAAGAAAGAAACGGCGAGTACGGCCAGATTTTGCATAAGCATGTAATCGACGCTCGCGACGAGCAATCGCATGGATTTTACGGATTTTTATAGGTAGGGCCGTGATGTCCGCCGGACTTAAGATTACACACGAAGTTCCCATTAGCGCGAGCATTTTTTAAACGGGCGTTAAAAAAGCGCTGAGTTTTAACAAAAAGGTAAACTGAACTTAAATATCACAGCCCAGCACTTAAAATCAAATACAGTTCGAAAAATAGCACCGCACTTTAAAAGCGCCGACGTGTGACCAGATACATGTGAATGCATTTTTTATTTCGGGCGCTTTTTTAACGCACGCAAAAGTTTTAAACTCATGTCTTTTTGCCATAGGAGTAGGCAGAAATTGCAAAACGCCCTATCAAACCTTGCATACTTTTTTCGTCTCGTAATCAAAAGGCAGAGAAATGGCTACAAAAAAATATACTCTTCATAAATTATGCAGTATTGTAAAAGTAGTACTTTTAAAAATTTTGGTGTTCAATAAAGTATATTCTATTCTATTCTCTCAAGTAGGTAGTCAAATTGTTGAACAAAAATACAGAAAATCTAAGAATCTATCATATTATGTACGTAGATAGTCGTAGAAAACGAATAAATCGATGAATTTTATGAAATAAAAATTGTATCGTCAAATCTGAACGGTTTTCACCGCTGTTTTTCCTTAAGAGGCTTTGGGACAAACTTGTTATGCATTTTCAATTTTATTCTTTAGTTTGTAAGTTGAAAATCTATTGCAGACTATCTCAGCTACGAGGACCCAAGTTGTCTTTATTCAATTTTAAAACTTTATGCTTCAGAACATAAAGTTGAAAATGCACTGTAAACAAATTATTGTTTCGACGCTGCGGCAGCGTTGAGTCTTTAGTGAATAAAACTACAGCACTTAGAGTCCGAGCCACGACAGCAGTCCTTTTGACGCGGCGTTAGTGTCTACGCCATAACATAATAAAAAAAAATAGTACCTTGAATTTCTGCAGGACTTGAGCCTTGGCGCGGACTCTTTTACTTTTTCTGATCACGTTCCATTTAAAAAAAATTACCTCCATAGTTAATGTTTTAATAAATGTATGTGGTATTTACTGTATGCGCGTGAGTTGAATTCATTCAAGATTTAAGGTTTTTAAGAGCTGTGATTGCCCAGTGGTAACAGCCATGACTTCCGAGTAGTAGTCAGTGAATTCGAGTCTAACCAGACGCATTACTGTGTGTAATTCATTTCGTTATCATTGCTCTAAAAACTGTGAAAGAAAACATCGTGAGGAAACCGCCATGTCTTAGAACCAGACATTCGAAGACATGTGACATCTAGCAACCCGCATTGGACCTGTAAACTACAGCCCAGTTACTCGACGAAGTTGGTAATTTCCTCGATGCTGGCACACAAGACGAGACCTGTGTGCCAGCATCGAGGAAATTACCAACTTTATGCTCTAGAGCCTAGAACATAACGTTGAAAAATCTATGAAAGACTTATGCGTTTGTCAAACAGACAGGCGAAAGCGAAGCGTTTCCGAAGCGATACCGGACCGAAGCGAGATGTCAGTACGATAGTTCTGTCACGCTATTGGATCGCTTTCGCTTTTATATGTGACTGAATTCAAACAATTCCATACATTAAAAATAAAAACGTCACGCTTCGCATTCGCCACGCCGGTCTGTTTGACAAAGGCTTTAGCGTTTTCATTTATCGCTTGCCACTTTTCTAGAACGGTTGAACTCAACTCACGCGCATGGATAGATTCTTGTAATTCAGGCATGGCTAAGTGCAGGAACTCTTTGTTAAAGCCTAAACACTTAAATTATACAATGTCCAGATTATATATCAGGATCCTAGTTGGCCACTAAGAATTGAAAAAAGCCAAAAAAAGGAAGAAAAATTACGCCCTTTAGATCCCTACGTGTGCCTACGTCATACGCCAAGGAATTACATTTAAATGTGTGCGTGGCGCTCACTCACACATTTATAAAAAAAAGTGACTTCACTAAAATCGCTACGTTTTGTTTCGAACACGGAATCTGGACATTTTATAATCTAAGATTAAATGGATATTTAAAAAAAAATACTAAATGTGTAGAGAAAACTTATTTATTAAATAAATAAGATTATAATATATTATGTAGTGATACTTACAATGTACACGAGCATTTTCACTTTTAAGTGTACCCGCGGTTTTGAGACTGTCCCACATTTTAAAAAATTTATAGCAAGATAAATCATGGGCATATGGTTTAATTTATGGAATAAAAACGTAAATTATTCATTAAATTGATGAATTCAACTGAAATCCGGGTAAAACACGTTTTAATTATTAATTTATGCGTATTTCAAATATTCAGAGTAAGTGTTTTTGGTATGTCCCACCCCTTGCCAACATTGAATTGACCGAAATTACTAAAATACTACTATGAATACATTTAAAAGTTTTGGTGTGTTCATAGTGTATGTCTTTGTCGTCACATAAATTAAATTTATATTATTTAAACTTTAATAACACAGGCCAAAATACGTTTTCGAAAAATGTGCTAAATTTAAACCGGTCGGACATGTCAGTTTAGTGACGGTTCCACTTGGTCAAAATAATTACTAAAGGAACTTATAACAATTTAAATGGCAACATTAAGTGAAGAAGATCACGGCCAGAATTTTTAAACGTCAGTTATGCGCCAGTGTCTTAAGTGAAAGGGTGTTATTGTTTGTGTCGGGAGCTGTCTCCAGTTTTTTTGTCAGGTTAGTGACGTTATTTCCTTGTTAATATAGAACGTTTTACATCCTACAACTGTTTCAACCGAATCAGATACAACTTACAAATATTTTCACATGTTTTATTCTTACTAAATATTTAATTGTGATTAGAAAACATTTTTCTTTAATATTTACCCGCGAATGTGACGTCAGTTTGGTGACATTTTTATTCCGTCACATATAGGACTGACTACAAATGTCACCAAACTGACACATAAAGCTAGGATTACATAGATACAACGTGCAATATTTTATTTTCAGGCTTTTTTTATCTCACTATGCCACTAAGTGGCGCGGAAAGGACGAAACGATATAGGGAAAAACTGAAATTAGAACGCCCTCAGGAATATGAAAATCAGAGGAAGAAGAATTTGGAAAAAATTAAATCAAAAAAGAAAAAAATTTCAGAATTGACGCCAGAAGAAGTCGAACAAAAAAGGGAAGAGTGGAGAAAGAATAAAAGGACCAGCCGGCAGAAACAAAAGAGAAACAAAGTTCTAGCTATTTCCCAAAATGAAAATATTATGCCTGGCCCTAGTAACGATTCACAAGAAAATAAATTTAATGATAATTTAATTCGGAATCTACGAAAAAGTAATAAAATTCTTGTAAATAAATGTAAACGGTACACAAAATACAACGAAAAAATTAAAAGGAATCTAGAAAATTACCGAAAGCGTTTACAAAGGTTCAAAAGAAAAATGGAAAAAGAGGTTGAAGTCCTGAATTTAAAAATAATTAAAATGAAAGCTAGAGAGGAAATTTTAGAAAGTACTCTAAAAGCCACGTATCAAAGCTGTTCGAAAATGAGTGAAAGGAAAACCCTAAAAAAATTGGTAAAGAATTCCGGAAACAAATCGGTTATATCTAAAATGCTAGGACTGAAGGGCAAAGTAAGAAACAAGAAAAAGAAATTAAGACGTAGTGGCGTAGCAGAAATTACAAAATTCTACACAAGAGACGACATAAGTCGTAATACTGCTGGTAAAAAAGAAGTTCGAACAAAAAATAAAGAAAAAGTCCAAATACGATATTTATTAGACACATTACTGGATACATTTAAAAAATACAAAGGTGAAGGTGGACGTTATGGTTTCACAACATTTTACGTTCACAAACCATTTTTTGTTTTAACACCTGGCCCGTCTTCCAGATCTACATGCTTGTGCGTGAAGCACAGCAATTTTGTATTTCTGCACAAGGCTATGGTCAAAAATGGTTTGGTCACTGGTAATATACGAGATTCTTTAAATCAAGTATCATGTGACATAAATGATTATGATTGCATGTGGAATAAATGTCTAAAATGTAAGGACAAACAAGTACATTATCAACAAATCAGTGCCGAGAAATTAAAGCAAAATGTAGAATGGTCACGTTGGGAAAGACAAGATCATACGTACCAGAAAATGGAAGACCAAAAGATGAAAGAAATAACAACTAAGAGAACAGTAAGGATGACAAAAAAAGGAACTCTCAATGACCTGAAAAAATTTTTTGAAAATGACTTATTAATGTTCAAAAAACATTTCTTTAACATGACACACCAGCAAAAACAATATAAAAAGGCAGTAAATGAGCTAAAAGAAAACGAAGCCGTGATAGTATGCGACTTCTCTGAAAACTACCAAACCAAACTTGCTGAGGAGATTCAGTCTATGCATTACGGGGCATCAAACCTTCAAATATGCCTCCATACTGGAATGGTATTTTGGAAAGATCGCACTCAATCTTTTTGCACATTGTCAGACAATACAAGTCATCAACCAACAGCGATCTGGGCACACCTGACTCCTGTTATTGAGATGATAAAGCAGATAACCCCTGAAACGACGATAATACACTTCTTCTCGGATGGACCCTCGTCTCAATATCGCCAGAAAAAAAACTTTTATTTGCTGGTTCATTATACAAAAAAGTACCTGCTGCAATATACTACTTGGACATTTTATGAGGCTGGCCACGGCAAAAACGTGGCAGATGGAATAGGAGGTAGCATCAAACGAACTCTTGATAGAAAAGTGTGTCTTAATAACGATGTTGTTGACGCAAAAGATGCTTACAACATATTAACACGAAGTTTGAAAGTGACCAAAGTATTCCTGATTGATAGTTGCGCAATTGAAAATGTGTCAAAAGTTTTACCTGATAAAATACCGGTATTGAAGGGAACAATGCAATTACACCAAATCGCTACCAGCCAAACTCACGAATCGTTCATTATAAAATACAGAGATATCGGCTGCTTTTGCGGTGACCTAAGAGGTCAATGTGCATGTTTTTCACCTAAGTCACATTCTGTAGTAATCAGTTCGGGCAACATAAGTAAATCGTTCGAAATTTGCCCTTCAACTACAGAAAATTCAACGGAATGTTTTGAAGAATTATCCCAAAACGTTGAAGGGAATAACGAATTAGAAACTGAGAAAAGTCTGGATAATATACCCAAAGAATTGACAAATGACCCCAAAATTGAAGCTGCCCATGAATCTTCTCTAAATTTCCCATCGGAAATATTTGAGGGACTGATTAATATCGATGAATCTTTTGATTTGAATTCTATCGACATTAATAATTTAACTTTTACTTTTGAAGAAAATGATGACAACCTTCACAGAGGTAAACTAGGCACCGAGGACTCATTGCAACTTGCCACCTTTGAAAATAAGCAAGTGACTACTTCATCGTATGCTGAGAAAGATTTACTTGGAAGTAATGGCGCAGGTCTGACTGCAACTTCAACCCACATTTCCGATTTTAATAAGAAGTCTATAAATTTATCGAAAGGAAAAGAAGTACCTAGCAAAAAACTTCCGGCACATGGAAGTCACTACTTTGTTGATCCCAAAAACGTAATTTTTGTTAAAACACCACAAGACAATAGACAACCTCAAAAAATATTAACGGGAACTAAAACAGTTGCTAAAAACGTACAAATGTTAATTAAAGAAACCAAAGTACCTCCTTCTACTTTAGCAACAAACCAGTTATCTGAGAAAAGTGGGGCAGTAAAAGACCAAGACAAAGCAATCTCTAAAAAACCCAGAATTGTATCAAACATTAATTTTCTGGAATGTCATAAATGCTTTTCTTCTATTCTTACCCAAAAGGGAAAATGTATTTCTTGCAAAAACTGGTTTTGTTATGACTGCATGGCAGAACCTAACTGCCTTAATTACGTTTGCGAATCATGTTTAGAATTGGAAGGTAATATTTTTTCTAGTGGAACTCGATGCGATTTATTCAACCGAAGATTGAATTTATTTTTAATAAATATTTTATTTTTGTTTCAGATTGATTGAGCGGGTACGCTTGAGTACATCCGATACAATTAAGTAATATCGCAAAATATGGTGATTTTCCATGACGTGGACAAAGTACTCACAATGCATGATTTGGAGCAGTTTTATATTGATGACGCTAACTGGCCCTGGCCCATGACTCATTTTATATTAGTTGACAAGTGCTTTGGATGTCAACAAAAGATAAATAATTCCTCAAGAGTACATCATTTCACTTTAAAAATGACTAAGTTGGACATTTGGAATTTGTTACAATGTTCATATTTCTGGTGTTTTTTTTGTAATTATTTTGTTTATGACCATTTTACTCCAGATGAATGTGATATTTGCACTCAATATGATTAATATTTTGATAAGTTTTGAGAACATATATGTTTTTGTTAAGTTGTTTATATTTAATTGGATACCAAGTAATATATTTGGATATATATCGTTGATCTAACATTCCTAGCTAAATTAATAATGAGTGAGACTTGTAATCCAGTAAATTCTACTGTGAGACTGATTAGGTTATTTAATAAAGTACAAAGATTAGTTTTCTTAAAAAGCACAACTTTTAGTTAGGTTACTATTTAAATTATACTTTAGTGACATCAAAGACTATTTAACTTGAGACTGATTTAATTCCTTTTAAAGGTAATTTAAAGACTTACTGTAGGTAGTTTTGCAATTATATTTAATAATATATTTACGGTGACTTTTCCTTTAGCATATTGATTAATGGTCAAATTATGTTCCTTAGTTTTCTATAGATAACTTACTAGATAAATGTGGATCCACTGTGGTAGCCCGTAAAATTCAAGTTCTCTTACGTTTTTGCAACTTACAGGTCAGTTTCAGCTTGCACATCAAGCAAACAAAATATAATTTGCGACAAAACCATAATATAATATTTACATGACCACAAGAATCATCAAAACTTCTCCGTAATTTAGATTTTCGGTATTATGATCTGATTTGGAAAATATTTAGATCAACAAGCTGAAACTGATACATTGCAAAAAAGGCAAGAAAACTTGAACTTCGCGGGCTAACACAGCCTATCCGCTCTCAGATTTAAAAATATTAGTTTAATCGAAATGTGAAAGAATATAGACTTTTAATTACCAACGCTGTGTTTTATTTTGTATCATGACATGTAATCTCAGCTTATGATTTTTCAATGTGTCAGTTTGGTGACTGTCCCAATTTGTATGTGAAGAAAATATTTTTTTAAACTTTTGTTTCATTGTTTAATTATATTTGTTTGAATATTGTTTAAGCCTGTTGCAATATTGAACACTGCAAAATACATTTATTAAAAAAACTAAGCCCTTTATCAAGGGAATTAATAAAAAATCGATCTTCGTAGCGTCACTTGTCACAAAACAGAAGTTGAAACCTCATTTTAGAGAAATGAGATTTCAATTTAAGGTTAGTATCTATTTTTTTCGATCGATTGTTTAATATTCAGTAGCAAAAGAAAATAAAAATTGAGTCATATTACTTAAATAATAAAACAGGATGATTTTTATGTCGTCACCAAACTGACCACTTTTTCAATACTAAGTCCATTTATTTTCCGTTTTTAATAAGGAAAACACTCAATTTATTAAAAATAAAATACTATCTCCAGTCCGTCAGACTATGAAGTACAGGTTGAGATCTTCAAACATATTAAAAACACAACTTTAAAAAAATATCGTATTTTTAACAGGGTACACTTATAAGTGAAAATGCCCACACTCTCTAGAATTAGAGAAAAAAAAAAACAATTCAAATTATAAATCTATGGTTCACATATTTGGTTTTATTATGACACTAAAAAAATACTTTGTCAGCCAGTTCACGACTTTGTTCTAAGCTGTGAGCGACGCAACGGGCGGCGCGAGTAAGACATTAATTACTTTGTAAGTACGCGAATTTGCCACTATCGGCGCCTCGAGGAGTGTTTCAAACATTTGATCTTACTGCTCCGTCCTAAGTTGTCACACATAGCCTCAAGGTCGTGAATGGGCTGTTAAAACTACGAGTATCATCATCATCTGTCTGCCTTTTCCCAACTATGTTGTGGTCTCACCTCCTGCGAAGCAGTCATGCTCGCGAAGGAGTAGGCGGGCGGAAGGGAGAGGACAGCGTCCTCTCTCCACCCTAGCCGCAGAGGTACGCCCACGGCGACGGACGTCGCCAGACGATCTAAGCGAGTAATGGGCAACTGTCCTACCATGGACCATGCTCAGGTCGACGGCGCGTTGTGTTCCGCGCGCCTCAAAGAGTGTCAGCAAAATGACGAGCCCCCCTCTAGAGGGCCAAAGCCTGCCGGTGTCCTAGGACTTACGAATTACCGTGACCCCGGAACGTAAAGGTCTATTGGAAGACACCATGGATTTTAGTCAGTACGAGTCTGACAGTCCCTCCCTCTCTGCCCTGGGTGGGAGGACTCATTTGAGGATTTTACCAATATAAAAACAAAGAAAAAAAAACTATGTTGTGGTCGGCTTCCAGTCGAACCAGATGCAGCTGAATATCAGTATTTTATATGGAGCGACTGTCTATCTCACCTCCACAACCCAGTAATGGGTAATACATTCTCTTAATTAAGATAATAATAAAATGCAACTATCACATCGCATTTTGCCTTCAGTACAATAATAATAATAGTCCTCCTTAGCTCCTCCTGGCCTCCTGCGCGGGATATATCATTGTGCAGCGTGCATGCTCCATCACTCTCAGAGTCCTCAGGGACGGCAATCCGACACGACCGGAGAGAGATCAGGCACAGGACCAGCGGCTTAAAGTGCCCACACAGACACGGGGTAATTATACATACACAGGCGGCGCCTCCTGGCGTGTTACAAACATTTTAATACATTTGATCTTGTCGCTTACCGCCCCGCGATAAGTTACCGCTTACAGCGGGAAGGTCGTCAACGGTCTATTTTCTCAAAGCCAATTCCAACGTTTTTATGGCATTTTTATATAAAACTCTCTTTAAGAGTAATCTCTTTTTACTCAAAAAATTCTTGCTCTTAAATTAATTAATCACAAGCGCATTCCTCCTAATATAATCAAGGAAATTAAGCTTTATCTGTATAGCTTCTTCATCTGGTGTATAAGGCAATGTCTGCAACGGCATAAAATGGTCCTGATTCTGAAGTCTCCAGGAACCTTGGGTGACCAACCCACCATCAATATACGTGTCAACCGAGCCCAGAGGGCAATAAATGTCCCTTGAAGATTCACTCCGCATCAAAAAATTATGAAGTAACAAGCAACTGTGTATTACAACTGCAGATTTCGCTGGCGCCAAAGTTATAGGCTTGAGCAGGACTTTAAAAACAGATGACAGCACTCCAAAAGTATTATCAACTGCGGAATGTGACTGAGCGACTAATTGGTTGTAAATACTCTCCGATGTGCTTGCATCGTGGTGCCCTGAAAATGGATTCATGACATGCCTTTCTAGAGGAAATGCTCCATCAGTCACAAATACATAAGGCATATTAACAGTATCACCAAGTAACAAACTGTACGGAGGAAGATTTAAATTGTCCGTATTCATATTCAACCACAGATCGCTCTCATTAAAAACTTTAGCATCCGTATTCCGGCTTTGCATCACATCTGCGTACATGAAATTGTAGTCACTATCAACCAGGGTTAGTAATACCATGCTGTATGTCAACTGGTAGTTCATATCTTCAGGATTGGTGTGTGACGGTGCCCATATGGAAACATGCTTCCCATCCAGTGCTCCGATGCAATGAGGGAAGCTAAACCCTTTGGAGATCTCCAGCCATTCTTCTGCAGTTGCTGGGGTCTGAAAATGGATTAGTTTGGTTGTAAACTTGGGGTCTTCAAGTCAAGAGTCAATAGGTTTCTTCTAGGCAAGCGTGCTTCATCGTCAACCATTAGGCGAGATAGTGCTCAAACGCGCACCTATCGTTAAAAAAGTACACAAATATAGGTTTTTTTTAAATTATAGGTTTGAGATCCACTGTAGGCGCGGGTTTGCGGACGGCGGGTAATGGGTAGCTCGTCATCCGAGCAAGTCCGAGATATCAGCAAAATGATTTATAGCACATATAACACCTGGCCGGGTCTCTGGACTAACTTAAAAGGGTACAGGGGCTCTGGAACGCAAAGGAAAAATATGGAGGATTTCAGTCAGTTACAATCTGACAGTCCCTCCGTCCAAAAAATGTCCACTGCAAAAAACTACTCATCCTTGTCAATTGAGGCGAACAGCAAACTCATTTTTGTCAGCACACTCATTTAAAATAAAATAAAACATTAAACATTAACTTCAAATAGATCGACAGAAGTGGAAGTGGACCAGGCACATGATTTGAGATACTCAAGGAAAATGGAGTGAAACTGTCTCAGACTGGTACCCCAGAGACAGCAAACGAAACAGAGTCCGCCAACAGATGAGATGGGAAGATGACCTAAAGCTCTCCGCTGTACATCATTGGTGAAGTTAGCACATGACAGAACCCACTGGAAGGAGTTACAGGAAGCCTATGCCAAGCGGCCCTCTGAAATCTGAGACATCCTTCAGTGAATTCACAAAACATTATTACTGTAACTAGTTTATGTATGTTATAGTTCAGAATAAAGGGCTATATTATTTATAAAGACATCCTTCAGTGAATTCACAAAACATTATTACTGTAACTAGTTTATGTATGTTATAGTTCAGAATAAAGGGCTATATTATTTATAAATAAAATATTAAACATACCCGTATCAAATCTTGTAGAACAACAACGAATGCTTTACAGACTTCTGGTATGATCCTCGACACCAACGAACTAGAAATCTTGAAGAACCGATGCAAAGTGGTGTAGCTGTCTCCGGTCGCTAAATACCGGAGAGTGACTGCGAGTCGGATCTTAGCCGGTATTGACACCCTCCAGTAAGTGTCCTGTTTTTGTATTATCGGGGATATTTTCTGCAGAAGGTTCTCGAAGTCAGTTGAAGACATGTGGATGAAGTATTCGCCTGAAACCTCAGTCATGAGTTCGACTAGACGGTTGTTTAAGCTGGAGCTGAAAATATTAGATATTGAATGAATTTCACATTGTTTTTTGTTTTGCGATTCTTGTAGTTGAAACCTGACTAAAGAATCACATGACAGAATTTTTGCACTCAGTACAGATTTAATAGAGGTTTCTTATTGCTGTTCCGAGAGCACAAAATAGATAGTTTTGATTTGTATTAAATATTATATGCATTCGTGCGGAGGGAATGCATCCTATGATTTTATTGGCTCAGCATGACAAAAAATATATTGAGCGTATACGGCGTGCTATATTTTTATTAAAAAAAAACGGTGCCCCGCACTAGGAATTACTCCTGTATCTTGTGCGCGTTTAAAACATTTCGAGGCACAAACATGAAGACCCGGTACAAATACCGGTTCGGTAGGTACAGATAGGCACACTTGAGATGCGGGAGCCGCGGACGACATGCGATACATTTGTTATATCATGTCAATAATTCAAAAATATTACACATATCGTATTACATCTTACTTTGTTCTTTCTTGATGAATAGTTTGCATCCAACAGCGTCTTCGACGAAGCCTCCGTTTAGTGGCTATATGCCGATGGTAAACCGCTAAATAGTAATTAAATGTGGCGCCTAAATAAAGGGCAGAGGCTGCTAGTACTTCTAAATCCATGTTTTATTCAGTTTGACCCTGAATTTCTTTAATGAATGGATTGACACGAAATAGAATCCAAAACAATCAACAAAGATTGTTTGACATTGACAAAACAATAACAAAAATAGAAAAGTGACAGTTTGTGAAGCAAGTGTCAAAATTGACCAGCTGACCACACCTGATATTTTTTGATTTGATTCAGAGATTTTCCTCTAGCCGAAAGAAAAAGTAAATATTTTTATAGATTTTGATAACAAATTCATCAATAATATTCACGTCTTTTCGTCTTACGTTCGCATAAACCTAAGATTTCTATGTCAGTGGTGGTCACGGAAGTGATGCTATGACAAAAGCCTTGAGGCTAGTTTAGTTCCCAATAAAGAAAAAATCCGTATCCTCCACCATGTTATTTGACTAACTTCACATCGGTGTGCTCCCAAAACAAATACGTGCGTCGTGCGATCCATTGTTTATCGTGCTTATAAACAAAATAAACGTGACCCACATTTTTTGTGAGAGTCCCATTAGATTCTATTTCGGGTTATCTGTAGGTTTTCAACCTCAATTTGCAATAAAAAGCCTTCGTTCCGCCGCCGCCATGGAAGTCGAGCGCTTCGCTTCGGATTCTGAAAACGTGGCGGTAGACGATAACGAAAAGCCGGTTGCGGACGAGGGCGCCGGAGACGCCGCCACCTCCCATTCCGAGCGTCTGCGTCGCAAAAATAAGAAGTATTGGCGCTCTAATAGCAAGGAAGCCCCGGCAAACGCTACGGCGTCGGCTGTGACGCCGTTGCCTAAATACCGGAGCTGGAAGAACAGTCGTAGACCGCGCAACGGCCATGGACGAGGGCTCCCAAAGAAAGGTAGGCGACACCACGCCTTGTATTGAACATTACATCCATCTGATTAAATCCCAACCGGTTGTCTAAGTTGTTTTGAAACTTCTAGAAAATGGTATGTACCTACACCATGAACAGAGGTGCATTTGGGGTAAATTTTTTTTACGTAATGTTTACGCATCGGAGTCACGTAATATACCTCTGTATACCATCCGGGCCATTATTTGAAGGTCACGCAAACGCAGACAGTTTTTGCGCAGTAGGTTATTATTATTACTTTTTAGGTTTCTTATTGAACCCGGAGCGCATGGTATGCTTGTGAGACCGCGAGATTATTGCGTAACACCATAATATAAACAACTTTCGCATATCAAGGCTATTTTAGTCGCGTCGTCGCCGCCACGCGGTTTAATTATAAACATATTAGATGACGGCTTATTGTAGGCAGACATAGTGGCGAGAATACAATATAATACAATTCTTATTTTGAATGTTGTTGTTTTTCTGTCATATCTGTGTCCATAATGCATTACCTTTTTTTTTTTACAAGAGTAGGCAGAAGTTGGGTCAGTGGGTCGTCTTAGTTGTATTAGTATGCAAAGTCAATTTCGCTAGACAATCACCGGCCACCGTAGGCGCGGGCATGCGGGCGGCGAGTAATGAGCGACTCGTAGTCCGACCATGGTCAATGCCCGGGTCGACGGCGCGTTGTGTTCTACGCGCGCCTGCGAGTGTTAGCAAAATTACGGTGTCCTCTAGAGGGCCAAAGCCTGCCGGGGTCGCGGGGTATACGAATTACCGTGACCCCGGAATGTCTGCATGGAAAAGCAGAAATTACAGCAGAATAAATATTTTACAGCTTCTTATGCTAGATTATTATTTAAAATACTTATTATAGAGCAGTGTTATCTTTTAGTATAAATATTTGTGGACACATTAACAGATTATACACAATGTTGATCCTTAACCTTATACCTATAACAGTCTTACTACAAACTATCTCACTGCTTAACTTATAAATCCAAAAGTTTATTATAAATGCAACTCTTTTAAACAAAAAACTACTGAACGTATTTGGGTGAAATTTGGTATACAGATAGTTTATAATCTGAATTAACATTGGATAATTTTTATAATGTTGGAGGTTGACAGTTCCTTCCACACCACTTGGGGGCCAGAGAACTTATACCATGATTTTTAAATTCCAGAAAAAAATTACCATTGTACAGTCCCAAGCAATAATATGTAAACACTTAGCAGAACGAAAAAGCGATATTCTCTTACCATATTGATAAAACTTTTGCATTTTCATGAACCTTCTATTTGTTAGCCATGGTTATACGAAATGGGTCTTATTTCAAAGTTTCACGAGAAAATTGCGTTCGAATTTTGTTAAGTGTATACATCTTATTGCTCGTGACTGTACTCATGATTATGAGCAACTTTTGATATGGGACCTACTTTAAAAATCCAAAAATAATGGCAATCCCATACATTTAGCTCCCATCTTTAAATTAAAAAAAAAACAGATTCTGTGTTCGAAAAAAAAACCACTCTTTTATAAATGTGTGAGTGAGCTCCACACACACATTTAAATGTTTTCCTTGGAGACCTTCACTTGGTTTACGTAGGAATCGGAAATGTTATAATCTAAGCTCCCATCTCACACTTCAGTCACAGGTCTTTTACCAGAATGAAACATACAGGAGGGCAGGTACAATATACTCATTAGTTAATTTTTCATTTTGGTAAATTGAAAGTAAATATTGAAAACATGATTATATTCTTATCCTTATCCATTTGACAACCAAATCCATAAGAACTTAATCTAAAAATCAATGTATTTATACTATCTCTATGATCTACATAAATATTTTAAAGCTGATGAGTTTGTTAGAAAGAAAGAAAGA
Source organism: Agrotis puta (assembly GCA_943136025.2). Classification (NCBI taxonomy): domain Eukaryota; kingdom Metazoa; phylum Arthropoda; class Insecta; order Lepidoptera; family Noctuidae; genus Agrotis; species Agrotis puta. The sequence goes on along the minus strand of OW964196.2, from coordinate 2,697,420 downwards.
AAAGAGATTTATTGACATACACAAGGACAGAACAAACAAAATTACATGAATAAAAACAACAAAGGAAACAAAATTATATAAATTAATATATTTAATTTTCTTTAATAAAAAACAATTTAGTCCTGTGTGAGGTTGAAAAGCTCCTACTTCAGCATGTACTGGTCGCGGGACTCACGCATTACCGTGACCCCGGTACGTAAAGGGCTATTGAAGGACACCGTGTATTTTATCATGGTAAAATCATCAAATGAGTCCTCCCACCCAGGGCAGAGCGGGAGGGACTGTCAGACTCGTACTGACTAAAATCCACGGTGTCCTTCAATAGCCCTTTATAATCCGGGGTAACGGTAAATCGTACAGTCCCGCGACCCCTGCAGGCTTTGGCCCTCTAGACGCCTCCCTCATTCATTTTGCTCATTAAGGTAATTTTTCTGACACTCTTTGAAGCGCGCGTGGAACACAACGCGCCGTCGACCCGGGCATGGTCCATGGTCGGACAATAAGTTTCCCATTACTCGCTGCCCGCATGCCCGCGCCTACGGTAGGAGGGGACACCCTAGGAAGACCTACACTCACCTTATTAGTGAAGTGCTTCAGAAAGGTCGGGTGCGTAGTATCAATCGGCGTGCGTGTATGACCAGATATTTGAATATGGATGAGGCGAAAGGAGTATGTAAAGATCGTAATAGGTAGTGCTCTGTAGTTTCTGCCTAACCCCCATGAGAAAAAGGCGTGAGTTTATGTCATCATCTGCCTAGCCTTTTCCCAACTATATTGGGGTCGGCTTCTAGTCAAACCAGATGCAGCTGGATATCAGTATTTTACATGGATCGACTGCCTGTCGGACCTCCACAACCCAGTAACTGGGTAATACGATACCCCTTGGTAAGATTGCAGACTTTAGAGCTTCTGACTAACAGCAACGACTGTCAAAGATCTATAAATGACAGCCGGGACCAACGGCTTAACGTGCTTTCCGAGGCACGGAGGAAACTCGCTATGACAGATGGTCACCCATCCACAAACCAACCTCGGCAAGCGCGGCTTAACCCCGAAGATCGGCCTGTGCGGCTGTATTTATTTAGCCACGAGCTCCTCCTCGAGTTTGTTTATATATGTTAAAAATTTATGTTGATTGTTGTCACCAGGTGGTGCCGGCGGCAAGGGTGTCTGGGGCGCCCCGGGCTCCGAGCTGCTGGAAGAGTATGTGGAAGACGCCAACGACCCCAACTATGACTCTGAAGCGATCACCAATGGTGATGTCGAGTTCAAGCAGATCATCGTCGAAGCTGAGCCGGAGGAGATTGTGGTGAGTGACCTTTATTATTGTTATTTTAATTTGGTTATTAATTTTTATACTAGCTCACAATGAAGGTCGCGGGACCAAGGGATTACCGTGACCCCGGTACGTAAAGGGCTAGTGAAGGACACCGTGGATTTTAGTCAGTACAAGTCTGACAGTCCCTCCCGCCCTGCCCTGGGTGGGAGGACTCATTTGATGATTTTACCAAGATAAAAAAAAAAAGCTCACAATGAAAGTTCAACAGAAATAAATATATTGACTCCGCAAAAATTAAAAAGTAACAAAAATAAAAACCGGTCAGGTACAAAGCGGACTCGCACACGAAGGGTTCCGTACCATTATCTATGAATATTGGCTATTTGACAGTAGCTATAAATTACAAATATAATTAGTCCGTCATTTAGAGTTTAAAAAAATAACGGACACGTATTTTTTCTTTTGTAAAATCAATGAATATTCACCAAAATATAACGCATCAAAACTCGAGAGTGGGGGTTCGTGACGTCAGAATTCAATAGACATTGTACTAAATTGTGACGTATTGCCAATTTTGAAAGCATCGTATCTTAGTCAATTTTGGTTTACGAAACAAAAGAAAAAATACGGGTCGAATATTTTTTGATAATCTAAGTGACGGACTAATTATAATTTTTCAGTCAAATAGCCAATTGTTATGTCTATAAAAGTTGTATGGGAGCCCCTTCAATATTTATTCTATTTAAAGTATTTGTTGTTATATTGGCAATAGAAATAGATCATCTGTGAAAATTTCAACTGTCTATTATGGTTCATGAGATATTGTCTGGTGATAAACGGACGGACGGACAGACTGACGGACAGCGTAGTCTTCCCGTTTTACCCTTTGGGCACGAAAAAAAAAAATTTTTTTTTGGAAGTAAAGATTGATTAATAAATCAACTCTAAATTACTTTGGAAGCCTGCCGGGGTCGCGGGACCAAGGGATTACCGTGACCCCGGTACGTCAAAGGCTATTGAAGGACACCGTGGATTTTAGTCAGTACAAGTCTGACAGTCCCTCCCGCCCTGCCCTGGGGGGGAGGACTCATTTGATGATTTTACCACGATAAAAAAAAAATTACTTTGGAAGCACCTGGCCACGTTTAAATTCAACTAAATGATCAGGCTTATTTTTTGTCTTCAATAGGTACTTCACTGCTAATCTCTTAAAAACGTACTTCGAAATGAATCCCGATTGGTATTTTTATCAACTTACAAAATCGTATAATTTGCATATAAAAATCCAACATGTTTGGTATGCATATGACATAAAAGATGCCTTGAAAAGTGTCGTCACATCGCTTGGCAAGCAATGATGCGACTGCATACGACCTAATGCCTATGACCTTATCTGCAGTCAATGAACTTTGTAGCCCTGCATACAGGCGTATAATACACGCCATAGTACATTTTAAACGTCCTTTTTAACCGACTTAAACGCAAAAAAAGAAGAGGTTCTCACTTCGTCGAAACCTTGATTGTCATCGTGCTTGTGGCGGGTTAAGCTGCTCTTGCCGAGGTTTGTCTGTAGATGGGTGACCATCTGTCATAGCGAGTTTCCTCCGTGCCTCGGAAAGCACGTAAAGCCGTTCGTCCCGGCTGTCATTTGTAGATCTTTGACAGTCGTTGCTGTTAGTAAGAAGCTGTAGTCTGACAACCAGTTTTATCATGGGGTATCGTATTATCCAGTTACTGGGTTGTGGAGGTCCGATAGGCAGTCGCTCCATGTAAAATACTGATATTCAGCTGCATCTGATTCGACTGGAAGCCGACCCCAATATAGTTGGGAAAAGGCTAGGCAAATAAGAAAAATAAAAATAATAAAAAAAAGAAAAATAATTAAGACCGCCATTGTAACCATAAATTAAGCAATATTGTTTTAAAATTTTGGTGTACAATAAAGTATATTCTATTCTATTCTAAACTTAAGTCAAGTTATCTCCGAAAGCGGGACTAAGCTTGTCCTGCGCGGGACATAAAATTATGATTTAAAATTCTGACGTCCCGCTAAAACCGGGACGTCTGGCAACGCTGGACACAGACAACACAGACCTCCTCTCTGTTAGAGGGAGTGGGACGTAATCTACTACGTGTGCCCTTGGTAAGACTTACAAAAACACAGAATTACTAAAATACGACTTAATCAGTTTAAAAGAACAACAACAATTCATTTTATCGCTTTAGTAATACTATTCAAGAAATATTGAGCCTTGTAAACATGGTATAAAGTTTAAAACCGTGTGTTCTTGAAGATTGAAATACTGTGGGCTCTATCAGCGTGTGTTAAAGTCTAAATTCGTGTAACAAAATTGTGTGAAACACTATGTTGTTTTGGCTTATTTCTGACGATCGACCTTGGCGTTAATGTGTTTACAAGAACGATATACTTTCAATGTATACCGAATGACTTGTTATTGACTGACGAAAATATTTAGTAAAGAAATATACCAGGGAAATATTAAATCGAGATATAAACTATCCTATGTGTTAATCCAGGTTATAAACTATTTGTATACTAAATTTCATCCAAATCTGTCGAGTAGTTTTTGCGTGAAAGAGTAACAATACATACTTACAAGGTGTTCCCGTGGTTTCAACCCCGCTGCTCGCCTCCTATTGGTTGTAGCGTGGTATAATATTGCCTATAGTCTTTCGCAATAAATGGACCATACATATGAAAAGATTTTTTCAATTCGAACCAGCAGTTCCCGAGATTAGCGCGTTCAATCAATCAAACAAACTTAGTTTAGGCGAATTTTCGGTAAAACCAAAAATGCCAGTTTCCTAACCATGTTTTCCTACACCGTTTGAAAGCCGTTGGCCGAGGTTGATCTGTGGATGGGACTATCTGTCAGCGAGATACCTCCGTGTTTTGGCACACGTTAAGCCGTTGGTCCTGGCTGTCATTCGTAGATCTTTGACAGTCGTTACTGTTAGTCAGAAACTCGTAGTGACAACCAGTCTTTCCATTTTTTTTTTTATCGTGGTAAAATCATTAAATGAGTCCTCCCACCCAGGGCAGAGCGGGAGGGACTGTCAGACTTGTACTGACTAAAATCCACGGTGTCCTTCAATATCCCTTTACGTACCGGGGTCACGGTAATTCGTAAGTCCCGCGACCCCGGCAGGCTTTGGCCCTCTACAGGCTCCGTCACTATGCTGACACTCTTTGAGGCGCGCGTGGAACATAACGCGCCGTCGACCCGGGCATGGTCCATGGTCAGACAGCGACTCGCCCATTACTCGCTGCCGGGGATCGTATTACGCAGTTACTGGGTTGTGGAGGTCCGATAGACAGTCGCTCCATATAAAATACTGATATTCAGCTGCATTCAGTTAGACTGGCCGACCACAACATAGTTGGGAAAAGACAGGCAGATTATGGTGATTACCAGATATCTTCGCCTCTGTTATTTTTTATTACAAACTTTTATTTTGTTACACTTGTCCCGCTGTCTGCCTGTAATCAAATCTTGTAAGTTAAAGACTCACTTCCCGGTTTCCGATTGAGTTGAAATTTTGCACATACATGTGTTTCACGTGACAATACAATATTATGATGACATGGAGCTGATCTGATGATGGAGCTGGAAGGTGGCCATGGGAACTCTGTAATGAAACGACGCAACCTCATCGAGTTTGGACTCGTTTGATTCGTCTTGACGAGTACTTTGTCTTTAAAAAGTAGTTAAATTTATTAATGAGTAATACGAGCTTGTTTAAAAAAAATACAGATAAATGTAGGTAAATAAACAATAACACTGTTATCCTTAACGCTCATCGCCGAAAGATTATTATTGTTCAAACAATAACATGATTGTATTATAATAATTATATAATTAGAACAAGTAACTAACCACAGAGCGATAGCTTATCTTTCATATTATTGTTTATTAAATATCATCACGCCTGTAATTTGAGCCTGAGTAGGTAGCACCCATTTGATGATTTTACCACATAAAAAAAACTGTTTAAAATATGGTATAATGAATAAATATGGATTAACCGATATTTTTCTTCTCTTCCAGCGCAAGGCGGAACCAGTGATCCTGGAATACTTCGAGCATGGGGATTCCAAATCATCTCTTGAGGACTTCCTGGAGTTCGTCACGTCGAAGAGTAGTTACCTGGTGAGACCACCACTCTTACTAGTATGGTAAACTCATTTGGGGACGCGCTGCAAATAACTTGAGGTCTGAGCCTTTCGTGAATCTCGATGTGTGGAAATTCTCTCTGCTACGGCTTAGCTGGGGGGGGGGGGATTCAGGCCTTAACTCCCGCCCTCGCAGCTGAAGTGGCCTTACGCGTAGTGTTAGATTTAAGTAAAAAGCACATGGTTTCCGCACGATCTTTACCTTCACCGTTCTTTGACATTTTTTCTGGAGATACTTAATTGTATCGTTTAGCAAAACTTGCTTTTAAATTACTTTAGCAATTAAGGATATAATTGATAACGCAAATGTACAGACGCCAGCACATAATCTGTCAAATTTGTAAAATAGATTTTCAACCTTATCACAATAGTGGAAGGTTAATGTTCGATTTGTAAAATATTACAGATTCGGGTAGGTTGACCTGCTGGTGTCTGTAATCTGTACATTTATATCTGCCTTTGTCTTCAAACAAAAAAAAGTTAAATGGATTTTAGCTCTAGCACTGGCTGCCCCGGGGTCGCGGGACTCACGAATTACCGTGACCCCGGTACGTAAAGGGCTATTGAAGGACACCGTGGATTTTAGTCAGTACGAGTCCGACTGTCCCTCCCGCTCTGCCCTGAGTGGGAGGACTCATAAAATGATTTTACCACGTAAGAAAAAAGCACTGGCTGTCATGGAGTCTAAACATGTGTCCAATTTTATTTTTGGGACTCTCCCATGGACAATACAAGTGCAATCATTGGTTCGAAACTCTATTGCGGTGGTCTACGTGACCAACCGCACGTGTGTGGGGTGCCATGACAGGGACGCGTTGAATAGGGTATTCTACAGGCGTAATGACGTCACATGTTCATTAAATTTCAATACTCTAACTGACGGACTAAACAGATTATCAATTTATTTACGCAATAAACTACTCTATATCTACAGATCTGTGAGACGATCGTCGAAATTGCCCTGGACCACAAGCCCTCACACTGCGAAATGGCATCCGTGCTCATATCTGATTTATACGGAAGAATTTTCACTGCCAAAGACATTGGATATGGTGAGTTTCAACCAATTCCAAGAATTCGTCAATATCTTTTGTCTCAAAGTCAAAGTCAAATCATTTATTTCAATTAGGCCATCAAAGAGGCACTTTCAAACGTCGAATATTAACATTAAAGGAAATGGGATGGGATGGGATTGATTCTACACCCATTAAAATCAAGGGTATGGGTGTATCTTCCCAAGGGTAGGTTTGTATGAAGAAGAATGGGCAAGAAACTCCATACTTACTCTTTTTAAAAATGTTTTACAATATTTTTATATACATCATTTGACATCAATAATGTGAAAGCAATGTACTTTAAATCTAGACTAAATAATATAAAAAAAAAAAAAAAATTAAAAAAAATAGCAAAAAGGTACATGGTGTTCACATTTTAACAAAACATTGCAATTACGAGTACCTACAGCTATTTTACAAATACAATATAAGTGTGTGAACATTCAAATTTCAACAAGCTTGATTTTGTTTAAACCCTACATTGTACTATGTTGCAGGACAAGCAGATCTATGTAGATTGATAGACTGATTACTCAAAAATTAACCGAATTGATAAATTCGCCTTTTGTTCGGAAGGGTGTACTTTACAGAAAGTAACATGATACTCATGTAAGGATTGCTGCTTTCGCAACCTGTGCATTGTTTGCAATCACAGCACACGGTTTAGGCGCAGAAAGCCTAATTCGCAAAATGGTAACCGAGGCGCAAAAGTACAAGTTCTGAAAATGGCCTATCAAATTCTCAAAACGCCTGATTCTCTAAATGACTAATTCTCGAAAAGACATATAGTGTACATAGGGCACTAGATAACCGTTACGGCGACACAGAAGACCGTTACGGCGAAATGGTATACAGAGGTTTGTCTACCTCAATTGATCGAGTCTCTTAAAATTCTGCGACAAAACTCACGCCTTGACACGCGCTCAACTCACTCAAGATTTTTTGAGCCGCACTGGTCTAATTCCGCTTGAGCATCTTCCCTACAGTCCTGATCTCGCACCCTGCGACTTCGGAATCTTCCCAATGATAAAGGATAAACTGAAAGATCAACGGTTTGTCAGTGATAACCAACTAATTCAAGCTTGGGACTTGGCTTGTGAGGAAGTGTCTGAAGAAGTGTGGAAGAAAATTTTTGATGATTGGTTTCGACGCATGGAAAAGTGTATTGCAGTCGACGGAAATTGTTTTGAAAACTCTAACATTTAGATATGAAATCTCAAAACTTATCTAGTGCCCTACGTATAATTATAATATAGGGATATTTTTTACAATTTTTATTTGCATGACATGAAACTACTTAGTTAAATCGAATAGTAGAATTCTTTTACACAAGAATATAGTACCAATTGTAGAAAATTTTCCAATTTGATCATTTGCCATTTTGAGAAAGAGGCTTTTAGAGAATTTGGCATTTTGAGAATTGGGCTTTTTGCGCCTAAACCACACAACATAGTATCATGTCTGTACTCACAAAAAAGGGTAAAATAATAAACTTTGGTAAAGTTTTTTATATCTAAGGGAAAAGTTATAAATAAATTTTCTTTTTGGGTAGTTCGTGGCAAAGTTCGTGAAAAAGGCATTCTTCTCCATATGAATGTACTCTTGTAAATGGGTGTAGAATCAATTCCGTTCATATATTTTTAACTTGCAATGAAACTTTTGGTAACTGAATTAAATGATTAGACTTTAAAATAAAAGTTTGTTCTCTCTCCAGCGTTTGACCGCCTCCTGGACAGGCTCCCGGACCTGGTCCTGGACACTCCTGACGCGGCCGTCCTGCTGGGGAACTTCATCGCTCGCGCGGTCGCCGACGACTGTCTCCCGCCGCGGTTCGTACAGACGGCTAACGACAAAACTGGACTTAACGCTCAAGCCAAGTAAGTCTAATTTAATAATCCGAACCTCGATTATCCGAATATCCGATTATCCAAATATCCGATTATCCGGACTCATTCGCCTCGGCTCTAATTACTTGCCCGCAATGAAAAGATGTGATTAATTACGTCAAACATCAAAAACAAGTTTTCCAACCAAAATTTTAAATTACATAGGTATTATGTAATTCAATATCTATCGTTATAGCTCGTTTTTAGGGTTCCGTAGCCAATTTACCTTTCAGCTACAACCAAACTTACAACAACTTTTATATTGTGTTACCTGCTGCTACGGAATCCTTTATGGGCGAGTCCGACTCACATTTGGCCGGTTTTTTTTAATATATCGTATTATCTAAGTAAAACCCATTAGATAATAAAAAAAAAATATTAAAATTTAAATATTGATATTATTTGGAATGCTTTGGAATCGGTTATCCGGATTTTCGATTATACGGAATACCTCTGGTTTTAATTGATCCGGATAATCGGGATTATACTGTGGACTTTTATATGTAATAATAAAAGTCCCCGGGTCGACGGCGCGTTGTGTTCCACGCGCGCCTCAAGGAGTGTCAGCATAGTGAGGGGGCCTGTAGAGGGCCAAAGCCTGCCGGGGTCGCGGGACTCACGATTTACCGTACGTAAATGGCTATTGGAGGACACCGTGGATTTTAGTCAGTACGAGTCTGACAGTCCCTCCCGCTCTGCCCTGGGTGGGAGGACCCATGTGATGATTTTACCACGTAAAAAAAAGTGAGTCTATTTAACCGATTTGAAAAAGGAGGAGGTTCTTAATTGAGCGGTCTTTTCTTTATTTTTGACAATACGGGGCTTCGGCTATACAGGGACAAAACCTTCAGACGCCTTTAGTAAACAGATAGTTTATAACCTGGATTAGCACATAGGATATATTTTGTCCCAGTTTCACGTTTTTGTAGGATAATGATAATCGATGTTGCCGTCCCACATGACCTGAGAAAGATAAACAAATCAAATATCTAACCTAGGTTGTCGACATGTGGAATGTGAGCTCGGCTATCATTGTGCCGATAGTCGTTGCGGCCAATGACCTGATAGCCAAGAGCCTCGACGAACACCTGTCGAGGCTCTCCCTAGGTGTTGGATCAAGGGCCTGATTCAGAAGGCAGTACTCCTCGATACGGCTCGCATTGTGAGGAGGTTCCTGTCCCTGGAGCCCTAACCACCGGTAGCTTGGACCCTTCTCCCACACCGGCGGACCACAATTTAAATGTTTTTTATGATTTAGTTTTTTTTTTAATACTTGAAAACGTAATTAAATGTATGTTTAATGAAAAAACAGAATCCTAATGTTTTTTCATTACTCATACTCTGAAATTAGGTCATTACATGCCTGATGATTCGACTCACTACGTTACGGGCACCAAACCCCGTCTCGGCACTAAATAAGTAACTTTCACCCCTCGGGTAACAATGTACTATTGTTTCAGACAAGCAATACACAGGGCAGAGACTTTGCTCTCTCTGAAACAGGGCATGGTTCGGTTGGATACCATCTGGGGCGTCGGAGGAGGCATCAGGTAATTATCCTTATTTAATAATGTTACCTCACTCTAGGAATTTCTCTATGGTCGCGTACCCGGGTCGACGGCGCGTTGTGTTCCACGCGCGCCTCAAGGAGTGTCAGCATAGTGACGGGGCCTGTAGAGGGCCAAAGCCTGCCGGGGTCGCGGGACTCACGAATTACCGTGACCCCGGAACGTAAAGGGCTACTGAAGGACATCGTGGATTTTAGTCAGTACAAGTCTGACAGTCCCTCCCGCTCTGCCCTGGGTGGGAGGACTCATTTGATGCCCACGCAAAAAAAAAAAAACTGTCTATATCGTGTGTGCGTTTACAAACATTTAGGCCTTTATCAAACAGACAGGCGAGTACGAAGTGATAACGAACCGATACGAGACGTCAGTCCGATAGTTCGGTCACGCTATCGGATCGCTTTCGCTTTTATATGTGGCTGGATTCAAAAAATTCCATACATTACAAATAAAAACGTCACGCCTCGCATTCGCCACGCCTGTCTGTTTGACAAAGGCTTTATACTCACTGACAGTCCGTTCATGACCTTCCCGCTGTGAGCGTTGACTTAGCGCGGAACGGTAAGATCAAATGTAAAGAAATGTTTGAAACACTCCACGAGGCGTCGCTAGTGGTGAATTCGCGTACTTACAAAGTGATTAATGTCTTATGCGCGCCACCCGCCGCGCTTTACTTAAACTACTTATTTCAAACTAGTTTTCGTCTACGGTTTCGTTCGCGATGACATCTTCGCCGACACGGTTGGCTCAGTGCGTTGGTCCTAGTTTATCTTTTGTGCCTTCTAGTCACGGTTGGGATGTAATTTCGGATTGATGTATAATGTGAATGTTCTATTAAATTGTATACAGTCTTGGTTCCTCTAACCGTACAGACAGATGTGTTGCTGGGGAGTTTGTTCCGCCACTTCTTCTTCCCAGCCAAAACAATAGGAACTGGCGAATGGGCGCTTTAGGGGACTGTCTTATGTAAAAACTAGCTTTTGCCCGCGACTTCATTCGCGTGGAATAGTGACTTCCGGCAGATTTTTTGTTTTACCCACATAGTTCCCGATCTCGCGGGATCTCTTCAAAAATTAATAAATTTTATTTTTTGTAATAAAAACTATCCTATGTCCTTTCTCAAGTTCCAAACTATGTCTGTACCAAATTTCACACAAATCGGTTCTGTAGTTTAGGCGTGAAGAAAAGACAGCCAGACAGACAGACAGAGTTACTTTCGCATTTATAATATTAGTTTGGAAAGTTTGGATTGACCTTCAAAAAGAGCTGATAAATCAGCCTAATTTGAATAAATGACTTTTGATTTTGACTTTTTGATTGACAGTGGTTGATTGATCAACTGCTGCGTTTTGTGTTGCGGTTTCAATCCACGGAATAAAATATTTGTATGATCTGCAAGTACTTGTTCCCGGTCTGGGTGTTTGTGTATGTGAGTTTCTATGTTTGTAAACGCACCCACGACACAGGAGAATTACTAGAGTGTGGCAAAAAAAAATCAACCATTGCCGATGAATTCGTAGTTATTAATGCTGAATCCATGTTTCAGGCCAGTAAAATCCCTGATCCGTCAGATCCAGCTGCTCATCAAGGAGTACCTGACTTCTGGTGACCTGGCGGAGGCCATCCGCTGTGTCCGGGAGCTGGAGGTGCCGCATTTCCATCACGAGATCGTGTATGAGGTTGGTGTCTTCATCAACAGCTCCAGTCTCTTATAGGCTTGTGTACCAAAAAAAATCTAATTAGTTTTATCAAAATCGGACCAGCTTTATTTGTTTGAAAAATCAACAAAAACCAAAAAAATATCAATATTGTCTACGACATCACTCCGAGGTTTCTGGTCCGATTTCGATGATTCTTTTTTTGTTCGATGCAGTGTACCTGCCATTTAGTCCCATAAAATTTTCATTTTATGAGCATTTTTAGCTTATTGTGTACATGGACGATGTTATTACCGGTGTTACGGATTACAAAATTTAAGTGCGCATGTAAGAAAATTATATATTTGACAATAATTTGGGTTGAATATTTAAACTTAAAAAAGTCTTCAAAAACAACCAAAAAGAAGTTAAAAATAACCTACAAAATAAAATAAAAAATAATAAAAGTTTTAAAAATAATAAAAATTTGTTGTTTAGTCCGTCCTGACGTCAGAAGCCCCCTTTTGACAAGTTTTATCTCTGTAAATATTAATTAATTCAATAAAAGAAAAAAATACGTGTCCATTTCTTTTCAGAATTCTAACTGACTAATTATATTTGCAACTAGTTTTTGCCCGCGACTTCGTTCGCGTGGTATAGTGACTTCCGGCAGATTTTTGTTTTTTTTTTATTTTATTTTTGTAATAATAACTATCCTATGTCCTTTCTCAAGTTCCAAACTATGTCTGTACCAAATTTCACACAAATCGGTTCAGTAGTTTAGGCGTGAAGAAAAGACAGACAGACAGACAGAGTTACTTTCGCATTATAATATTAGTTTGGATTACTTGATGCTGTAAACTAACCTATCACTGAACATTACTCGGGCAATGAATAAATTCAGTATCTACAATGTTAATTATTTGTCCACAGACAGTCCTGCTAGCTGTGGAGACAGTCAACTCCTCGGTAGAAGAACAGCTGTGCCGGTTCCTGGCTGAGCTCAACAGATGTGTCATCGTGTCTCCAGACCAGATGGACAGGGTATGATAAATGATATTTACTTTGTAAGTTGGTTATAAACGGGCACGCCGCAATCGCGGCGGTAAGAACCCTCTCTGAGGAGTGGGTGGATAGGCGTCACGGCGTCCTGACCTACCGCTTGACGCCGGTCCTCACCGGACACGGAAGTTTCGGGAGGTTCCTGTGTCTGATAGGGAGGGAAGAAACGTCTGGATGTCACCACTGCGAGGATCGTCCGGAGGACACGGTGGAGCATACGGTGCAGGACTGCCCCGCGCGCGGCAGAGCACCGCCGTGTCCTCACGACACGAAGAGGAAGAGGAAGGCCAAAGAAAAGATGGATGGATTGTCTAAGGAATGATATGGAAGAAAAAGGAGTGAATGATACGTGACCTCTGATAGAGGAGAATGGAAGAAAAATACGTGTTGCGACGACCACAAGTAAAATGGGATTAGGGCAGGAAGATGATGAGTAGGATTTATATTATAAGAATTTAATCTTTTTCCCCGTGACATTATTTCCAATGTTATTCCTTTACAGGGTTTTCTCCGTGTGTTGGAGGACATGAGTGACATAGTCCTGGACGTTCCCCTCGCGTACATCATGCTGGACAGGTTCATGGAACGTTGCCAGCAGAAGTTCAGATTGGGAGACGTTGTGCTCAAGCGGATGCCTACCAGGTAACAACTATGTTCAAGGAAATAAACCTTAAGCTCGCTTGCTTTCTCTAAAGGCAGCGCTGTAGCAGCACTGAAACTATGATTTGTCTTTAATGGATTTTCGACTTTATCTTCTAGTATATTAAGTTGAAAATTTATTAGAGACTACATTCTATTATTTCCGCACAAATAATGGTCAGCTTAGCGAAGTCGCTGAAGACGCGATGCGACGCAATTCGACCGATTCCAACTACAAGTGAAAATCATCCTTAACACTACGACATATGACATAAAACGTGCGGTTATCAACGAGTAGATGAAAAACAAAACACGCTCGCTACGACGACGTAAGTCAGTCGAATTGCATCATTATATCGTAGTAGCAAGGACGATTTTCATTTTTAGTTAGTAGAAATTGGAAATTGCACGAATCGCGTCATGGACAAGCTTCCTAGCTCGCTTAGTGAGACTCCGCTGTCTGTCTGTCCGTCTTCAGGCTGTATTTCAGGAACCGTGATAGTTTAACAAATTTTCACAGTTGATGTATTTCTGTTGCTGATAAGATAAAAAAAAAACCTACCTACTAAAAACTACCGAATAAATATATAATGGGGAGGACAGCCTCCTCCCTCCACCCCAGCCGCAGTGGTAGACGCCCACGGCAACGGACGTCGCAAGACGATCTCCGACCACCGTAGGCGCGGGCATGCGGGCAGCGAGTAATGGGCACCTCGCTGTCCGACCATGGACCATGCCCGGGTCGACGGCGCGTTGTGTTCCACGCGCGCCTCAAGGAGTGTCAGCATAGTGACGGGGCCTGTAGAGGGCCAAAGCCTGCCGGGGTCGCGGGTCTCACGAATTACCGTGACCCCGGTACGTAAAGGGCTATTGAAGGACACCGTGGATTTTAGTCAGTACGAGTCTGACAGTCCCTCCCGCTCTGCCCTGGGTGGGCGGACTCATTTGATCATTTTACCCGTAAAAAAAAGGAGGCTCCCATACAACAGGCATGATTTTTCTGCCGTTTTTATAGATAATGGTACGGTATCCTTCGTGTTGGAGTTGACGTGGTTTTATCTGGTGTGGACGTGGCTATCCTCGCGACTGGTTCTGGTGTGGGTCGAGGGGAATGGGAACCAGTTACTTCTGCGAAACAGTAATGCTAGCGAAAGAAGCGGAATACGTGAAGGAGAGGACCGCGGGCCGCGGGACTATCTTAAAAGGCACACCGTGGCTCTGAAACGAAAAGGACAGTTGAAAACAACAGGCTAAACTTTAGTCAATAAGAATGTGACGATGTATATGATAGCCAATTGCACCCTGGCTTCCGACTCCCAGAGGGAGGCCTGTGTCCCAGCACTGGGTTCATTTTAGGCTGATGATAATGTACCCTGTTGCTAATATATTTAAATTTTCTCTTCAGGGGCCGCAAAAGGTTTGTTTCTGAAGGAGACGGCGGAATCATCAAAGATCACGCTTTGAAACTCCGCGAGTAAATCTACACGGACGTGACAACGAAGACCTGGAGCCCTAAAACGAAGTTAAGTGACATCTATCAACTTAGTTCTAAGCAGGTGGACATAGGCATCTTTATACCTACGTGAAAAGCAAAGCCCGGAGTACGTAAATTGATTTTATGTACTTGTATCACGTGTTTGACATTGAAATCATAACATGGATAAGCCTTTTTCCTGGGATTTCATTTCAGCGAGTGCTTATAATGTCTTCATCCTACATGTCCCTAAGAATTTTAAAATTCCGGAAAATTCTATTTAAAAATATATCCACATTAATGTAAATGTTTCTGGTTTTTGACCCCAAATCAATCTACCTACTCCGAGCTTTGGTGATATGGCCATAGCATCTTGATTTCCGTATCCGGTGTACCTTTCAAGTTCCACCTAGCCAGGAGTGAGTGAGTGGTCTAGAGAATACTACTACAGGGCTTCGTTTCCATGTCGTGTTTAACTAATAGAAGGGCGTAAATAACTTAATCGCCACAAATTTTGTCTTAAAACTTAGATATTATATTAGATTTGTCGAAAGCTTTCAAGACATTTATATTAATGAAAAAAAATGATATATCTAAAATCTCGCCTATATGAACGTTTTACTTTGTTTTTTAATTAATTTAGAAAATTTTCTTAATTACTGTCGATTTTTATAGTGTAAAATTTAATTAGCGAAGAGAACTTCATGAAAGTATATAAATTATCCCACGGGAATATAAAATCGGGATAAAAACTGTCCTATAGTACATCAAAATGTATTTCTTTAATCCCAAGCGTTTGTTAGAAGTTTTTCTATAAAATTAAATTTGATGCTAGGTTATTCTAAAGTTCCTAAATACCAGAAGCGAATAGCTGAATAATTGGCTATTTGACTGAAAAATTATAATTAGTTCGTCACTTAGATTATCAAAAAATAATCGACCCGTATTTTTTCTTTTGTTTTGTAAACCAAAATTGACGGAGATACGATGCTTTCAAAATTGGCAATACGTCACAATTTAGTACAATTTCTACTGAATTCTGACGACACGAGCCCCCACTCTCGAGTTTTGATGCGTTGTAATTTGGTGAATACTCATTGATTTTACAAAAGAAAAAATACGTGTCCGTTATTTTTTTAAACTCTAAATGACGGACTAATTATATTTGTAATTTATAGCTACTGTCAAATAGCCAATTCTCGATTAAAATTATTTGAGCAGGACTTGTACGTGCGACCTTCTAATTTAATACTCCGGGCTGCGATGTAGAATAGAATAGAAAAAAATCGACCTTGCCGACAATGACTGCGATGGCGCAGTTGATATACAAATTTGCCTCACACTAGGAATTTCTCCTGTGTCGTGGGTGCGTTTTCAAACATAGAAACTCACATACACAAACACCTAGACCCGGAACAAGTATTTATAGAACATACAAATATTTGTTTCGTACGAGGATCGAATCCGCGATACGCGATACGCTGTAGTTGATCGCTCAGATTCTGCGCCAATTCTGTTCTAAGTTTGAATCAGAAGATCGTAGGGACAAGTCCTGCTCACAATATTAAAGAAAAAACACGATTACAATGATAGGTACCACAGATTATCTACGGTTTTACGGTGAGTTCACACCGAGACGCGACGAAACGATACTGCAAATGTGTATCTTATCGTGTAGTATTTAAAGTTAGATTTTGGGTCGCTATTAAAACGCGCGAAATAAATAGAGTTAGATTTTGAGTAGCACTATTGAAATGTGCGCGGAGCGTCGCGTCTCGGTGCGTTTTAAATCTTAGTTAAAACCAGTAAAACGTTCATAATTATTAATCTAAATAATTAAAATAAATTCATATATCGCCGCGTTAAGGCCGATTCATATTTTTTCATACGCGACGATTTGCGCTCCGTAGCATAGTTTTTACTATTTGTTTTTTTTTTGTAATAAAATGTCTTTAACAGTTTTGTATAACAAATATTATTATCATCATCTGCCTGTGGGTCGGCTTCTAATCCAACTAGATGCATTTGAATATCAGTATTTTACATGGAGCGACTGCTTTTTTTTCAGGCTTTAGTGTTTAAACTTAGATTTAAATATACTTTTATTCGGGAATCATATTTTGATCAAGTTACAAATTATCTCTCAGATTTACCAGTTTTTTTAAACTTGATTCACCTGCGCCGATCAGTACAATTCCGCACCTGTCTGTACCGACAATATTAATAAAAGGCAAGATGATTATTTTGATATTTTTTCGCAAATTTGTATAAAATGAGTGCAAAATGACTGTTTTTTTTTAACTTAGCACTTATTAGATTTTATTTTTTTTCTCTATACCTTTTTTTGTCTACCATAGTTATTAATTATAATTATAGTACAAGATTTCTTTGCGTGTTCCATATTTTAATTTTTTTTTTTGGTGGTCTGATCAAAGGTGATTAATGCATTCTTTTGTAATGTAACGAGTACAAGATTTGATTTTTAACGTTCAGAATTAAAATATGCACTCGAACCCCTCGTTTCCGTCAAATTAAATACTACACTTGCGAGCAAAATTATGGAAACACTTACTTGAAATTGATCCGGGATAACTCCTTAAATAATGGCGTGATTTGAATGAATTTGGTATCAATTTAAAGTTAGCAGTTAAACCTTTAAAGTGGTACCATTTTAAACAAGTTATTAAGTACTCAAGATCGCACGGAAAAAGTATGCATACTTTTTCTTGCGAGTGTAGATAAACTGAACAAAATTGAATCTTGTAATGTTACATTGCAAGCGAAGGCTTCGTTGAGGGAGCGCCTTTGATCGATTTTCAACCTTTAAATGAAGCAATAAGAGCCATATTACGACGACCGCCAGTGCTTTTTTTTTATAAAAATTGGATAATGAAATGATGATTCCGATGTAAGAGGCATTTATTTAATAACTTTGAAATGTGAACGACGAACATCGCTTTTTTATAAAAATAAGCATTACTCTGTGGTCCTGAACGCGTGCTCAAATGATCCTACTTCGGATAAAAAATATCCTACGTCGGATAACAATTATCCAAAACCCAAGTATTTTTTTCATATAACGTTCATTTGACCGTCGTTTAATAAACAAAAAGAAAATAGTATTTTTCTTCTAGTTCAAATTGTTCAAAAACCTTAAATGATCTCCTTTCCCCGACAAAAACTGCGGGTAGATGCTAGTTTTATATAAAAGCAATGTTGGTCGCTTCACTTGCGGATCATTTGGTTGTTTTTTTTTTAAATAATTTGTTAAAAGTTTGTGTATGACTGCGCGATTGGCTGTATAGACTTAATGTTGTGAACTGTCAAGGTAGTTTCGTTTTAAGCAGAGCTATAAAACTTTCTAAAATATTGGACTAGTTCTGTCGTAGACGCATTTAAAACCGTTAATTTGTACGCGCGTATAAGCTCGTATAAACAGAAAAGTACCTGCACCTAGAGATCTTGAAGTCATAGGCGTCTCGAATGGTGTTGCCACCTACTGGGCGCTAATAATATGAACTAACAGTACAAAAGACAGACAGACAGACAATTATTGACACGGATACGCGCGACTATTGTATCATGGTTGCTTCCAAATCGCGCGTTTTTTTTTTGTACAGATACAATATTGAACTGAATAGCAACAGAGCCGCGTGTTTCTATAAAACTCAGAAGCACGGAAACGCGCGATTAAAACATTATACGGGCTTCCAATACGCGTGTATGTGTACAGTGAGCACTTTTGATGTGGGATCGCGTGACCAGAACTAGACTTTATATATCAAATCGAACATAGACAATTCTATTTTGACAGTAAAGTCGAAAATTAAATGACAAAATTATAATAAATAATTTGCCATTACAAATTAAAAGTGCATTTTAATGTTAAGGTGTTTTTTTAAAGTGTGCATTTTTAATTGGCTGTCTTTTGGCTCAAAACGGTTGTAAACAATGATTTGTTTTCGGGGAGTGTGCGATATAACTGTAAAAAAAGCCGTATTTTCACTAGGAGACATGTCGCGGAGACATCACCCAACATTCACGTGGTATGTCTCCGTAACTTTGTGGGACAATGTCGCTCGACATTTCCCTTGTTCACGTTGACCAGTTTCTACTAGAGTCAACTTACGACAACTTGCGCGAACCGTAAATGACCCGCGCGACGTCGAGCGACATCGCCCGGGACACGTGAATTTTGTATCGAGTGACAGATTCGCGGAACAAATGTCCCCTATTGAAAATGCGGTGTGATTCTGCCTAGTCCTTTCCATCATTGGACTACAAGACGTACGGTAATGCGCCATAGATACATAGTGAACACCCTACCCGTACGTACAAAACGATTTGGATATATTTTCATTGTGCGCACAGCTAAGGAGTGGAATTCTCTGCCGGGGTCTGTATTTCCCGATAGCTACAACCTTAAAGTCTTCAAGTCAAGAGTGAATAGGTTACTTCTAGGTAAGCGTGCTTCACCGTCGACCACATCATGGCTTACCACCAGGATCAAAAATCATGAATTTATTTATGAAAGATTTGAGTTGGCCAAAAGACAGCGTGTTAGAAAAAAAGCAGTATATACGAAATTTTTGTGCCCAAGACTGCGGATTTATAAGTTTGAAACCTTATTTCCAGGGAGTAAGGTGGACATTAAAAAAATTTCGTATGATTTTAAACTGCCTGCCATAGATTTTAAGTTTTATTTTTATTTGCGTAAGTTAGAGCCATGATTGTTTCGACAATCCATTGTAAATAATAACGAGGCAAATATATAGAATGTTTCACTTTTTCTGTGTTTTATTTCGAACTACCTATTCAAAATAGTGCTTGTATGACCAGAAGTGCATTTTTTTATGCCATTTTCTTTTGTCTCTCAGGCCGAGATAAATAGTCGTAGCTAAGCTACAGCTAAGCTCGGGGTCGCGGGACTTACGAATTACCGTGACCCCGGAACTTAAAGGGCTATTGAAGGACACCGTGGATTTTAGTCGGTACGAGTCTGACAGTCGCTCCCGCTCTGCTCTAGGTGGGAGGACTCATTTGATGATTTTGCCATGATAAAAAAAAGCTAAGCTACAGCTAAGCCAAAATCAGTGCTTAGCGATGTTCTAAGCATCCATTTCGTGCAAGTAGAAGTACTTTAGTATTTACTTTCGATGAAAGCTAATACTACGCCAATACTTTGCTTAGCTATAGTATCGATTTTCAATGCCGATAAACGATTATTTCTCCCGAATCTTGGCTTAAACTAAAAACTTGGCTTAGCTAAGTCAAAGTAGTACAGACGCCAGCGCATAAACCTACCTAAATCTGTCAAATTTCTAAATTATATTTTTAACCTTATCTCAATAGTGGAAGGGCGGGTCGACGGCGCGTTGTGTTCCACGCGCGCCTCAAGGAGTGTCAGCATAGTGACGGGGCCCCGTGTAGAGGGCCAAAGCCTGACGGGGTCGCGGGACTAACGAATTACCGTGACCACGGTACGTAAACGGCTATTGGGGAACACCGTGGATTTTAGTCAGTACGAGTCTGACATTCCCTCCCGCTCTGCCCTGGGTGGGAGGACTCGTGTCATGATTTTATCACGTAAGAAAAAAACAGCTAAGCCAAAGTAGTACAGACGCCAGCACATCAACTTACCTCAATCTGTCAAATTTTTGAATTAGATTTTCAACCGTATCTCAATAGTGGAAGGGCAATGATCGATTGGTAAAAGGGTCTAGCAGGATAAGGTAGGGTCAACGGCCCCAAAGAGATATTTCCAAAATAAATCATGGTATTACATCGGTGAGATGTATTATTACTATTGACGCGAATTCAGCCTTCCATCTCACTGTGATAGGGAGATAATTGACTAAATAGACATTTTAGCAGGTATTTTTCAACTTTTTTTTTTTTTTAACTATTGTAGCTACTCTAATAAAACCAAAGCGGTTTGTTAGAGGAGGAATTGCTCTTCACTTTATATTTTTTGCATAATTTTTTCGTCTTAATTACTATTTAGACGCAAAAATTATGCAAAAAATATATAGCGTAGAGCAGTTCCTCCTCTAACAAACCGCTTTGGTTTTATTAGTGTAGCTACAAAACTTTTTGAAAAATACCTGCTAAAGTGTCTATTTAGTCAATTGAATTCGCGTCAATAGTAATAATACATCTCACTGATGTAATACCATTATTTATTTTGGAAATATCTCTTTGGGGCCGTTGACCCTACCTTATCCTGCTAGACCCTTTGATAGATAGGGATAGGTTGACCTGCTGGCGTCTGTACTTTCTGATATAATAACACGTGGAATCATAGACCTACAGAATGGACTGAACCTTCTACAAACAAATGTCAATTATAAATGCAATACTGAGAGGACCAAACAACGTTCGAAGAGGGCGGCGCCATGCCACCGCCATTGCAGTCCTTTTGCCGCTAGTGTCTATGTCATTGCATCAAATTGTATTTAATCCGTAATCTTCCGCAGGATTTCAGTCGTGGCGCGGACTCTAGATAGTCCTTAGATTATTTTTGTCAATTTAGATGGCATTCGCACGAGCGCATTTTGGCGTTAAAAAAGCGCCGAAATAGAACAAATGCATTCCCATTGTATCTGTTAGCACGTCAGCGGTTTAAAAGCGCAGCAATTTTTTTCGAACTGTATTTAACTTTATTTGCTGGACGGTGATATTTAAGTTCAATTTACTTTTATGTTCAAAGCTCGGCGCTTATTTAACGCCCGAAGAGAAAGCGCTCGTGCAATTGGAGACTTAAAGAGTGTGGAAACAGTCCATCCTCTATGTCTAGGATAATTAGCACTTACGGTCTGTTTTTCGTTAATATCTTAAAACGGAACGTAGGTATAACCCGGTGAAATGAGAAATCTCGTAACTTTTTAATTTAATAGCTTATTACTTCTACAGGGTTGCTATAAACAAATTCTGTATTAAATGATACGGCAAATTGCCTTTTAAAATTGAATATAAGAATTCGATTATACAATTAGAACAAGACGAAATGCGTCAACCCAAATACAAACGGATGTAATTTTTTTTAATAACGGTCCATCTATTTTCTGGCAGTTACATGGCACGGAGTTGCATGCCCTTTTTTTATAGACTGTTGATATTGTCGTTACGGAATAAGGTTAGCTAGTAGCTCAAACATAATTCGCCCGTCATTTTATTTCTCATTTGCAACAATTTAAAATTTGTTAAAAAAACAAAGAACATTTTAGTTAATTGGTCTACCAACAGTAACTAACAAAAAAAAACGACGGGTTGCACTCTGTCGACACACGAAGATTCGTGCAAGCGCCCTGCGCCGTATTACGAATTTTCGATCAGGTCACGTGTCCTGAGCGCGAGTTTAACATTTTTTATCCATTACAAAAAAAGTGCACAACTCCGCTAAAGAAGTTTACACTTCAAAATGTAAAATATTTAAGGTCAGCTTTTTGATTTCCATAACCGTATCGATCTGCGTTAATATTGCAACGCGAGTTCTACTGACAAAATTCTACCAAACAGCAATGTAATAAATGAAATCTACTGTCTTAACTGTCTCGTCAAGATAAAACTGGCAACCCTGCTTATCAAAATGACATAACAGCTGATACATTTTGAGGTTATACTATATTGTTTAGATTGATTAAAAAAAGATTCAATTTGAGTAAAAATGACAGTGAAACCTCGAGAGAAACCCGTGAATCCCGACGATGATCCTGTAGAGAGCATGTTGAAGAAAACAGGTTGTTTGGAATTACATTATAAGGTTCAGGTAGGTACCGACAATTGGTTAGAAAAATACAATAACAAATCTTAAAATTTTCGTGTTTGTTTACATTAAAAAGCTATTTAAAATGAATGCGAGATACCGAAACGAATAAGCGGTCGGTTATTATCTAATTACTTTGCACTTTTACGTAATTTACTTAACTATTCAATTGTGCCTTCATGAGAATCGCAATTTTACCAAAAATTTAAAAATTTCTTAATATTTTATGTACCTATGGGGTGCTAAGACAGGAGGGGTGCTAAGACAGGAAACCTCCACGTGCGCCCGTGGACTGGAGTTCCCCTTCGGATACGTCCGGGGGGAAGACCAGTTTTTCGGGCCGGTGCACCCTGGGATGCGGGCAAAAACTCTTTTAGGCACTGCGTGCCTAAGGGATCTCTTTGCCCGTATGCGAATAGCCTGTCGGGTGGATGCTCCAACGCGTGTCCCTCTGAACAGCAGAGGGCACAGCGGCGGAGCGGGCTTGCGGACGGTGAGTAATGGGTAAGCTCGCCGTCCGACCAAGGACCAAGCCAAGGTCGGTGGCGCGTCGTGTTTCACGCGTCACCGACGGGGCCGCTTACAGAGCCAAATGCCTGCTGGGGTCGCGGCTTTTGTAGTTCATACAAAGTTAAATGGATTAGGGGACGTAACGCCATCTATCGGGGGTCGCGGGACAGTCTTGTCAAATAAACGTGACCCTGGAACATAAAGGGCCCCACCCCTCTTTGAGGAGTGGCTGGATAGGCGTCACGGCGTCCTGACCTACCGCATGACGCAGGTATTAACCGGACACGGAAGTTTCGGGAGGTACCTGTGTCTGATAGGGAGGGAAGAAACGCCTGGGTGTCACTACTGCGAGGATCATCTGGAGGACACGGTGGAGCATACGGTGTAGGACTGCCCCGCTTGGGCAGAGCACCGACGTGTCCTCACGACGGCGATAGGCGGAGAACTCTCGCGCCCGGCATTGGTCGAGGCCATGCTGCGGGGCGAGACGGAGTGAGAAGCGGTCGCCTCCTTCTGCGAAGCAGTAATGCTCGTGTAGGAGGAGGCGGGCCGCGTGAGGCAGAGGACAGCGTCCTCCCTCCACCCCAGCCGCAATGTTAGACGCCCACGGCGACAGACGTCGGCAGACGATCTCCAGCCACCGTGGGCGCGGGCATGTCGGTGACTGGGCGACCATGCCCGGGTCGACGGCGCGTTGTGTTCCAATCGCGCCTCAAAGAGTCAGCAAAATGACGGGGCCCCCCTCTAGAGGGCCAAAGCCTGCCGGGGTCGCGGGACTCAGGAATTACCGTGTTCCCGGTACGTAAAGGGCTATTGAAGGACACCGTGGATTTTAGTCAGTACAAGTCTGACAGTCCCTCCCGCTCTGCCCTGGGTGGGAGAACTCATTTGATGATTTTACCACGATAAAAATAAAAAAAAAGCTCTATTGAACATGCGCGCAGCACCGCGTCTCGGTCTGAGCTGCCCCTACTGACAGTTCCTTAAGATGCGCGTGGAATACTACGCGTTGCCGACCTGGGTCTGCTATGGTATTCTCTATAATAAAGGTCATCGTTGGACTCTACGATGTACTCTTCGACGACGCTTTGAGATCGTCCGATCGTGCAACGCGAGCGGTGTCGCTGTCAGTAGTTTAGTGAATAGCAAACTTTAGTGCCAGCGTGGCGTGAGCGCTGCGGTCGCGCTGTCAACAAGGCTGTTTTTATAGAAATTATATCTGGGGATCGAACGACAGTCTACATAATAATTACGCCCTAATGCCTTTGTCAAACAGACAAGCGAGTCCGAAGCGATACCGAACCGATACGAGACGTCAGTCCGATAGTTCTGTCACGCTATCGGATTGCTTTCGCTTTTCTATGCGACTGGATTCAAATAGTTCCATACATTACAAATAAAAACGTCACGCTTCGCATTCGCCACGCCAGTCTGTTTGACAAAGGCTAAGTGTCGCCATGATAAAAAAATTTACTATTTTTTTTTCAGGAATGCATCGCAACGACAAAAGATTGGAGGAAATGTCAAACGGAAGTTAATGATTTTAAAGATTGTATTAATAAACATAAAAAACCTGAAATAAAAAGTTGATTTATTCGTTTATATTGTTTTATTGTGAAACTAGTTTTTACCCGTAGTTATGATCGCGTTTTACGCCACACACTTGCCGGGGTCGCGGTCCTACGCCGTGGGCGTCTACCACTGCGACTGGGGTGGAGGTAGGACGCTGTCCTCTGCCT
The DNA here is from genome assembly GCA_943136025.2 of Agrotis puta. Taxonomy (NCBI): domain Eukaryota; kingdom Metazoa; phylum Arthropoda; class Insecta; order Lepidoptera; family Noctuidae; genus Agrotis; species Agrotis puta. The sequence continues at coordinate 2,672,614 of OW964196.2, read as the reverse complement.
CACGCGGCCCGCCTCCTCCTTCACGAGCATTACTGCTTCGCAGAAGGAGGCGACCGCTTCCCACTCCGTCTCGCCCCGCAGTATGGCCTTAACCAATGCCGGACGCGAGAGGTCTCCGCCTATCGCCGTTGTGAGGACACGGCGGTGCTCTGCCCAAGCGGGGCAGTCCTGTACCGTATGCTCCACCGTGTCTTCCGGACGATCCTCGCAGTGGTGACACCCAGGCATTTCTTTCCTCCCTATCAGACACAGGAACCTCCCGAAACTTCCGTGTCCAGTGAGGACCTGCGTCATGCGGTAGGTAAGGACGCCGTGACGCCTATCCAGCCACTCCTCAAAGAGGGGTCTTACCGCCGCGATTGCGGCGTGCCCGAATATGGTATCGATACGAGAATTTTATCGATGATCTTTCAAAGTGGAATCGAAGCACATCACTAATTTTGTTATCATAATTTCAATGGCGCGTTGAGTAGTGCTACAAGGCCACTTAACGGGCATGTGAAATATATCCCTTTTTCTAATATAACTTTTATTAAAGTACATGATTGTGTCTCATATACAAACTGTTTTCTTTATATAAATGGTTAGGCAAATTATACAGTGTCAACAAAAATATTGTTTGTAATCATTATTTTATCATCAAGTGTTTTTGGGAATTAATCGATCGATTAAGATTTATAATATAGTGGACATTATAAAAACGTAAGTAATTGAACATTTAATAATTAAGAGTATTTAGAAAATGTGGCCTGTAGTATTTTGTAAATTAAACAATAAGCTGATTTAATTCTGTGTGAAATACAAAGATGGCGCATTTTGACATGTTTAATTATAGACCTACTAGGAAAATCAAGGAAGCCCGCCAAATTCAAATTTCGAATTCGATTTTGCTTCATGGTATGAGTGAAGCGATGATAAAAAATACTGGTAGGTTTACAAAATTCGTATTTGCTTTAAAATTAGTACAGACAGATCCAGTCATGTCTTAATCGTGTTCGAAAAAAAACATGATCTGAAGTCAAAACTTAGATTTTTGTTTTTTTTTTTAAATAAATATAAGTGATACCATAATTTAACTGCAAGCTATCATAATAATGATTTATTGTTTGAATAATGTTAATTATATCTAGGTACATTTTCCCAACAAATCATCATTCCTTGTGTTACTTCAAAAATTACGTCAGCTTTCTTAAAAAAGAAAACATGATACATAAATATTTAGATTTACAATCTACATATTTTTATCTACAGATCACTGTCCTTGCAGATACAGAACTTGAAACTTCGAATAACTAAAATCGCCACAACGAAATGACAACTTCTGCAAAAATTACTTCTAAATATCCAAAGCGCTCTGGAACATCTAGAATACGAGGCCAATGGTACGAGACCAAACTCCTTAGTCTATACTAATATTATAAAGAGGAAACCTTTGTATTTTTGTATGTTTGTATTGAATAGGCTCAAAAACTACTGGACCGATTTCAAAATTTCTTTTACCATTACTTAGAGGGATTCTTCCGAATCCGTATAGGCTATATTTTATCCCGGAAAAAAAAAATGACCACCCGTGCGAAGCCGGGGCGGGTCGCTAGTTTAATATATTTTAGAGCTATACACAGTAAAACAATTGAAGAGTTCTATCTAGGCACAAATGTTGACAAACTAGGTGCGTTCGATGACATTTGTTTCAAGGCTAAATTGAAGGGGGTCGAAAAGCCCGTAGTAGTCTTCCTTCAAGCTAAACATCGGGAGAACAGTAATTCAGTTTTCACATTAAACAAAAGTAAATTCGTTGAATATTTTAAAAGCTTCTTCGAAATCAGACTCAAATTCACACCTGATAATACAGACGTGCTTTTCAATGGCAATCTTGATGAAACAGATTGCATTTTTGTAATATATACAACAGCAAAAGGAGACAAGAAAAATAAAACATATAAAGGTAGTTTAGCTGATGATTTGAATGCTCTACTGAGAACGGGTGACCCTGGTTCACAACCATTGTATAATGACAGAGATGAAGAACTTCTGTACAAAACATACACAGAACAGCAAATGGTCGCGCTTGCTCGACAGATGGCGAAGTGTATTTTTGGAGAATTTAGTGATAACCAAATACTAATGAAGGACGAGTTTGTAAGACGGTACCATGTTATTTTGGGCCAAAAAGTATTCGATATCTCCGAGGTTCAACCTGAAGGACACCGTGAAGCAAGCTTTAGGAAAGATTTTTTTGACATCAACGAAGAATTTCTACGGGTATTCAAAGATGAATTGTGCACAGAAATTTTAAAACGACGAAGTCCTGATCACACACAATCTAAAAGTTTATTAAACGCACTTGCTCTTCTACGCCATATAACTGATACTGAAACCTTATATAAAGAAGTTGAAAGTCAAATCATTTATAAAAACGGAAAATTTGTGTTTCTTAATAAAAATCCTCCCGATCACTATAAGTTATTTCTCGACAAAATTAATGAATCGCAAGAGAACATACGTAAAACAGTTGAAATGGCAGTTAAAGAAATTCTGCCATCACACACTTTTAAAGTCCCAGCTTCATTTGGCAATAAAGATTTAACAATTAAGGGAAAAGATATGAAAATCGAAAGAAAATTAAACGATTTAACATACAAGATGGTAAAATTTATAGAAAAATCTAAATCAACTGAAAGTAAAATTGTTTTGATAGATGATTCATTTGGAGAAGGGTTTTTAGAGCTTAGTGGAGGCATAGCGTCTGCTGTTGGTAATTTATTAATTTTAGATGAATCTCCTCAACTGATGAAGATCAATGACAACTTGGAATCACTTGGAAATCTTAGCAGAAGTTTGCATCGTAAATTGAAAGAAAAAATCGATAATCTAAACGAATATAAATTTGAAGTCAAAACAAGAATTTTTCCGAAATTATCATTCGAAAGTGACGAATATAACAAAAATGTTGTGAGAGACTTTTTGAAAACACTTATATTTTATACATCTCAAGAAAATGAGAAAGAGGTAGAGGATACGTTGATGTTCGAAATAGCTAATAGTCAAAGTGATGATATAGACCATTTAGAAGTTACTTCCGAGGCTATATTCCTTAAATATCATGATGAGATACAAAAGTGGAGTATGGAATGTGAAGACAGAAAGGAAGTAATAAAGTATCTTGATAAAGAAGAAAATTTATATATAGATGCTGTAAAAGCAGCGAGACAGTCACTAGTCAGCGTTATAAATATGATGCAAAAAATTAAGAATAAAAACTACATTTTCAGAGAAGAGGCTGTAAATACTATGAAATTTGATGGTCTGCGTTCAGGAACTGTTATTGTCACCGATAATAGTGAACTTACTATTGCTAAACTTGTAAAACATATCACCAATACTGTCGTTTTAGATTTTAAGTACATTCTTAAGTTAGGTGCAACAGATCACAAAGCAATACGGAACTGACGAATATGAAGGAAGCAAAAAAACTTATTGCTGTTTTTGTTAATGCTCAGAACATTGACACAAATACCTCAAGAAAATTGGAATATATTGCAAACTCTATGATAGATAAAAAAGTAATCATTGTAACAGAACGGAAGTCCGTTGAAAACGCAAAAAAATATTTCTCACCAACTGGTAACGTGATAAAAGATGAAATAAAATTAATTGATCTGAGCGAAGAATCTCAAAAAAATATCTTAGAGAACACAAAGGTGATATTTGAAGGTGACGAAGTAAGTTTGGAACAAATTTTGATCAAAGAAACGATTGGTTATGTCGAAGGTAACGTGTTAAATAAAATGATGAATAGTAATAAGAATTACATAGGCAAGCCGGTCAGTGATGAAAATTATAAGCCAAGTTTATATATTCCGAGGAGTGTAAGACCGTACCTAAAAAAAATGGCGGAACACACAATTGAACCATCGGGAAAACAAGAAAAGGTCGATCGCAAACAGATTGAAACGCTTGATGCTCTTGACGATGACGTTATTGTCATCTTTGGAGACCCAGGAATGGGAAAGTCTACTTTGCTCACACATTTATCACTTTTAACAAAAGAAAATTGGTCTGAAATGGGTTGGATAGTGAGAATAAATGTAGTAGAGCACACAACGACATTCAGTGAGTGGAATGATAAGATAGTCGATACACTCGAGGCTTTGAAGTTTTTGAGTCGAGCAGCTCTCAGCGAGAAAAGTGGCAAAACAAAGGACTTTTCTATAACAATAGAACAATTAGAAGATGGTAGCGTGCACCTAACGGGTTGTGATGCTAATGAATGGACTGTATTCGAGCTGAAAATGTTCCTAAACTTTTATAATAATCGTCAACTAATAATGTTATTCGATGGCTTCGACGAAATATGTCCTAACTACATGAAAGAAGTGCTAGCATTGATAAAAGCCGTGAAGAATTTTTCCCGGACACACAAAATGTGGATCACTAGCAGATCGTATGAAAAGATTTATACTATTTTGGAGAGTTTGAGATTTGGTCTATTGTTCCAAATAGAGCCGCTGGATATATTTGAGCAGGACTTTTATTTGACCAGATTTTGGGACGAAAAGAAGATATTGAAAGATCTAAATGACAACCAGTTCAAAAATATTTGTGATTGCATCACGTTTGTCTCAAGAAGCAGACATGTTTATTACATGATATCAAAGAAAACAGTACCAGTTGAATTCAAAAAAGATATGCCATTCTTTTTAGTTGGTTTGAGTTTAATAAAATATTTAAAAATGAATCTGTCATCCACACCAGCTTCTGTAATGGAAGTTCTTGACAGAGCATTCGAGGAGTGTTTCTCAAATTCTTCAGAGATGTTCGAAAACGAATTTGTAGCAACGCCTTTACATCTAAACTTAATGGCTGACTATTTGTTTATTAAAATAAAAGAACTTAACATAGAAGAAGCAGACCAATGGGACTGGGACAACATCTTTAATATTTATGAATACTACCTGAAATCAAAATTAACAATGCGATTTCAAGAAAAATCTTACAATGATATGACCAAACCGGACAATATATCAGCTTTTAAACGAGAATTTACAGAGTCTATAGAAAAACATAAAAAATTGGCAGCCTAAGGGACTTATTAATGATCGCTTTCAAAATTATTTGATGATGGCGAGTTGAAGCGAATAATGGACATCATAAACGAGTTGAAAGTGGGTGAGGAGAGAACCGGCATCATATGCAATGTAGTCGGCGACATTCCATTGTTTGTTCACTCCACGTTCGAAGAATACTTAGCGGTCGAATACATTTGTGATTTAATAAAAACGAAAAAAAATCAGAGATCGCTTTGGGATTTCATTTTGAACGTAATGTTTTTCAGTAAAATTAACGTTCTCGCAACATTGGATGCTAAAATGAAAAGAGATCATGATTTGATGGCAATTTTTATAGAAAGCAAAGAAATCGTTTTTCAACTCTTACTAGAACAGGGGAAAAATAAAAGGAACAAATATGGTGTAATTGAATCGGCGATAAGTGAGGCAATTAGATATAACTTGCGGAATTTAGTACACTTTTTTATATTTCCAACACTTAATGGAAACGTAAACAAGAATACTTTAATGGATTTCATAGAAATTGTTAAGGAAACTAATCTGCTTCTATTAGCCATTAAAATGGAATATGAATCTGTAGTGGCAGCGGTAGTGAATCATGTAAAAAGAATTGATATATCTAAGTTAAATGAGCTATTTGAAAATATACAATTAACTAGTAACATTGCTGAACTTACAATTGACGAAATACTTCATCAATTGCACAAATATATATGGGTACGAATGGAAATCGTGCCAGATTTCAAGAATAAGATATTTTCCGAGTTGAGAAGTCAAATAGATTTTATTTAGGTTAGTGTTATTTGTGCCTTAGTTAGATTTTAATTGACGATTTGAAAATTACAAATCTAATTAGTCCTTCATTTAGAGTTTAAAAAATAACGGACACGTAATTTTTCTTTTGTAAAATATATGAATATATACCAAGATATTTATCAACTGCCGGTGACATCAGAATTCAATAAAAATTGTTGTGAAATTGTAACGTTTTTTTTTTCTTTTTTGCGTGGTAAAATCATCAAATGAGTCCTCTTACCCAGGGCAGGGCGGGAGGGACTGTCAGACTTGTACTGACTAAAATCCACGGTGTCCTTCACTAGCCCTTTACGTACCGGGGTTACGGTGATGGGTAAGTCCCGCGACCTTGGCAGGCTTTGGCCCTCTTTTTTTTTTATCGTGGTAAAATCATCAAATGAGTCCTCCCACCCAGGGCAGGGCGAGAGGGACTGTCAGACTTGTACTGACTAAAATGCACGGTGTCCTTCAATAGCCCTTTACGTACCGGGGTCACGGTAATCCCTTGGTCCCGCGACCCCGGCAGGCTTTGGCCCTCTAGAGGCCCCGTCACTATGCTGACACTTTTTGAGGCGCGCGTGGAACACAACGCGCCATCGCCGTCGACCCGGGCATGGTCCATGGTCGGACAGCGAGTCGCCCATTACTCGCTGCCCGCATGCCCGCGCCTACGGTGGCCGGAGATCGTCTTGCGACGTCCGACGCCGTGGGCGTCTACCACTGCGGCTGGGGTTGAGGGAGGACGCTATCCTCTCCCTCAGGCGGCCCGCCTCCTCCTTCACGAGCATGACTGCTTCGCAGAAGGAGGCGACCGCTTCCCACTCCGTCTCGCCCCGCAGCATGGCCTCGACCAATGCCGGGCGCGAGAGGTAGGCTTTGGCCCTCTACAGGCCCCGTCACTATGCTGACACTCCTTGAGGCGCGCGTGGAACACGACGCGTCGTCGACTCGGGCCCACCTCTCCTCTAATAAAGGTAAAATATTCAGTCAGCGCCTTCGTTTTATATATTTATTTAACTATTACATGAACTAACTTCATTCGATGCAAATATCCGAATAAGTTAATGACACTAGTATTATTTTTTTCGCATGACAACATTGTGCGCTTCTCAATGGGGATCTACACCATAGACTTAAAAGATGGACTCTGTCTTCCCTAGCAACTGACAGATAATACCCGTTTTCTAAAAAGCGAGTCACTACCTATCTCTTTCCTGTAACAGAAATATAGGACCCGCTCTTCGATTCCTGTCATTCTAGTTTAGTGGGGTCAATTTTAAGCAGCTATTGCGCAGTCCATACTTTAAGTCTATGGTCCACACGAATATGAATCACTTTTTTTTACGACAAATGTTAGTTTGTTTCAATTAAATATTTTTTAAGGATATGATTTCAAATAAAAAGGTACAATATATTTGCCAAAATGAATTAACGATTTTGCACAACAATACCATGCATTAATAAATTCAAAAACTGGCAACATTTTATAATTATTACATTTTATCTTCAGTGTTGTGTTTATGAAATCATAATGCCAGTCACGTTGACTTGTTTATTATTATTAAATATTGGTTTTAACCCAGACTACATTATTGTAATATCGAGACGGATACTACTTGAATAATGTAAGTAACTATTTATAGAATCTGATCAGACGTGTCCAATTTTATCACTTACTGTACTCATCATCTTCCTGCCTTTATCCCATTTTACTTGTGGTCGGTGCTACACGTTTTTTTCTTCCATTCTCCTCTATCAAACGTCACAGTATCATTTACTCCTTTTTCTTCCATATCATTCCTTAGACAATCCATCCATCTTTTCTTTGGCCTTCCTCTTCCTCTCCATCCATCAACATTCATACTCAACACTTGCTATACTACGAGTATAATAATATTATAAGCTGAAACGTTTGTTTGTTTGAACGTTCTAATCTCAGGAATTACTGGATCGAATTCAAAAATATTTTTGTGTTGGATAGTCCATTTATCAAGGAAGGCTAGGCTATAAAATATCACGCTACAACCAATAGCCTATTAAGTATTATCATGGAATTATGTCCTGCTCATTTTTTTTTACCGCAAAAAAACTTTAACGTTAATTTTCGTAATGTTCATAATGTTATTTCCTTATCTTTTCAGATAATAAATCATGTCAACAAAACTAAAATTTGGACACATCATAAGGAGAATCGAAGGCGAAATTTCAACATGTCAAAGTCACCCCGAACACTCTTAGAAGAACGTAAATTGTTAATTTAACAACTGTCATCTTCTAATTTGTCATTGAAAATTTACAATCACATTATGTCCAAGGTAGAGTATAAAAAGCGTGCAGGCACATCGGGCATCCAGGGACACCTGTACGAGACGAAATTACTAAGTCTTATCTTCTTCAGACTGAAACATGACGACAATGTTGATCAGTTCAGTTTAGCCACTAACAGAGATGAGATAGGTGCCTTTGACGACGTCTGTTTCAGAGCAAAAGTAAAAGACTTTAACAAACCTCTCACTGTGTTTATACAAGCAAAGCACAGAGAGAATGATAAACTCAGAACGTTCACAATTAAAACTGATTTGGCTAAATATTTCGACAGTTACTTGGATATTAGACGCGCCTTTGATCCGAGCAGTAAAGACATGATTTTTGGAGGCAAATTTGAAGAAACTGAATGCTTGTTCGTTATGTATACAACAGCCAGCGATGATCCCAATAACAAGACGTATGAAGGCAACTGTGCTGACTATTTGAACGAACTTATAGGAACGGGAGGTCGCTGCACGCAGCCGGTATATAAAGATGACGACTTGGACTTTTTATGTAAAATAGTGATGAAAGAACAAATCACAACACTTGCTGAACAGATTGCTAAGTTTATTTGTGATTCACCTGATAGCGAAATGTCGATGAATAATGATCTAATGTTGCGCTATCACGTCATTCTAGCACGCAGTGTTTTACACGTTTCTGAAATCCAACCTGAAGGACATCGCGCTGCCAGTTTCAGACAAGAGTTTTTTACTACAAACGAAGAATTTCTTGTACTCCTCAAAAACATATTGTGTCTAGAGGTTCTCAAAAAGCGAAAATCAGAAGAAGCTGATCTACAGACGTTATTATCGGAGTTCCTTAGTGAACCTTCTGAAATAACAACATTAAGTAAACTGATAGGAAGTGTTCTTACGTATAAGCACGGTAAGCTTGAGTTTGTTAGCAAATCTATGACAGACGATCTAAAGCGACAACTAGACAAAGCTAACGTCCCTGAATCGACTGTCTATGAAGCAGCGGAACTGGCTATTAAAGAGAATTTACTGTCTCTGAAATTCAAAGTGCCAGCTCTCTTCGGAAACAAAGATTTAGCAATAAGAGGCAAACCTGAGAAAATAGAAAAGAGATTAAATCACCTGACGACAAAAATCATAGAAATATTTGAACAGCCGCGACCCAACAACATCGTCACTATAGATGAGTCTCTCGGAGATGGATTTCTGCAGTTAAACGGAGGCATAGCTTCTGCTGTCGGCAACATACTAGTTCTCGACGAGACTTCTAAACTTTTGAAGTTTACTGATGACTGCGAATCACTGGAAACAACTGCCAAAACATGGTATGAAATGTTGAAAAGTAAAATTGAGTACTTGCACGAATTAAAACTGGACGTGAAAGTTAAGAAGTTTCCTAAACTTTCATTCGAACGAGGTGAGTACGATGTGAATTTGGTGAGAGATTTCTATGACAAACTACTATTTTACACCAATCAAGCTGATCAGAGTGGCGTAGAGGACATTTTGAGAGGTGAAATAGAAGATCATCCATGTAATGACGTCACCAACTTTAGAATTCGATCTGACGTCATATTTTTAAAATACCATGATGAAATACAAAAGTTGTGGATGTCTCCTGTGGGAAGATATCTTACAAAGAAAAGCAAAATATATGAGAATACCGTAACGAGTGCCATGAGCGAACCATTGATGAGTGTTTTTAATACAATGCATAAGTTTAAGAACAAAGATTTTACATTTAATGCAAACGCTTTAAAACGATTAGAGTCGCATGGTCAAATTGTTGGAACTGTTATTGCTACAGGGAGCTGTGCATTAACAGTTGCTAAAGTGGAACAATATCTAGGAATTGATAAAAAAGACCATGTTCTCTTAGATTTGGAAGACATTTTCAAACTGCCTTTGAAGAGTCACAACGCTTTTTGTAAAGAATTGGCAAGTACAAAAGAGGATAAGATACTTATCATTTTATGTGACAACTTTGATAATTCTGGAAATGCTTGTAAAAAACTAGAAAATATCGCTAAAGCTGTAGTTGACAAGCAAATAATAATCATAACGAACAAGGTATCACTTGGAATAATAACTAAATATTTCCCGAAAGTAACTGTATTGAACGATGATAAAACTGTTTTGACAGATCTGAGTGATGAATCTCAGAAGAAACTCTTAGCGACTTCTAAACTAAAATTTCAAGGTGAAGAATTAAATTTAGACAAAATTATAGATAACGAGTCAACAAAACTGATCGATGAAGATGTATTGAATCAGTTAATTGACAAAGAAACCATTGTAATTGGTAAAACAGTACTTGATTATAATTACAACAAGGCTAAACCATTTTATATCGACAGACGTGTCAGTCGCGTTAAAAAGCGAGAACAGGATGAGTTTTATGAAATTAAAAATAAAGTACTAAAAACTTTGTATGATTTAGAAGATGATGTTGTTCTTATAACAGCATCACCGGGGATGGGAAAGTCAACATTACTTTCGCATTTATCACTGAAAACAAAAGAAATCGATCCTAAAGTTTGGATAGTAAGAATTAATTTACTGGAGCACGCGAGGATGTTTAGTAAGTGGCAGGACGATAAGACAGACATCAGTACGTTGGAGAGTTTAAAGTTTATGTGTGAAGCTGCACTTAACGAGGAATCTAATGACACTTATAATGAAGATGAAGTTTTAATTGAACTGAAAGAATCATCAAATGGAACTGTTACCTTAGAAAAATGTTCAGGTGATCATTCAACAGTACTTCAGTTGAAAATGTTCTTAGACTTTTACAACAGAGGGAAATTGATATTTCTTTTCGACGGTTTCGATGAAATATTTCCACATTATGAAAATGAAGCACTATTACTACTTAAATCCGTCAAGAGTTTTCCTCGAAAGCATAAAGTCTGGATCACAAGCAGATCCTTCAACCACATTAAATTCATTCTAGAAGAAGAGTTCGGAATATCGTACGAAATTGAACATTTTACGTGTCCTGAACAAGACATTTACTATAACACATTCTGGAAATCAAAGATACATTTGCAGAATCTCAATAACGAACAAATGCACAATGTCCATGACTTTCTATACTTCATGCAAGTAAATCTACCAAATGAAAAGTTTCGTCTCTTCAGTTTATTAAAACTTAACCCGTATTTTAAAGTTTATTTGAACTTCTTGGATTTTATAAAATTGGAGTCGATATCGCATGGCATTGATATAGTTTACGAGGGCTATAATAATTTTTTGACAAAATTCGACATTCATGAATGCGTTAGTGCAAGTGATGATGCAAAAGAATTAACTGCACCACCGCTGCATTTATACCTACTAGCTGAATGTTTTCACAATAAGATCAAAGAGGTTGGGGAAGACGACAAAGATTGGGATATAGATGTGACTGGGTACCTATTTTACCAATATTACTTTGAAACTAAAATTAAAAACATTCGTTTCCAAGAGAAAAATAAGATTGACATCTATAATCCAGATAATAAAATGACTTATGAAAAAGAACGCGCAGAGACTGTCGCGAAACATAAGAAGTTAGGTGCTTACGCCATATTTTACCCACATGTGGAGGTTTTTGAAGAATCAGTGTTGAAAGAAATTAAGGACATGATTAATGATCTTGGTGATGCACGGGAGAAGACAGGACTTGTACGTGGTGTAGCAAACAATATACCGCTGTTTGTACACCGATCTTTTGCTGAGTACTTCGCTGTTGAATACATTTGTGATTTATTAAAAAATGACAACAAAGAAGTACAAGAAAATCTATGGAGTTTCATAATCAAAGTTATGTTTGTTAAATGTGGTATGAATGTTTTCGATATTTTTAACACAAAAGTCAAAATGGATGTAACTCTCATGAATGTTGTAGAAAGGAACAAAACGTTTATAGATGAATTGGTTTACGGAGAGAACTATGATGTTAAAGGTGAACGATATTCTTGGTTGGCGAATGATCGATCGGATAGTATTACACTCTCAATGTTTACAACTTTGTGCAACAGTATTGATAGTACCTTGATACATGACAAATATGATTTTAAAGAATTCTTTTCTTCTATGTTCAACAGTGCTACACAAGAGTGCGATAGTTTTTCACTAATGGAACTCAATAGTAAGTTATACCTTGGGGAGATTAATACGACTGCAAAGAGGAATAAGATAACGAATTATTTGTTTTTAAGAATACGAGGTTCGGTGGTGTTCTACCAGGGTTTGCAGGCTTCAAGGAAAAGGTGTTTGCTGAAAGAGAAAAGAGATACGAAGCCGAAGCCGGTGTTTCCCAAAAGTAAGTACCTAAACGGTAGACTAAAGGTCACAGCTCATTAGAGTCACTCGGCACCCACCCCGCACCGCCTCGTCACTCGCTATCGGCAGATGGTACACGGGTGAAAGCCGCGTTATCACCAATAAACGCCGCGCGGTCAACCAGTGGACCCCGTGCGGTCAACGAGTGAACGCCGCATGGTCAACGAGTGGACATCGCTTGGTCCACAAATTTCGTGTAAATCGTTCGTGAATAATTCGCGGGCCGCGCGCGGTTCACTCGGGACCCGCGTGTTGGCAATGCGCAAGGTAAGCATGCGACCAGCAAGTTGTCACCAAGTGGTCCATCCACCGTCCGCGCGTGGAGGGCTTACTGCCCTAAGTTGATATAGTGAGCGCATACAAGTCCATATAAAGAATACTAGCCCCAGGAGGCGAGGCGTTGTGGAGTGGGTCGGTGGCTCTAAAAAAACGTAACATAATGAAGCCACTTTGTTATAAATGTGTGAGTGAGCGCCACACTCACATTTAAATTCTCTGACGTGTCTCTTGGATTCAAAGTTATTTGGATTTTATTATACATAGACATACCTCAATTCTACCGGAAACTACACTGTAGACGAAGCGCCGTAGATGAAACTTGATATAATTTTTACATTTTTGTTTCAGGTACTAAAATGAAATGTACCCTTTCAAGAAGGCTAATATTTCAGCTGTGGTCTTCGCAAAAACCGTCGCATCGTTTAAAATACGTGATAAGAGCATTTTTATCGTTTTATAAGGATGTTGAAATTGTTGATCTAGAACCTTTAGTTTATCGAATTATTATTGTTTGTAAAAGTATCGAACAGTTCTGGGCTAATGCCGGATGTAGTAAAGATACATTTTTAAATGATTATGCAGATTGGGTAGATAAAGAGGAATGTGTAGAACTATCGAGAAGTGTTGAAGCCCCGTCCCGGGGCAATGGTGGACGTCGCAGAAATATTTCCAATCTTATAAAACAGGCAAATCTCAGACTGTTAAGAGAATTATCAGAAGCAGATCTTTCCACTTTAAATAATTTACGGATTACTCCCGGTCAATCTAATAGTAATTCATCATCTTCCTGCCCTTAGGGGCCGTTCAAGTATTACGTAAGCACTATGGGGGGGGCGGGGGGGTCATTGGTTTGCTTATTTTGGATGATATGGGGGTAGGGGAGTTTAGATGATGATAACGTCATCAGCAGTAAATTACTTTTTTTACACGAATGGCAACCCTCACATTGTCTTTGCTTCAAAACGAAACGCATTTCGGGGATTCCCGCAAATAATGCATACGTTTAGGCAAAACTAATACATTCATTAAAAAATGTTTACGTAAGCATGGGGGGAGGGGGTAAGAGCTTTGCTTACTTTTGCTGACAAGGGGGACGGGGGGGTAAATAATTGTAATAAATCTGCTTACGTAATACTTGAACGGCCCCTTATCCCATTTTACTTGGGATCGGCGCAATAGGTTTTTTTTTTCAATCTAATAGTAATTGAACAATGGATATTAGAACTGACAAAGTTTTGTCGCTTACGGCTCGTTCACGATTTTGGTCTAACCGGTAAGCGGTGCGACGAGCAGCGCGGATAAGACATTAATTTCTTTGAAGTACGTGATATCGCTGCTGGCGACGCATCGTGGCGTGTTACAAACATTTCTATACATTTGATTTTACCGTTCGAGAGGAGCTCGTGGCTAAATAAATACAGCCGCACAGGCCGATCTTCCGGGTTAAGCCGCGCTTGCCGAGGTTGGTCTGTGGATGAGTGACCATCTGTCATAGCGAGTTTCCTCCGTGTCACGGAAAGCACGTAAAGCCGTTGGTCCCGGCTGTCATTTGTAGATGTTTGACAGTCGTTACTGTTAGTCAGAAGCTCTAAAATCTGACAACCAGTCTTACCATGGGGTTTGGTATTACCCAGTTACTGGAGGTCCGACAGACAGTCGCTCCATGTAAAATACTGATATCTAGCTGCATCTGGTTTGACTGGAAGCCGACCCTAATATAGTTGGGAAAAGACTAGGCAGATGATGATGATCTTACCATTCGCCGTCTCACGCTAAGTCGCCGCTCACAGCGGGAAGTTCGTGAACGGGTTGTTAGTTTTCAGAGAGCAACAATGTTTACAAGTCGATATAAGTATTACCCGACTGTACAATTAATTACGTTGAAGTACGCGAATTCGCCGCTTTTCGAACATTTTTCTTACCGCTCGCCCGCGCCGCCCCGCTTGTAGCAGCGCGTCGCGTCGGGCAGCGCGGGAAACTGTAAGGGAAAGATCTAAGCCTCTTCATACACAATGCGATGCAAGTCTCCGATGCCTTACGACTTTGTCATCCATTGAGGCTTGCCGGTTTACAAACCTCTATGGATTTGTATTGCGTTAGTCGCCTGGATACCAAAGTCGTAAGGTTTCGGAGACTTGCGTCGCGTGCTACGATATAATGATGCAATTCGACTGACTTACGTCGTCGTGGCGAGCGTGTTTTGTTTTTCATCTACCTTAAATAACCGCACGTTTTATGTCATATGTCGTAGTGGTAAGGATGATTTTCACTTGTAGTTGGCAAGCTCCCTAAGTCTACTAATGTTATTGTTGACTAGCTTCCGCGGATGTCGGTCTTCGCGTGGCAATGTAACTCTGACAATGACATCTTACAAATATCTATTGGCCCCAAATACGGCTAAGCCTATAATAATTAAGGAGATGCCTCTATTGAGCTACTGCTGTTGTGCTCGCGTTCTGTAGTAACTGAAAAATAAGATTTTTTTTCTACGTTATTTTCCAGGATAAAAAGTATCCCATTTTATGCCCAGGATAATAAGGTATAATTATACCAAGTTTCATCGAAATCGAACCGTTAGTTTTCACGTGATGTCTGCATATACAGACACACAACAATTTTTTTAATCACATATTTGGGTTTGGTATCGATCCAGCAACACACCCCGCTATTTATTTTTTCAATATTTTCAATGTACAGAAAAATACAAACATAATTACCGACTTGTACCGACTTTTATTTCGCTAGGTGGACCGACGACATCGTGAGAGTCGCGGACAACAGTGCGATGCAAGTGGAGGGTTGTCGTTCGGCGTGGCGGTCTAAGGGGAGGCCTATGTTCAGCAGTGGACGTCTTCCGGCTGATGATGATGATGATGACTGACTTTTAATTTACATTTTCGATACAATGACGAAACATCGAACAGAAAAGCACAAATAATTTTTGAGGCAGCATTTCTTTTTTTTTACCTTGGTAAAATCATCAAATGAGTCCTCCCACCCAGGGCAGAGCGGGAGGGACTGTCAGACTCGTACTGACTACAATCCACGGTGACCTTCAATAGTTCTTTACGTTCCGGGGTCACGGTAATTCGTGATTCCGGGGACCCCGGCAGGCTTTGGCCCTTTAGAGGGGGGCCCCGTCAATTTAATGACACTCTTTGAGGCGCGCGTGGATAGCGAGTCGCCCATTGCTCGCTGCCCGCATGCCCGCGCCTACGGTGATCGGAAATCGTCTGCCGACGTCCGTTGCCGTGGGCGTCTACCACTGCGGATAGAGGGAGGACGCTGTCCTCTCCCTCACGCGGCCCGCCTTCTCCTTCGCGAGCATGACTGTTTCGCAGAAGGAGGCGAGAGGCGGCATCATAGCACATTTTCATATTTATTTAAATTATAATGTTACTTTGAATCCCCCGCCCAGAGTGGACCGGAAAGGACATCATGGATGGATAAAGATCCCAAGGTTGTAGCTATCGCAACACGCTGTCCGACCATGGACCATGCCCGGGTCGACGGCGCGTTGTGTTCCACGCGCACCTCAAAGAGTGTCAGCAAAAATTACGGGGGCCCCCCGTCAAAGCCTGTCGTGGTCGCGGGACTCACGAATTACCGTGACCCCGGTACGTAAAGGGCTATTGAAGGACACCGTGGATTTTAGTCAGTACGAGTCTGATAGTCCCTCCCGCTCTGCCCTGGGTGGGAGGACTCATTTGATGGTTTTACCTCGAAAAAAAAATATGCCGCCTCAAAAATTATTTTTGCTTTTCTGTTCGATATTTCTCGATAGACTCGTACTGACTATAATCCATGGTGTACCTTCAATAGTCTTTTACGTTCCAGGGTCATCGTCAGACATGATCTACGTCACATTTTTCACGTGAAATTATCACCTGACTGAATGCGAGACTAATTTTGGTCAAAGCCGTAATACTACTCCATTATATATTAATTGTATGCGGGCGAACCGCCAAAACTACACTCGTTCTAATTATTTCTCATAATGTCACTCAAATATAACATCATCATCATTTGACAGGCCTGTTGGTCTAGTGGTTAGTGACCCTGACTGCTATGCCGGAGGTCGTGGGTTCGATTCCCACCCAGGACAAATGTTTGTTTGATGAGCACGATCATTTGTTCTGTGTCTGGGTGTAATTGATCTATAATATGTATGTATTTAGAAATGTATAAATATGTTTATCAGTTGTTTAGTACCCATAACACAAGCTCTGCTTAGCTTGGGACTAGATGGCGTTGTGTGATAGTTGTGGAATATTTATTTATTTTATTTATTTATCATTTACCTTTCCGTCCTCCTTAAAAACTACCATAATTAAACCAATTCATAAAAAAGATACCAAAACAGATATGAAAAATTATAGGCCGATTGCCCTTATCCCTATATTTTCAAAAATATTTGAAAAAGCTATTTATATAAACCTTTATAACTACTTTGATAAGAACCGTATCTTTTCTGAAAACCAAAAAGGTTTTAGGAAAAATATGTCCATAAACTTAGCTATATACGATCTTTTAAGTATGATTTATCCTAGAGTGGATGCTAGGCAGCCTTCATTTGCTTTATTTATGGATATGTCAAAAGCCTTTGATTTTGTAGACCACTCCATCTTATTAAATAAACTAGAGACATATGGCATAAGGGGTAATGCTCTTGATTTAATCAAATCTTATCTCACTAATAGAACTCAAATCACAGTCGTAAGTAAAATTTGTCCTAAAACTAAAAATGAAATAAACTATAGATCAAGTCCCAGACTAGTTAAATTCGGAGTCCCTCAGGGCAGTGTTCTTGGTCCACTGCTCTTCATCATTTACATTAATGACCTCCCCATGTCAACAAATGACAGAATGGTGCTTTTTGCTGATGATTGTACAGTCGTTTATAACGATGAAAATGATATTAATAGTAGCTTATGTTCAATAGTAGATTGGTTAGAAAATAATAACTTATTAATAAACCTAGATAAAACTAAACTAATGCAATTTAAGCAAAAAACAAGTAATAAATTAAATACAAAGATAGAATATTTAGGAAAAGAAGTAAAATTGACCGCAACAACAACATTTCTCGGACTTCGCATAGACCATAACTTAAAATGGCAAACACATATAGATTTCCTTTGTAAAAAAATATCACAATCATCTTACAGTCTTTACCTCCTCTCGAAAAAAGTAAGCCTCTCCACACTACTCGTAGCATATCATGGTCATGTTGTTTCTAGGTTAAGATATGCAATAATCTTTTGGGGCAATGCTACTAATTGGGACAGGGTTTTTAAATGTCAAAAGAAATGCATCCGTGCTATGTGTGGCTTGAAAAAGACTGACAGTTGCAAAGAATATTTCAAAAAATTAGGCTTGCTTACAGTTCCATCTATCTATATTCTAGAATCGGCTCTATTTATAAGACAAAATCCCACATTATTTACTTTAGAATCTGGATCTCGCAATAGAAGTAGATTATACAATAACATCAGTAGGAGATTTAAAACTACTCTGTATGGATAAAGTGTATTTAATATGGCAACTAAGATATTTAATAGCATTCCAAAAAATATAAGAGATTCTAATAATGTGAATATTTTCAAACATAAATTGTCAAAATTCTTGATAGAAAACTGTTATTACAGTGTTAGTGATTTTATATCAAAATAATTAGTATTAAGTAAATGCTATTTGTTTCCCATTTATTTTGTTTAGTTGTATATATATGTTGTGTAGTTTTGTCTAATTTGTATGCCCTATGTGGCGGATCATGGCATGAACATATTCTATTTATAAGATCTTTATACCTGTGAATCACAAATAAACGATTTGATTTGATTTGATTTGATCATTATCCTATAATAGGGTAATTGACTGAAAAAATCTAATTAGTCGGTCAGTTAGATTATCAAAAAATATTTGACACGTATTTTTTCTTTTGTTACGTAAACCAAAATTGACGAAGATACGACACTTCTAAAATGAGCAAAACCTCACAAGCAAGTATAAATTTACTTGGTTATGACGGCACGAGCCCCCAATCTGGAATTTTAATGCGTTTTATCTTTGTGAATATTCATTGTTTAAATAAAAGAAAAAAATATGTGTCCATTATTTTTGAAAGTCTAAGTGATGGACGTTTTTTTCTTTTTTTTTTATAGTGGTAAAATAATCAATAGGGCAGGGAGGGACTGTCACTCCTACTGACTAAAATCCACGGTGTCCTTCAATATTTACCCTGCCCCTTATATTCCGGGGTCACGGTAATTCGTTAGTCCCGCGACCCCATCTTGTGACTTCGTTGCAGTTGAAGTTTTTGTTGCACTAGATGCTCATTAAAATGGGTTCCGTCATTGACGTAATTGTGCTAACAGCTCTTAGCGCGAGGAACAAGACGCGCCGTCGACCCGGGCATGGTCCATGATCGGACAGCGAGTCTGACTGAAGACTTAGATTTGAAATTTATTGATATTGTCCACATGCCTACTCGTATTCAAATGCAATGCAAGTCTCCGATACCTTAAGACTTTGGTATCCATTGACGCATGGCTGTGTACCTTTTTTTTATAAATCATCAAATGAGTCCTCCCACCCAGGGCGGGAGGGACTGTCAGACTTGACTGACTAAAATCCACGGTGTCCTTCAATAGCCGTTTACGTACTGGGGTCACGGTAATTCGTGAGACCCGCGACCACCTACGCGCCTGTGTACCTCTGATTTGTATTGCGATAGTCGCCTGGATAGCAAAGTCGTTACTTCGTAAGGTATCGGAGACTTGGAGGTTGTGTGAGAAGGAACTTATTGGTAAGGCGTCTGAAATATACTCACGAGCAAAATTGAGAGAATCACTTACTCCGATTCCGGGTGACCTTGAGTACTTAATAACTAGTTAAGAATAATAAAAATGTTTGTTGATATAACGGTCCCGCATGATGAGAACCTCGTGAAGGCAGAAAAAGATAAGCAATTCAAGTATCTTGATCTAGCTCGCGAAGTTGTTGACATGTGGGACATGAATACGGCAGTCATTGTGCCGATAGTCGTGTCTGCCAGTGGCTTAATTGCCAAGAGCCTCGAACAACATGAGGAGGCTCTCACTTGGCAGCTGGATCAGGCTGATTCAGAAGGCAGTACTTCTGGACACGGCGCGTATTGTTAGGAGGTTCCTCTCTCAGGAGCCCTGACCACCGGCAGCCCGGACCCTGTTGCCGATGCTGGTGGACTGCAAATTTTTAAATTTTAAAATGTTTTTTATTGTTTTTTTTGTAGAAATATTTAAAAATGTAATTTATAAGTGTAAAAATGAATAAAGGAAATAAATATGGTACCATTTTAAAGGTTGAAATGTTAAGTTTAAATTGATACCAAATTAGTTGAAATCACGCCATTATTTAAGGAGCTATACCGAATCAATTCCAACTAAATTCCATACTCTTGCTTTCTAGTGTAGATCAGAGGTGGCTTCGAGTCCCAAGCCCCCATTCACAGAAAAATTTTACTTTCTTAAAAAAAGTTATGAAACTAAAGTTCAGTTCATTATATTTCACGGCAACGCTAACCTCGAGAGGTGTTAACATCTACAAATTCTTTCTTCCTACACTTTCGAATAACGTCATACATTATTTTTAAAACTGGGTGAAGACAGACATTTTTTTTTGTGAACTCAGGTGTTTTTTTTTGGGACATACCCACTACACTATTCCCAAATTATTGCAACTCTTGTGCGCCAGAATCAACAGTGGCATCATCTGCCTAGCCTTTCCCTACTACTACTATATTGTGGTCGGCTTCCAGTCGGAGCAGATACAGCTGAATATCAGTATTTTACGTGGAGCGACTGTCTGTCAGACATCCACAACCCAGTAACTGGGCAATACGAAACCTCATGGTAAGACTCGTTGTCAGATTTAGAACAGAAACGACTATCAAGGATCTACAAATGACAGTCGGGACCAACGGCTTTACGAGCTTTCCGAGGCACGGAGGAAACTTGCTGGGACAGATAGTCACCCATCCACAGATCAACCTCGGCAAGCGCAGCTTAAACCGGAAGATGTGTAGCTGTAATTATTTAGCCACGAGCTTCTCTCAGAATCAAAAGTGGCAACCACCAGAAAAGCGCCGAGACATCGAAGCTCGACGTGTCCTGGAGAATGAATTTACCTGTCTTGGATCCTGCAACGAAATTAATCAGAAAAGAATAGTGGTGGTGTATGAAAAATATGTTTCTACTGGACACAAGTATGACTAAATGTGTTATTAACATCCGCACGAGTTGGTCTTCAAGGGTAAGCAGTGCTTTCCGCGGTCTGCTTGAGGATGGGTGGCCAACGATGCGCAATCGCTCATTTCGAGGCGAAACACTAGATTGACTGGTTTACTTAACAATAGGCATGGTGAGCAACATCAATAAATTGCTTTATTTCTCCGTCAGAGTTTTAATAAATAATGGATACTATACGTATTTTTTCTTTAGTTGAATTAATGCATTTCAATAGTAGGGGCTCAAGAAAGTGGCGCCTGTTACAGAAAAAATAATGAAAGGGAATCGTCTGTCTTGGTATGGACATGTGATGAGGAGGGATGACACTCATGTGACTAAGAGAGTGATGAGTATGAATGTTGATGGATGGACAGGAAGAGGAAGGCCAAAGAAAAGTGGGATGGATTGTCTAAGGAATGATATGGAAGAAACAGGAGTAAATGATACTGTGACGTTTGATAGAGGAGAATGGAAGAAAAAAACTTGTTGCACCGACCACAAGTAAAATGGGATTGAGGCAGGAAGATGATGAGATGATGATGAGAGTAGGGGCTCGTGGCTTCAGAAGCAAGTGAAAACTGAATTTCCTTGTGACGTATTAGCAATTTTAAAAGTCTCGTATCTTCGTCAATTTTGGTTTACGTAACAAAATAAAAAATATGTGTCAAATATTTTTTGATGAACTAACTGACGGATTAATTAATCAAAAAACCTATTGCTTAATTTACAAATGGTTTAATCAGGAACTGGGTACGCTCTTATCGTTTGGAGCATATTATAATTAGGAGGCCTCTTACAGTCCACTAGCGCCGCCAATAAAAAAAAAATCATAACTCGTAAATAGAATCAAAAATACAAAATGTGGTCTATTATTAGATCAAAACAGTACTTTTCTACAGTAATATTTTTTTATTTTTTTTATCGTGGTAAAATCATCAAATGAGTCCTCCCACGCAGGACAGGGTGAGAGGGACTGTCAGCCTTGTACTGACTAAAATCCACTAGCCCTTAAATTCAATAGCCCTTTACGTACTAGGGTCACGGTAATCCCTTGGTCCGGGTTAGACCACATTTTGTATTTTTGATTCTATTTACTAGTTATGACATTTTTTCGATTGGCGGCGCTAGTGGATTGTAAAAGGCCCCTTAATAGATATGTTATACACTTACAAAACAACAGAAAAAGTGTTCTGCGACGAGAGTCAGCACACATGCACACTTTTTATGTACAATATCTCATTACACACGACGGCATTTTCGGTGTTTTTGAGTCACTTTTGCTTTTGATTCACTCTGTTTACGTAAAGTGCACGTATTGACCAAATTAGCCACATTTGAGAGCGTCACTTTTTGAGCGCTTGTAATGCATCTACGCCTTTTTTACTTATAATATCATGGCTTTGGAGCCACCAAATGAATTGAGATAAGTGCTGATGATGATTATAATGTGTCCCAAAAACTGCAGTACGGTCACATACGGGTGATAAAGAAGAAAATAGATTACTAGTGAGTGCACCGAACCGGGCGGCCATTTTAATAATAGAAACGTTGGCGGTGACAAGAGTAGAGGCGGTGTGGAGTCGATCTTGAGACTTTTTTTTTATTTAGCGTGGTAAAATGAGTCCTCCAATCCAGGGCAGGGCGGAGGGACAGTCAGACTTGTACTGACTAAAATGCACGGTGTTCTTCAATAGCCCTTTAAATTCCCGGGGTCACGGTAATTCGTTAGTCCTGCGGCCCCATCTTGAGACTAAAAGTTTTTAGTTTTTAAAGGTCACATTCGATTCGTGATTCAAATATAGGTATGTATTGTATTGCGCGGGGGCAGGCGTTTGGCGAGTGCATCAGCAAATCCGTAACAAAAGATTTGTGTTTTTAAAAGACAAAACGTGATTTAAGTCGTACCTGTCATTTTTCTAAATTCGATGCTTGTGAACATAGGCATTTAAGAAGCATAGCTGCCGTCAAAAAAATGGATTGTCGACTCGTGGACTCTCGACAAGAGACAGAGCTTTACAAGTCGTCTAGCGCCATCTCGTTCCCACAGTAGACCACTTGGAAAGATATAGGGGAGACATTTGCAAAGCAGTGGAACAGATTATCGACAAAAAAAAGGTTATATGTATTATTGTAACATTTTGATATTCTTTTTGTCTTTTCAAAACTATTAAACAATGATTTCAAAAGGAAGGATACGCCCATCAGAACATTTTGCATTATTCTTCATACAAGCATAAAGTAGCGCCATCTATGATAAATCATACGAACTACGTTCAACTACGTTGCTTCGATGACGTAACCTGAGTTGACTGAGTTGCTTTGGCCCGGAACTGACAGCTAAGGGCCAAATAACTGGTGCCATTTTCGTTGTTTGGTTGGGCCTGTCTTTACGATATAAGTCCATGCTATTAAAAAAAGAATAAATGGGAGAAAGCAAAAAGTGACAATCCTCCATGTAGGTTAAAGTGGAACAAATCTCGCAAAGATCCCATTTCACAGAAAATGTAGTGTTCGTAAGAAAAAAAACTTAACATAAACCGCTCCACGCCTCCCTTCGTCTCTTAGTCAATGTAAAACGAAGAACATAAGCCAGTTTGAGACTGCACGTTAACAAAACTGGCGCGTAGTAAGAAATAATAAAAATAAAACGCACTTATAATAATAGAAACGGTTATTTAGCAACTGACGATTTATTTAAATAATATTCTTACAAACATTTTGTGTATTTCGATCAAATATCTTGTTAAACACTTGAAATTCGATTTAATTCCGACATTTTTTTTTATCAAGCGTCAAATTTTCCCGCGCTAATAAATGTCACGTATTGTTGTTTTAAAAAAAGTAAAACAAACTTCATGGTGAATTAAAATAGTGAAGTGCTTCGAAGGTTAGTGTGTGGACAGATTAAAAATGATTTACGGTTTTACGGTTTTTTGTTGTGATTGTTATAATTGTTTATTTTTAAAGCGATGTTTTTTTTTATTTTGTTTGTAAGGTTAATTAGTGACGGGTTGTGCTGGTACTATTATTTAAAGGAAATATACTAAATGCTCTTAAAGAAATGAAAGCCCCAATTTGCATTAACTTTTAACACATTTTTTTTATTCATTCAAATGTTTTGATAGCATTGTAATATCGGGCACGCCGCAATCGCGGCGGTAACACCCCTCTTTGAGGAGTGGCTGGATAGGCGTCACGGCGTCCTTACCTTCCGCATGACGCAGGTCCTCACCGGACACGGAAGTTTCGGGAGGTTCCTGTGTCTGATAGGGAGGGAAGAAACGCCTGGGTGTCACCACTGCGAGGATCGTCCGGAGGACACGGTGGAGCATACGGTGCAGGACTGCCCCGCTTGGGCAGAGCACCGCCGTGTCCTCACGACGGCGATAGGCGGAGACCTCTCGCGCCCAGCATTGGTCGAGGCCATGCTGCGGGGCGAGACGGAGTGGGAAGCGGTCGCCTCCTTCTGCGAAGCAGTCATGCTCGTGAAGGAGGAGGCGGGCCGCCTGAGGGAGAGGACAGCGTCCTCCCTCCATCCCAGCCGCAGTGGTAGACGCCCACGGCGTCGGACGTCACAGGACGATCTCCGGCCACCGTAGGCGCGGGCATGCGGGCAGCGAGTAATGGGCGACTTGCTGTCCGACCATGGACCATGCCCGGGTCGACGGCGCGTTGTGTTCCACGCGCGCCTCAAAGAGTGTCAGCAAATTGACGGGGCCTGTAGAGGGCCAGAGCCTGCCGGGGTCGCGGGACTTACCCATCACCGTAACCCCGGTACGTAAAGGGCTCGTGAAGGACACCGTGGATTTTAGTCAGTACAAGTCTGACAGTCCCTCCCGCCCTGCCCTGGGTGGGAGGACTCATTTGATGATTTTACCACGCAAAAAAAAAAAAAAAAGCGTTGTAATATAAACTATTACGTTTTCCCCCAATTTATTAGGCAGAGGCAAAGGTTTTATCTTATAATTTCACGCTTTTGTCCCCAATTGGTTAGCATCTATCAATATTTTTACGCTCAGAGAGGACAAAAAATAATTAGTTGAGAAATTCTTGATACCAAAACAAAATAGTAAACACGCCCGACCTGAGAATCAAATGTACCTTAGCAGTGAAAAACGAGGCATTAAGCCTGCCTTAAAAAAGTGTAACATATGAAAATAAGTTTGTTTGTTTGTAAACTTTTCACACCCAAACATTTTCGAACCGATCATCCTGTTATGCATATTACGTTGTCAGGTGCACAGAGACGGACATAGGATACTTTCATAGCAATCTGACGGGGCCCCCTTAGAGGGCCAAAGCCTGCCGGGGTCGCGGGTCTGTCACATCAGGAAATCGTGGCCATGTGACCATGAAACGTAAAGGCCTATTGAAGGATCACCGTGGATTTTAATCAGTACAAGTCTAATAGTCCCTCCCGCCCCTCTCTGGGTAGGAGGACTCAATGATTTAACCAAAATTAAAAAAAAAAACTGTACAGTGTAGGTACATTTCATCCCGAAAAAAGTACTATTCCCGAGGATAACAACAATAACTTTCTTGTGATGAAAAATGAAGCCACGAGTCGCAGAATTGATTGACAAACGCGAACGAAGCCGCGGGAAAAAGCTAGTCTATATTTAAATAATTTTGACAAAGGACTCTAGTTATTAGAGCGTAGAAGATATAAATGCAGTTAAATGATTTAGTACATCAACGATGCTTGCTATAATAAATTGTTCAGCGTCATTTCAAAGGTATGCATTGTGACTTTAGCTGCAATTAGAGTTATCATCATAATCTTTTCATAAGGTTTATGGTCTACATAAATATCAGAAAATATTAAATTTTAATTAAGACATTTTAGAAGAAGTGGAACTAATCATATTATATACAGACTATAAACAAAAACTTACTGTAATATGTACACAAAAAATAAATAAAATAAAACATTCAAAGGTATAATTTCATAAGGTACTAGTACTCCGCCCGCGACTTCGTGCTCGCGAATTTCGAACTTTTTCTCTGTGAATTTTTACTCCCGGCCATCCTTTATGGAACATTTTTTTAAATTCAAATTTCGCAAAATCCCATCTTAGTGAGAACCTTCGTCCTAAAAAGAACCCCCCAAGCAATATCTGGGACTCCTGACACAAGCGCTTGTAGTAGCGGTGTTTCATACAAATTATCAACCCCAAAAACAACCCCTTAAGGTTCGAATTTCTCAATATCTCGTCTTACTGTGCACCTTTGTCCTAAAAAGAACCCCCAAACAAAATTTGAGACTCCTGACACTAGCACTTGTAGTAGCGGTGTTTCATACAAATTATCAACCCCTAAAACAACCCCTTAAGGTTCGAATTTCTCAATATCTCGTCTTACTGTGCACCTTTGTCCTAAAAAGAACCCCCAAGAAAAATTTTAGACTCTTAACAATAGTTCTTGTAGTAGCGGTGTTTCATTCAAATTATCAACCCCAAAAACAACCCCTTTAGGGTCGTCTTTCCCAAAATACCATCTTACTGAGCATCTACGTATTAAAAAGAACCCCGATGCAAAATTTGAAATTCCTGGCATTCGTAGTTTGAGATTTCGTTATAAGTGATTTTTCACGATCACCATTTCTCTGCCTTTTCTCAACTATATTGTGGTCGGCTTCCAGTCAAACCAGATGCAGCTGGATATCAGTATTTTACATGGAGCGACTGCCTATCGGACCTCCACAACACAGAAACTGAGCAATACGATACCCCATTGTAAGACTGGTTGTCAGACTTTTAGAACTTCTGACCAATAGTAAAGACTGTCAAAGATCTACAAACGACAGACGACTTTACGTGCTTTTTTTTAAATCTCGCTATGATAGACGGTCACCCATCCTCAGACCAACCTCGCCATCACGGCTTAACACGGAAGATCGGCCTCTGCGACTGTAATTATTAAGCCACGAGCTCCTGACAATTCACGGTAAATTAAGTATCATCAGTGGGTGAACAGCTGAATTTTTCGCGATCACAGGTTGGCCCAAAATTTCAGGATGATCGATTCAGTGGTTTACGTGTAAAAAGATAACAAAGAAATAAACTAAAACTAAACATTTATAATAATAAGTTAGGATGTGAGAATACGGCGAACACAGCCTGCGTTTGACCACTAAGTCACCTAATGGTAAGCGAGGATGTGGTCGGCCGTGAAGCACGTATGCCTAGAAGTAACTTATTCACTCTTGATTTAAAGATCCCAAGGTTGTAGCTATCGCAACTCGCTGTCCGACCATGGACCATGTCCGGGTCGACGGCGCGTTGTGTTCCACGCGCGCCTCAAAGAGTGGCAGCAAAAATTATGGGGGCCCCCCGTCAAAGCCTGTCGTGGTCGCGGGACTCACGAAATACCGTGACCCCGGTACGTAAAGGGCTATTGAAGGACACCGTGGATTTGAGTCAGTACGAGTCTGACAGTCCCTCCCGCTCTGCCCTGGGTGGGAGGACTCATTTTTTTGATATTACCACGATAAAAAAAGGTTGTAGCTATCAGGAAATACAGACTCGAGCTTTGCGTACAATAAAAGTGTTGGCAAAACGCTCTGTACGTGAGTGTGGAAATGTCCACCATGTGCCGATGGCGCACGAAAATAAAAAGCCACATAAAACGAAATCCAAAGTACTAGGTACTCATGAAGCTTAAAGAGCCGTCGATCACAGCTCAATCAACCAGGAAGTAGAAGATTCTCGACTAAGAAACAATTGAGGTCATTATAAATAATGCCCCGGGTCGGCCTGCCCGGTCTTGGCTTACGATGCAAAGAGTAAATGTCAAAGGAGCGTTGCCAGCCAGAAATAGATAGAATAATCGAATTTTGAGGGCGCGGCGAAGAAAGACGACTCGCTTTGTGATCTAGCTTTAGTATATTCGCGTTAAGGTCGTAAATTATCCTAAGGGGACGTTGAAAATGTAGGTAATGATATTTGGGGATAACGTAGCTATGAAATAGTGAAAGAATTTTCGGAATCCGACAAGGAACAGGTCAACTGGACCCCCTCGCTTCTAGACCGGCTTGACTCGGCTTATTTTCTATGTACTTAGTACTGGACCCAAAAAGCTACTGATAGTCGAACGCAAAATTTATTAGTCAGAATCTATACATATAATAAATCTGTAGAAGGGTCAATTCTGTACATTGAAAATATTGAAAAAATAAATAGCGGGGGGTGTTGCTGGATCGATACCAAACCCAAATAATGTGATTAAAAAAATATTTTTCTGTCTGTCTGTATCACGTGAAAACTAACGGTTCGATTTCGATGAAACTTGGTATAATTATACCTTATTATCCTAGGCATAAAATAGGATACTTTTTATCCTGGAAAAATACGTAGAAAAAAAAATCTTATTTTTCAGTTTTATTCATAGACGTTGTTCTGTAGAACCGCGAACATACGTTGCATTACCCGCAGTGGATTCAGCGCCGTAATATTTATAAGATGTCATTGTCAGAGTTACTCAAAATGGAGAAATAAACCATCCACGCGAAGACCGACATCCGTGCGGACGGAGTCGCGGGCGAAAGCTAGTTTAATTATAAACTACCTACTAACTACTATAGTATTAACACGTAACTAAATTACCTGATGTGAAATAATTATAATGAAATTGAGCAGCGGGTCCACTCCACACAAAATATGATTTGATCACGTGATCCCGTGGGTCCAGTTGAACCACTCCGGACAAGTCGTTCCAAAGATTACCTCCTTATTTAGAAGGGTGTAAAATCATGGACTCACTTCTCCCGCTATGGGTGAAGCGTAAAGCAGTTCCAAATTCATAGTGAGTAAAACCCACGCTGTTCCATCAATGAGGTTAGCGTATGAATTCACCGCTAGAGGCGCTACTTCAGCTTGAGGTCTCTGAAATGTCAAGACAGGCCTGTTGGTCTAGTGGTTAGTGACCCTGACTGCTATGCCGGAGGTCGTGGGATCGATTCCCACCCAGGACAAATGTTTGTGTGATGAGCACGATCATTTGTTCTGTGTCTGTTTGTAATTTATCTATAATATGTATGTATTTAGAAATATATAAGTATGTTTATCAGTTGTCTAGTACCCATAACACAAGCTCTGCTTAGCTTGGGACTAGATGGCGTTGTGTGATAGTTGTGGAATATTTATTATATTTAGTGTTGTTAGTACAAGCCATCACCCAGGTTTTTTGAACTCGAAAGTCGAAACTACGAGAACCGTCTGTCGTACATAAATTATGTCACCTGTGGTATTGATGACACATTTTATATTGGCTCCCGGCCTAATTATCAATCGTTGGCTGTCATGGCAATTTGTTACGCAATCAAAATGAAATCAAATTTGTGTACTGAGCATGTAATTTGGCAATGCCAAAATAATTTGTCGATATCAACGAATTTATTTATGTTTACTTACAAAATTATGAAGGAAAACATCCCGAGGAACTTATTGTAAAGTCTCAAAATAGATTCATATCCACACCAAAATAAAAATAAACAGTGAGCCTAATTATAGTCGAATTTGTTTGTTGACATCTTGCCTTGAAAAAACTGTTTGACGATGGACTCAGATAAATCCGATTTATCTTGAATAATTTCTTACTGCTTCCTTACCAACATTTTTGTTAGGTACTGTATATCCCAGGACGCGGGACTATCAGATAACCTTGGCGATGGAACGCAAAGGGCTATTGAAGGACACCGTGGATTTTAATCAGAACAAGTCTGTCAGTCCCCCCATTTTGCCCTGGGTGGGATTAGGGAAACAGTGTATAAGACGGGGACGCGAGGTATAATGGGGACATACACTCTTTAAGCATACATAACACAACACTAACATAGCGCTAGCGCCATTAGGACGTCATTTGCAAGCGGTCATTAACAAATGACGTCCGGTTGGCGCTTGAGCTACGTTAATAATGTGCTAAATTTGCCTTAAGTGTGTGATTTCCCATCGTACTGTTATATTCATAACTTGTACGCGGCTAATTGCTGACCAAACATAATATTTACTATTAAAACATTTACGTCCACGCGGACAGTTCAGTAGCAAATTAGCAACCAATCCGCGTTCCCGCGTCTTAAATTTCATAAAAAAGAAAAGTGAGGTTCCAAACGTGACTGTAAAATCTTATCTCAATAAACTCCATGAAAAGAACTTGGTGCAGTTTTGTTTAAAGACAATCAGCGGCTGCCGCCTAACATTGGTGTCAGAAGTACGATTTCGAAAAGTGGTTTACGCTATAAACCCCGAAATTTGAACCCGTGGTCGTCGCGTTTGTCAAGTTGATCGACGTTCAGTCTCAGCCCCTCGAGTTGAGCCCGCATCAGCCACCTGCCCATTATCGTGGTCGACAGTAAGTCTCCTCCTGCATCGAGCCTGCACCACTGCCGGACCTGTACCTGTGGTCGACGATAAGCCTCCGCCTGCGTTGTGAGCCCGCACCACTGCCACACCTGGACCTCTACTTTCTCCTCTCCATCTTCTCTTCGGGTCAAGTTCTGCTACTGCTACTCACCACCGACCATCATCTGCCTGAGCCTGCGTCGCTGTCCAGGCACCGCCTACATGCAAGCCACGTGATCCTATTCGCCGCCCGCCACGTGACCGTCCTTGGTCGCGCCAACGTGTCGTGTCCACCCAGTACCACATCCCAGGACTTTAATTTTAACTCATTAGTGAAATGCTCCTAACTGTGCTAATTCTGTAAGTAGTCTAACTTTTTCACTTTCTATTACTTTTGTATTACTTTCTATTTTTTTTTTTTGTGTGTAAATCTGTGTATCCTCTCATCCTACCTACCTACATAATGTCATTAAAACAAGAATCTTTAGAAAAAGTCACCTTAAATGTTCTCACGAAATTCATTAGGCCATACTCAGGTGATCGAGAGACTCTTCCAGCATTTTTAACAAATTGCGACAATGCTATATCACTAGCAGCACCTGAACAGCATGGTATATTATGCAAATATATAATATCCCAATTAGAGGGAAAAGCACAACTAGCATGCAGTCTTAAAACATTTACGACATGGTCCGAATTAAAAAGTTTTCTAAAAACCACATTTGGTGAAAGAAAACACAGTTCTCATTTATTAGTAGATTTACAAAGCTGCAAACAGCAAACATCAGAATCCGTAACGCAATTTGCTCTTAGAGTTGAAGCCTGCCTAACACGTATTCAAGCAGACATTCACTACTCATGTTCAAATCCAGCTGAGCTTATTGGCAGAATAGCTGCTATGGAAGATCTCGCTTTAAACACATTTATATTAGGACTTAATTCTAACATTTCTAATATAGTGCGATGTCGGAATCCTTCTTCACTAAACGATGCCGTGACTCACGCGGTGGAAGAAGAGAAATTATTCAACTTAACGCGTATATCTCAACGAACTGGCAAATTCTGTTCTCATTGTAACAAGCAAGGTCATACCTCTAATGAGTGCTTTAAGAAAAAGCCTAATTCTAATACTTCTTCCAATCCACCATCCCAAAAATCTTATCACGTTCCCAATCCATCATCCTCTTCATCCTCAGGTAACGGAGAAGGTCAACAAAATTCCAATTCTAACTCAAAATTTTGTGTATATTGCAAAAATAAGGGACACGTGATTAATGAATGTCGCAAGCGTCAATATAATAATCAACATCGTTTGCGTAATTCGCAACCTGAAGACACTCAAGGCCAAAGAAGTTCCGCTAATTCCAACGCGTTGAATAACGATGCACGTGTTCATTGCTGCGAATGTAATTGCATTAATGAATCTAAAGATGATCAGAAAAACGATTTAAACGCAGAATGATTTCGGATTCGTGCCTACCGAAGTCTAAAAGTAAAAACGGCACAATTCCACGTACTAAATCCTACTCATCTCGACTGTCCAATGAACAATCGAGTCTTACTAATTCTTATAATACATCTCAGGACAACCTGAGTCTTACTAAAAATAAATGCTCTACTAAATCTACTAAATCTTATAATTCATCTCAGGATAACCTGAGTCTTACTAAAAATAAATGCTCTACTAAATCTACTAAATCTTATAATTCATCTCAGGATAACCTGAGTCTTACCAAAAATAAATGCTCTACTAAATCTTATAATTCATCTCAGGATAACCTGAGTCTTACTAAAAATAAATGCTCTACTAAATCTACTAAATCTTATAATTCATCTCAGGATAACCTGAGTCTTACCAAAAATAAATGCTCTACTAAATCTTATAATTCATCTCAGGATAACCTGAGTCTTACTAAAAATAAATGCTCTACTAAATCTACTAAATCTTATAATACATCTCAGAACAACCTGAGTCATAATAATATTTCAAATAAAATACACCTCCCTTCTACTAAATCTACACGGTCTCAGAATGAGACTCAAAATCATATACAAACGCCTAATAACTCAAAAGTTTCAATGCCTATTTTCGAAACAAGTATACATAAATACAAAGTGTCTCTGCCTTTTACAAATCTCATTACTAAATATTCGAAAAAACCTCTCAGTTTCCTCATCGATACCGGTTCTAGTGTCAGTATCGTGAAGCAATCGAGTTTGTCGTGTAGACCCCAACTCAGCAATGAAATAATTCAGCTCAAAGGCATAAACAATGCTGATTCTTATAACGAAACTTTGGGCACATTTCAATTCGAGTTCCAAGTATGTAAAGATACCTTTCAACACAAATTCCACGTCATTACAGATGAACTAAATCTTAAATATGACGGCATAATCGGTACAGACTTTTTACGCATTTTTAGCGCCAATATAGATTATAATTCTAAATACATGAATCTTTGCGGACATAATGTACCTATTTTATTCAATGAACCAACATACATCATACCGGCACGTTCTGAAGCCGTAATTGAATGCATGGTGTCAAATGACCCCTCGGAATTGCACAACTTACGCGAAGCGCTTGTTTTAGATCACGTTGTAAGCGAAGGTGTCTACTTAGCAAATTGCATTGTGACACTTAAACAAAATAATCGTGTCAACATTTCCGTTTTAAACACGACTGAATCTGATGCTCAAATTCATGATTTTAAAGTCAAACTTACTCCTATAGACTTTTCTAAATCACGTCAATTTCAGGAAACAATTCACACAGTCTCTTTATCTGCGTCTGATCGACGTGATCGCGTCCTTAAACAAATCAGATACGATCATCTTAACTCTGAGGAGAGACAAGCCTTATTAGAATGCTGCGCTGATTTCAGTGACATATTCTACCTCGAGGGCGACCCTCTCACCTGCACTAATGCTATTCAGCACTCAATTAATACAGGTAATGCACCGCCCATCAATGTAAAATCCTACCGCTTTCCAGAGTGTCATAAACACGAAGTGGATAAGCAAATAAAAAAGATGCTCGATCAAAAAATCATAAGGCCGTCTAACTCCCCTTGGAGTGCACCAGTTTGGGTGGTACCTAAAAAAATGGACGCATCGGGACAACGAAAATGGCGAATCGTCATTGATTACAGGCGACTTAATGATGTCACTGTAAACGAAATTTATCCTATTCCTCTAATCTCAGACATCTTAGACCAGTTAGGTCACTCCAAATATTTTTGTGTTCTTGACCTAGTATCAGGCTTTCATCAAATTAATATAAATCCAGCTGACTCAGAAAAAACTGGGTTCACTGTTATTAACACAAACGGAACCTCGGGACATTACGAATTCACTCGTATGCCATTTGGGTTAAAAAATGCCCCTTCAACCTTCCAACGTCTTATGAATACAGTTTTATCCGGACTTCAAGGTCTTCATTGCTATGTATATTTAGATGACTGTATTGTCTATGGAAGTTCCCTTACTGCAGTGATAGAAAAACTAAGACTCGTGTTCGATAGACTTCGTCAATTTAACTTAAAACTTCAGCCCGATAAATGTGAATTCTTAAGACGTGAAGTGAATTATTTAGGTCATACTATCACCGATAAAGGTGTTTCTCCAAACCCTGACAAAGTGAAAGCTGTCTCCGAGTACCCTGTTCCTAAAAATCCAAAAGATATTAAATCTTTCCTAGGTCTCATCGGCTATTATCGTCGATTTATTGAAAACTTCTCAAAACTCACTAAACCTCTAACTTCCCTTCTAAAAAAGGACACCGCTTTTCATTGGAATGTAGAACAACAAAATGCATTCAATATTTTAAAAGAAAAATTAACTACAGCTCCTTTGCTCCAATACCCCGATTTCTCGCAACCCTTTCTCGTCACTACAGACGCAAGTAATTACGCCGTAGGTGCGGTTCTCTCTCAAGGCCCAATTGGAAAAGATAAGCCAATTGCATATGCATCTCGCACACTCAACAAAGCCGAAGGAAATTATTCCACTACCGAAAAGGAGTTATTAGCTATTCTTTTTGCCGTTAAAACTTTCCGCCCTTATCTTTACGGTAACAAATTCGAAATCATAACCGATCACAGACCACTTGTTTGGTTATTTAATGTCAAAGACCCCGGTAGTCGACTCATTCGCTGGCGCTTAAAGCTGGAAGAGTACGACTACGAGATTGTTTACAAACAAGGCAAACTTAATTCAAACGCGGATGCCTTATCACGTCACCCGATACTCGCTTTAACGCGCAGTAACGCTCTGAATAATCAATCTTATGAAGAGTACTTAAAGTTGCAATTCACAAAATCCATACCTACTACTAACACAACCATTGAAGAACACTCGCAAGCTCTACAACTCACTAAATGTAAATTGATAGCTTGTCCAACATCGTTAGATTTCGATAATTCCATGCCACACTGTGAGGATCTTCTTTCTCAAATTAATAATTCTTCTGAAATAATTGCAACTGAACGCGAATCAGATTCGGTATTTACAACATCTTCCAACGGAAAGCATTACTATTTCTTATTCACTAAGGTTCATCATTACGAAGAAGTTAATTACAAAACGATTTATTCGCTTTTAATAAAATTACGCAACTCAATCATAGATCAAAATACAAATGAAACCGAGCTCGCTATATCAGACTTTAGTGAACCTTTTTCCAAGCTTTCTTACAGTAAAATATATAACATGCTTATTTTTATCTTTCATAACACTGATATTAAAATTCATATTTATAAAAATCAAATTATTTACCCCAATCCAGCTGAAGTACCTAAGATACTTCAGGAAAATCATGATTCACCTATCGCTGGACATCCGGGTATGAAGCGTATGCTGAGTCGTATTAAAGCATTGTATTATTGGAAATCAATGCGTTCAGACATCGAAAATTACGTAAAAAATTGTAAATTATGTCAAACGAATAAGCCGTTACGCCTATCCAACAAAGCTCCTATGGAAATCACCTCTACTAGCACTAGACCTCTTGAAAGGTTGGCACTAGATATTGTAGGCCCTCTCCCAGAAGCTGGTTCTCAGAAATTTAAATATATCTTGACGTTACAAGATGATTTAACTAAGTTTACTTGCGCTTATCCTATGATTTCCTCAACTAGCGACGAAATTGCACGTAATTTAATACATTTTATGTCACTATTTGGCTTCCCTAAAACCATACTTACCGATCTAGGTACATGTTTCACATCTGATCTTTTCAAACAAGTAACAGCAATCTGCAAAATAAAATCTATCTTCACTACGCCTTACCATCCGCAGACAAACGGAGCTTTAGAGCGCAGCCACTCTACTCTTAAAGAGTACCTGAAATCTTTCGTTAATGAAAATCAGAATGACTGGCACTGTTACTTAGCTACTGCTCTCTTATCTTACAATACTACTCCACATACTACTACTCAGTTCACTCCCTTTGAACTCTTATACGGTTACAAACCGATAATCCCAAATTCTCTTTACGGTGCTAATGACACTAACAACTACCACGAATATGTTCGCGCTCTACAGTATAGGATGAAATTTAGCCGTCAGAAAGCTATAGAGAACATCTTAAACAGTAAAGAAACTTCAAAGCGATACTATGATGAATCTAGTCGTAGTGTTACATACAAAAAAGGTGACATGGTATATGTAAAATACCATCACCGACTTCGAAAAGCCTTATCCCCGATTTGGAAAGGTCCTTATAAAATAATAAAAATTAATGGTAAACATAATGTAACTATTTGTATTAATCGTAAACACGTGAAATACCATACCAATGAAATAAAACCCGCTCAAACATAAATAAGAAACGAGTTGTGTCTGTCATGCAAATTCCTCTTATCTCAACTATTAAACATAATGTGTATAAATTGATTCCCTTACCTACTCCACCTGATCATTCTAATCCAAATACCTTTGCCCTTATTCACCCAACAAATCCTTATCTTGCTATCACAGATGATAGATTGAATTATGCAATGTTATCTAGTATCAATGTCAAAGAATGTCTTAAGATA
Source organism: Agrotis puta (assembly GCA_943136025.2). Taxonomy (NCBI): domain Eukaryota; kingdom Metazoa; phylum Arthropoda; class Insecta; order Lepidoptera; family Noctuidae; genus Agrotis; species Agrotis puta. The sequence goes on along the minus strand of OW964196.2, from coordinate 2,636,211 downwards.
AGTAGCGATTATTCAATTTGTCAATTGTCAACTATTTATTCTAGTAATTCTAATCCATCCTGTGAAACTAAGTTGTTAACAGAAGTAGTATTGTCATTACCCAGCGAGTGTGATTATAAATTATTGTATGGTCAAATTGACATTTGGCATAGATTGCATAGTGATGAATGGATTTATGTACAATCAAATCCAAATAAATTAACTGTAAAATGTAAAACGGACATGAAAGATTATTCTATTCTTGGAACCGGATTGTTAAAGTTAACTCCTGATTGTACCGGTTATTCTAAAACTTTACAGTTTATTCCATCAACTACTTCAACTTCTGAATATAAAAATAATTTTGTAATTGACTTTGATATAACAAAGGATGATTGTTGTAACAAAGATATAGTTAATAAAAGTATTCCTTTACTCTCACCACTATCTTTAAGTAATATAGATCTAGATTCATTAAAGCACACATCTCATAAATTAGACCATCTCGAATTAGAGATAAATCAATTTCAAGAGCAATCACACTTTGTTAAATATGCAACTTATTATTCTGGATTCACGTATTTAATTGTTACTGTTATATTTTTGTTAATTCTGTATAAATTATTTAAATGTTATGTTAATAATAAAACCCGAAAATCATTGTGTTGCATCCCAATCTTCAATCTATGTAATACAAAAAGGTCAGTACAACATGAACACAAAGTAAACAATTCTATTGAAATGACGGAACATTCCTCTGGTGATAATGATCAATATTCATCAAATAGAAATCTTAACAACTAATATTTTTTTTCAACAGTCTTAAGTTTAGTTTATAGAATGTCTAATTTGATTTATGCTTATGGGTATTTTAAGATAAATCCTTGTGTTTTTAATTTTCTATAGTTATCTTATAATTTTAATATTTTTTTATATCGTGTCTTAGTTTTAATGGGTTATTTTATTCCTCTTTGAGTTATGTGTTTTTATTTTTACTAGATTCAATATTTAATTTTAATTATTCAAATTCTGTAAAACCTCATTCTTCTTTTTCTCGATTCCGCTTAATCATTTGGGATAAAGCTCCATCTTAAGGGGGGAGATGTTATATTCATAACTTGTACGCGGCTAATTGCTGACCAAACATAATATTTACTATTAAAACATTTACGTCCACGCGGACAGTTCAGTAGCAAATTAGCAACCAATCCGCGTTCCCGCGTCTTAAATTTCATAAAAAAGAAAAGTGAGGTTCCAAACGTGACTGTAAAATCTTATCTCAATAAACTCCATGAAAAGAACTTGGTGCAGTTTTGTTTAAAGACAATCAGCGGCTGCCGCCTAACAGTACCTTGCGTCCCACTCTAATACATTGTTCCCCTACTCATTGATTTGATGAATTTACAAGGTAAAAAAACCGTATGTCCCAAGAGACCGACCGTAAAGGTTTTCCACATAATAAATTTATTTTTTGTCACAACCTTTAAAAAAAACATCGCTACCAAAAACCGAACAATCAACAAAAATAGTAAACAAAGGCCACATCACTAAAAGTGTAACCGCCATTTTGATTTTTAAAAGTGACATTGTCAATGCGATGAGCGCGCGAACGGATTCTGAAAGCGACTCAGCATCAAGCTCTGAAGAGGACGTGGATTCTGGAATTGCTGACGAAGTAGCACCCGAAGCGAGGAAAGAGGTCGACTGCATGGATCTTTCAGAGTTCTTCGGTTACTGGTAAGTAATACAAAAATAGAAATATTAATGACTAGATAACCAGGCAAACTTCGTACCGCCTATTTCTGAACGACTCTTAAATTTAATTGATTTCTGAACGAAGGGACGAACATCAAATATTTGACAGGTAGGAATAGTTAACGAAATTGTTGCTTTTACTATGTTCCTAATATTTTTATCATATTTTACTCACCTTTAAACCTTCCCTGGATTTCCAAAAATAATTAATAACCAAAATTAGCCAAATCGGTCCAGCCGTTCTCGAATTTTAGCAAGACTATCGAACAGCAATTGATTTTCCGCCCTGGGTGGGAGTGGGAAATCATCACCATGAAATGAGTCCTCCCTGCGTGGAGAAGAAGGGACTGTCAGACTCTTACTGTTAAAAAACCTACCCGTTTTTCATACCTTTTGCGATACGGGATCGCGGTATGCAACATTATTTTAGTATATGCGAAACCTATATAGTTTGTTCAGAATCAGTAACTGAATCGATTCCTATGTTTTTTACACCATGTTATAGTTTAATCCAAAAATATTTTGATTCAATTTTAACATAAGTTAATTACAAAACAATACGGTTAGGTACATAATGCCAAACTATTTTCAAATTCAACTCGCGTCTCCAGTGTACGACACAGGAGACGCGAGTTGAGCAGATGTACCGCGTCCCGCTGCGTTAGCATATTTTTAAACAGACAGCCAGGGAACATAACAAGCTTATAACTTTATGATTTTTCATGAAACAGATAAACAAATAACAATGTTGTATATTTTCGACAGGCCTGTTGTTCTAGTGGTTAGTGACCCTGACTGCTATGCCGGAGGTCGTGGGTTCGATTCCCACCCAGGACAAATGTTTGTGTAATGAGCACGATCATTTGTTCTGTGTCTGGGTGTAATTTATCTATAATATGTATGTATTTAGAAATATAAATATAAATAATAAATAAATAAATATTCCACAACTATCACACAACGCCATCTAGTCCCAAGCTAAGCAGAGCTTGTGTTATGGGTACTAGACAACTGATCAACATACTTATATATTTCTAAATACATACATATTATAGATAAATTAATTAAATTAACATAAATATAAAAGTATGTTTATCAGTTATCTAGTACCCATAACACAAGCTCTGCTTAGCTTGGGACTAGATGGCGTTGTGTGATAGTTGTGGAATATTTATTATTATTATTTGTTTAAGACGGTCAATAACCCCGATTATGACGTCTATCATACTGTCGTAAGCGCCTGAACGTTTAACTACACGAACAAATATCACGGAGATATATTAGCTGGTGTTAATGTTTTGCTAGGCGTTTATGAAAACAGAATAGTGTATTTTACTGCATAAATAAATTGAAAATCTGTTTCGTCCGTCAGTTACAATATTGATAAATAATGAACACGTATTTTTTTTAAATCAATGACTGTTGACAAACATAAAACGCGTCCATATTCGGGAGTGGGGGCATGTGACGTCATAACGCTTGTAAAGTTGTACCGACCGAGTGACGTTTTGTGATTTTTAGAAGCGTTGTATCTTCGTCAATTTTGGAAAAAATACGGGTCTAATATTTTTTTACAATCTATATTTTAGACTAATATTTTTTTTTTTGTAAATAGACTATTATTTAAATGAGAATAACTAAACTTTTTTTTTAACATGGTAAAATTATCAAATGAAGCCTCGCTGGTCGCGGGACTTACGAATTACCGTGACCCCGGAATCCAAAGGGATATTGAAGGACACTGTGGATTTTAGTCAGTACGAGTCTGACAGTCCCTCTCGCCCTGCCCTGGGTGGGAGGACTTATTTGATGATTATACCACGAAAAAAAAAAGGCTCACAAATGTGTTTATGTCGGAGTGAAAATGAAACACGAATAAAAAATTAATAAAATGTATTTATAGTAAATTATTTATAGATTAGATTCTGATTTGACTGTACCAACAGTTGCTCGGCGTCATTATGTTTCCTGTAACAAGAAAACGAGTGTAATTAATCATTATCACCAATAAATTCAACTAAGGTTTTGTTTTTCGTTTTATAAATCGTTTCCCCACACTAGGAATTTCTCCTGTATCGTGGGTGCGTTTACAAACATTGAAACTCACATACACAAACACCCAGACCCGAAACAACTACTTGTAGATCATACAAATATTTGTCCCGTACGGGAATCAAACCCGCGACACGCTGCGCAGCAATCGATCGCCCAGCCACTGCGCCGACCGTGCCATCAAACGACATGTCCTCATTTAAAATAATTTGGGGTATTTTTGAAAGACTTCATAACAAGGTGGAGTTTTTAAGATTATTCTATTCTATTCGTATGTTTTAAGAACTGGTATAAATCAATTTAAAATTAACAAACCTCATATTTCAAGGTAGGTACACCACCTCTTTAATAAGAGCCATCTACAACATGCACACCGCCGCCGTAGTCACCGTCGACGACATGTACACCCCCACCGTAATCAGCGCCGTCAACTACGTGAACACCCCCGCCATAGTCTCCATCGACCACGTGAACACCCCCACCGTAGTCAGCGCCATCTACAACGTGAACACCGCCGCCATTGTCGCCGTCGACAACATGTACACCCCCGCCGTAGTCAGCTCCGTCGACTACATGTACACCCCCGCCGTAATCTCCGCCGTCAACCACGTGTACACCACCTCCGTAGTCTCCGTCAACTACGTGTACACCGCCTCCGTAGTCCGCGTGGTCGACTACACTGACTCCGCCTCCGTAATCGGAGCCGTCTACGACGTGTACACCCCCACCGTAGCCGCCATCGACGACATGGACGCCGCCGCCGTAGTCGGCTCCGTCTACCACGTGGACTCCTCCTTCTACCTGAAATGGATAATGTTACATGATTAGTATAAGAACGAAAGAAAATAAGTTTGTTTGGCATAAACCACTGATGAATAAACATATAAAGAAAACAGAAAGGGGTTTGAAGGTGACGACCCTATCAGTCGCCGGCCATTTTGTTTTTTTTTCATAAACGCGGTGCGCTTTTATTAATTTTATGGACAGAAATGAGTAAGCTACCTCCCCTTTAAGTTTGTACACACCGAAACTGCACGTATAGTACAGCTGGGGAAGGCCCCCCACACTACGGTTGCAGTTATTGCGTAAATATGAAACACTTAAGTTATTAACACTTGTCTATGCCCTCTTTATAGATACATAACACAGAGTAGATATACCCCGCGGTTTCACCCGCTACTTCTGTTGTTTTATAGCCTATAGCCTTCGCCAAGAAATGGACTATCCAACTCAAAAACAGTTTTTTCAATTCGAACCTGTAGTTTCTGAGATTACCGCGTTCAACAAAGAAACTCTTCAGTATTTTAAACAGTAAAAACCCGACTACGAAAAAATCGCGCACTGAAAAGTATAAAACAAGAACAATATTCATTTGACCGATATTTTTTTTCCAATTATGAACTTTTGAATATTTATCTTTTATTACATAGACAACTTATAATATTATACTTATTTTTTTTATATCTTCCGGGTTACAGAATGCCACCTAGCCAATAAAGATTGTGTGAAACAACCGCATGTGGCCCGTTTTTTTATAGAGAAAATCCCACCACACTATTCCCAAACCACTGCAACTCCTGTGCGCCAGAATCAACAGTGGCAACCACCAGAAAAGCGCCGAGACAATGAAGCTCGACGTGTGCCGGAGAATGAACTTAACCGTCATATTTTACTATATTTTTGTACTATGTAAATATATAATTATATTACATATACTATGTAAAGATTTATTAATTACAATGCTTATTCAAGTACTTATTTAGGTAATTAAAAAAAAACTAATATTAAAAGAAAATATTTACGAAAATTACTAAATTTAAAACTAAAATAAAATTTTACAGGGTGTCAAAAATATCATCCACATCGCTGTCAATGGGGAAAGTGCCCTGAACGCTGGCAGCATTGCCACGTTGGATGGCAATTTTGTACCTTTGACCAAGAAATAGGTCAGCTTGGCGATGTCTTTGAAAACTAGGTGGGTACTCGGACCCTATAAAGATAAACTAACTACATATAATGTAAAGATTAACTTACATGTACACCGCCGTCAATATATACGGTCCTGTCGTCAGCCATTTTGTATTTTATTTTTATATATATAAATGAAAAACAATTATTTACAATATTTTCCTTAAAAACAACGTTTTAACACAAATTCCCTTATCACACTGGACGAGTGTCCGTTGATAATACAATCATTACTATCTTTAGTTCTACACTGATAACCGATATCGCTAATACAAAGACACACCTAAACTAATGCCTAAAATTACCGGATTGTTATAATTTTGAACTCAAAGCTTTTCGTTTAAAGTTGAAATTGTAATGGTAAGAAAGTCTTTAGGCAATAGTTTAAGTATTGTCTTAGATTGGTAAAAATAAAGGTTTAAGTTATTGATGTTTCAAGATATTACAGAAGTACTAGCAGTTGTTTGTGGCAATCTAAACATATACACAATGATAAGTTGGAAGTGTGATACGCTAACAAAGAAAGCTTAGAACAAAGTACATTTTTTTAAAGTTACCATTCATTGTATTAAATTTCCTCCGTGCCTCGGAAAGCACGTAAATCCGTTGGTCGCGGCTGTCATTTGTTGATCTTTGACAGCCGTTACTATTAGTCAGAAGCTCTAAAGTCTGAAACCAGTCTTACCATGGGGTATGGTATTATTCAGTTACTGTGTTGTGGAGGTCCGACAGGCAGTCGCTCCATGTAAAATACTGATATCCAGCTGCATCTGGTTTGACTGGAAGCCGACCCCAACATAGTTGGGAAAAGGCTAGGCGGATGATGATTCATTGTGTTAAACTACATACTATTATAAAGAACAAAGCGTTTTGCTAATACTTTCATTGTGTGCACAGCTAAGGAGTGGAATTTCCTGTCGGAACAGGACGGGAGGGACTGCCAGACTGTCTATAATCCACGGCGTCCTTCATTAGTCCTTTCCGAATACACCCAGACAGGCTTTGGCCTCCTAGGAGAGCTCGTCATGTTGCTAACTGCTCTTTGAGGCGCGCGCGCAACACGGCGCGCCGTCCACTCGGGTATGGTCCATGATCGAACGGCGAGTCGCCCATTACTCGCCGTCAGCATGCTTACAGTGGCCGGAAATTGCCTCATAGCTACAACCTTGGAGTCTTCAAGTCAAGAGTGAATAGGTTACTTCTAGGCAAGTGTGTTTCACCGTCGACCCCATAATTGCTTACCATTAGGCGAGATAGTGGTCAAACGCGATCCTTTTGCTAATTGAATAAAAATAATATCATGTATCCGCCTGCAGGATTTTTCGTAGGTCCAGTTTGCTATGATTTAGACGTTTGATTTTATCTCTGCTCCAAGGGACTGTAAACCTCGGGCACGCCGCAATCGCGGCGGTAAGACCCCTATTTGAGGAGTGGCTTAATAGGCGTCATGGCGTCCTGACCTACCGCATAACGCAGGTCCTCACCGGGCACGGAAGTTTCGGGGGGTACCTGTGTCGGATAAGGAGGGAGGAAACGCCTAGGTGTCACCACACGGTGGAGCATACGGTGCAGGACTGCCCCGCTTGGGCAGAGCACCGCCGTGTCCTCACGACGGCGATAGGCGTAGACCTCTCGCGCCCGGCATTGGTCGAGGCCATGTCGGTGGCGAGACGGAATTTGAAGCGGTCGCCTCCTTCTGCGAAGCAGTCATGCTCACGAAGGTGGACGCTGGCCGCGTGAGGGAGAGGATAGCGTCTGCCCTCCACCCCAGCCGCAATGGTAGACGCCCACGGCGACAGACGTCGGCAGACGATCTCCGGCCACCGTAGGCGCGGGCAAGCGGGTGACTGGGCGACCATGCCCGGGTCGACGGCGCGTTGTGTTCCAATCGCGCCTCAAAGAGTGTTAGCAAAATGACGGGGCCCCCCTCTAGAGGGCCAAAGCCTGCCGCAATCGCGGGACTCACGAATTACCGTGACCCCGGAACGTAAAGGGCTATTAAAGGACATCGTGGATTTTAGTCAGTACGAGTCTGACAGTCCCTCCCGCTCTGCCCTGGGTTAGAGGAGTCATTCGATGATTTTACCACGTAAAAAAAAATGTTAGGAGTTCGATAATTGGAGCTTTAGGCTCAACTCACACCAAAAGAGCGGCGAAGGGCAACGAAGCGGAGCGCAGTTTCAGTGTCATATGAATTTTAACTTTATTTTCATTACTATGTATAATACTCATTCTTATTATCGCTCATCCTCGCGACTCGTTCGAGTTTCTCATGCGATAATTAATATTATTGTAATGAAAATAAAGTTAAAATTCATATGACACTGAAACTGCGCTCCGATTCGTTGCCCTTCGCCGCTTTTTTAGTGTGAGTTGAGCCTTATGGCCGCGATAAGTTTTCATTTAAGGGCAACATTTTTTTTTATTCCAATCGTCGGGGGCCCTTGACACCTTTAATTATAGGGCCCCCGAAGGCCCTATAATTGCACTAACACCACACAGGCTTTCTAGTTTCTTACATAATAATAAAACACAGAACGTTTAAAAATAAAAATGTATTAAAAAGTTCCACAGATCTTAGCAAACAAATAATTGGATGATTTATTATTGGCTTTATTACGATACCTGTAAAAAAGATAAAAATATAATTAGTATTTTAATTATCTACGCATTAAAATTACCTACCTTATCTTTGAAAGGCCGGGGGGCATGCGGGCGGCGAGTAATGGGCGACTCGCTGTCCGACCATGGACCATGCCCGGGTCGACGGCGCGTTGTGTTCCACGCGCGCCTCAAGGAGTGTCAGCATAGTGACGGGGTCTGTAGAGGTCCACAGCCCGCCGGGGTTGTGGGAGTCACGAATTACCGTGACCCACGAATGTAATGGGCTCTTGAAGGACACCGTGGATTGCAGTCAGTACGAGTCTGACAGTCCCTCCCGCTCTGCCCTGGATGGGAGGACTCGTAAGATGATTTTACCACGTAAAAAAAAAAGTTTAAAACTTACTAAAAGATATCTTCACTCTGAAACATCGACCCTGCTGTTCTCATTCAACAAACTGCACTTCCCCACTATTGTCAGCAAATTGGACCCCACCGCTGTTGTCCGCAAAGTCTACGCCCCCACCATTGTCTGCAAAGTTGACCCCACCGCCGTTGTCTTCAACATTGACCCCTCCTCCATTGTCAGCGATAGTGACCCCACCGCTGTTGTCTGCGACGTTGACCCCGCCACCGCCATCATCGACCTGTAAAATACATGCTTAAAATACATTCTCCACCTCACGACTTGGCAGGGAGACCCCAAGGCGTTTGACATCGCAGGACGATTTTCGGGCACGGTAGGCGCATGATCAGATTACTCGTCGTCCGATGAAGAACCCCCTGGAGTTCTGTTATGTATATAATGAATGATATTACGATCTGACTCCTTAGAGTTCGGGCCACATTCATGACTTAAACTCCAATCCACGGTAGCTCGTTAGTCCCGCGACCCCGGCAGGCTTGGCCCTCTAAGGGGGCCTTGTCATTGTGCTAACAGTTCTTTAAGGCGCTCGTGGAACACGACGCGCCGTCTTCCCGGGCATGGTCCATGATCGGACAGCAAGTCGCCCATTATTCGCCGTCCGAATGCCCGGTGGTGAACGAGCTAATCTCAGGTTCGAATTGATTATTTTTTGTATTGGATAATCCATTGATCAAAGAATGCTATAAAACATCACGCTCCGACTAATAGTAGCTGAGCAGCGAGAGAAACCGCGGGGTAAAGCTAGTTTCTAATATAAGGCTAAGTTTTAAAGAAAAATATAAAGAAAATAACTTACATGTACGTCACTCATGTTGCAAAATTTAACAGGAAAATAAAAAAAATATGTTTCTCAATGCGTCGTATTTTCGCAAGGACGGATATGACACTGAAACGGCAGTGATTGCGCTATTTATTATCGATACTAGGAAAAAATGTCCGAAAATGTTTTATCTACAAGCCGTACCTAATCTTAAACATGGAGTATGGATATGGACTTAGACTGATAGCGAAAACTGTGAAGTTCGGATTAAAAAGAAATACGTGTGGCACTCGGGGATTGCTGCGATAAAGCTATTGCATAGCATTAAAAAAAATATCGCCTACCGCAATTTTTTAACAAGAATATCATTTCATTAAAATGTTTGTGGTGTGCGTCCTCCCACCCACGGCAAAGCGGGAGGGACTGTCAGACTCGTACTGACTAAAATCCACGGTGTCCTTCAATAACCCTTAACGTTCCAGGGTCACGGTAATTCGTGAGTCGCGATAACCCGGCAGGCTTTGGCCTACTAGAGGGGAGCCCCGTCACTATGCTGACACTCCTTGGGGCGCGCGTGGAACACAACGCGCCGTCGACACGGGCATGGTCCATAGTCGGACAACGAGTCGACCATTACTCGCTGCCCGCATGCCTGCGCCTACAGCGGCCGGAGATCGTCTGCCGACGTCCGTCGCCGTGGGTGCCTACCACTTATTCTAAATACGCTGTAAACAAAATAAAGAAATCATGTCATAAGGCCAGACACATGTTTTCAATCGATTTTATAAATAATAGATGTTTCTACGTAACATTGCTATTAAATATTGACTAGGCACTTGATTATTTTGCTGACGGGTTAACCACAGTGGTTTAGACAGCTAATCATTGTTTTATTTCTCTTCTTGATATTGGGTTTTTGGTAAGTTTACAGAATAGACAAGTTGTTTTAATTTATTATACCTACGATTCGTATTTAAGAAACTGTTTAACGAGACATGTAAAAGGTAGTAAAAAATATTCCTAAGAAAATAATCCAAAAATCCCCATAATTTTTACTTTAGTACTTGTAATTATGTCCATAGACTGGGACCTAAGTTTGCTGTACACTAAGGGTCAAGTCACACCGAGACGCGACGCTGCGCGCTCATTTCAATAGAGCTACTCAAAATCTAACTCTATTTACTACACGAAAAGATACACATTTGCAGTATCGTTGCGTCGCGTCTCAGTGTAAGCTGACCGTAAAGCGCGCCACACACGGCTAAAATACTATAATATTTTATCTTAAGATACCATATCACTCGCCATACAATTCAATGGACCATCACACATGACGAAGATGATATATATTTTGTCTGAATTGTATGGCGAGCGATAAGGTACCTTTTTTTTTTCGTGGTAAAATCTTGAAATGAGTCCTCCCACCCAGAAAAAGGCAGGAGGGACTGTCAGACTTGTATTGATATTTTATAAAAATCTTACCCCACAGCCACACTAGGATTTTCTCTTGTATCGTGGGCGCGTTTACAAACATATAAACTCACATACACAAACACCCAGACCTGGAACAACTACTTGTAGGTCATACAAATATTTGTTGCGTGAGGGGATTGAACCCGTGACATGCAGCGCAGCTGTGTATCGCTCAGCCACTGTGCCAACCTTGCCGTCAAAGTTTTTGTGTGGGAAATGGGGAGCGGGGGTATTAATCTGTAGGTATTTCACCACAATTTTGTTTTTTTTTTTTTAAACGCTCTAGTAATTTCTCCTGGCTCGTGGGCGCGTTTACAAACATAGAAACTCACACACACAAACACCCAGACCTGGAACAACTACTTGCAGATCATACAAATATTTGTTCCGTGCGGGAATCGAACCCGCGACACATAGCGCAGGAGTCCAATTGCTCAGCCACTGCGCCAAACGTGCCGTCGTATTAAGCCCAGTAAGTATAATCTGTGGCACTGCGTTGACACAGAAGAAAAATAAGTAGAAAAAAAAACAAACATTTCATTTTTAAATAAAAAATGTATTTAAAAGATCTGCAGATCTCGAGAGTCTAACAGCAGCATTGAATATCCTTAAATAAGTTTGCTAAGTAACAAACTAATTAAAAACATCAAGCTCCGTTCACGACCTCAGGCGATACGTCTTGCTTCAAGCTACACGCGCGTTTATCGCTTGTTTCCCGCGAGTACTGCCGCGTCGCTAGTCACGAAGCGGTGACTCGTGGCTTGCTGTAAAGGTGGGTTTACGCTTGGCGACCCGAGTACCAGTCAAGGAAAAATCCGTGTAGTCTAAACCAAATAACAAGCTTCGAATAACCGCGCTTGGAGTGTTTGGTTCGTGCTCGACTGTGCTCTGCCTATTGTTGGTTTTTTAAAGAACATCAAGGATTTGCATCGCGCTCACTAGTACAAGTTTGTACTACGTTAGAAGAGAGTAATTGTTGAAGGCTCGTTGTACGTCCATACTTGACACGGTGAGTAGAGTGACCCGGCTAGTGTTCGGCTCCTGTAGTAACTCCTTCCATTTATTTTCTTCACAGTCGTGTTCGCATCACGTGTGTAGTGTGGTCAAGGTGCATACATTTTTCCTTGTTTCTTGTGACGTGTTCTTATTATGTTGTTTAATTACGTATTGAATATTAAAAACATGGGAAATGTCATCTTAAAGTTGTTAATACATACAGTGCTTTTAAAAGAGTATTTGAAAAACTTACAAAAAATTATAAAATGTAACTTATGAATATTTTTATTCGACGATAATTATAAAATAGCTCTGCTTTTCCCATTATCTGTAAAAAAGAGAAAAAAAAACATTAACGATAGTCTTTTTTTTACTTCACTGGATTGTGGAGGTCCGATAGTCAGTCGCTCCATGTAAAATACTGATATTCAGCTGCATCTGGTTCAACTGGAAGCCGACCACAATATAGTTAGGATAAGGCTAGGCAGATGATGATGATTTTTTAAACTTTACAACCGTGTGAAGGACTTTTTAAACGGGTAACCATGATCCTAGAACGTAAAGGGCAATGGAAAGACCACAGTGGATTTTAGTAAGTACGAGTCTAACAGTCCCTTCCTCCACCGAGGGCGGGAGGACTCATTTGATCATCTACAACCTAAAGAAACCATGGTGAGTGCGTTCTGTTATGTTGGGACTTAGGATCGGCTTCCAGTCGAACTAGATGCAGCTGAATATCAGTATTTTACATGGAGCGACTGCCTATCTGACCTCCACAACCCAGTAACTTGGTAAAGCGACTCTGAATATCGTCAATAGGTGCGTCCACACAAAGCGAGCAGCCTCGCGAGGCATTTGCCGCTCGAAGCAGCTCGCTCTGTGTGGACGTGTCTCGGCCGAGGCAAGCAAGCGCTGCCGCGGGCGAGCGACCGAACGTCTGAGCCATCCAGTGTCGGCTTTTTGTTTTGCTTGCGTTTATTGTCTCGTGCCTTGGTCGAGAACAAAACAATAGCCTTGTCTACACAGAGCAAGCAGCCTCGCGAGGCAGTTTCCTCGCGTTGCATTTTCCTCGCGCGGCAAATGCCTCGCGAGGCTGCTCGCTCTGTGTGGCACCTAACCACTTGAATGCTAAATGAAATGTCATCCGCACAATTCTTTGCAACATAATGTCACTAATGACAGTTTGGGCAGTAAAATTGGGAAGAAAAGTTCCCAGTGGCGTTTACGAAAGTTTGACACTAATGGCACTAATGACAGTTTGGGAAGAAAACTTCCCATTGGCATTGTAATGGCTAATGACGTGGATTTTTCTCCGAATTCTCCTCTGATTGGACATCTTAAAGACTTGGATAGGAAAATTCGGTCGTTGATTGGTTACAGACAAAGATACAACCGAAGATAGCAGTCGAGATAGATTATTAATTTCAAGCGTTAGGTAGTTTCCCCATGACGCGATGCAACACAATTCGTCCGATTCCAACTACAAGTGAAAACCAACCTTACCACTACGACATATGACATAAAACGTGCGGTCATCTACGGGTAGATGAAAAACAAAACACGCTCGCTACGACGACGTGAAGTCAGTCGAATTGCATCATTATATCGTAGTAGCAAGGAGGATTTTAATTTTTAGTTTGTAGAATCGCGTCGTGGGGAATCTCCCTTCGTAAAAGGAAAGGCATTGTTAATACTTACATAATTCTAGTATCGACCCTCCTCAACGGTAACTCCACCCCCATAGTCAATGCCATCTGTCACGTGAACACCCCCTCCACCGCCGCCATAGTCTATGCCGTCAGTGACGTGGACACCCCCGCCTCCACCCCAGCCCCCACCACCGCCGCCGTAGTCAACCCCATCTGTGACGGTGACTTGTCCCCCCTGGAAAAAATAATGGTAATTTTATATTCTACCTTTATGAAACATAGGTTAGGTTGAGGACTGCATCTCTAGCATGACTAATTCTATCCTTTTTCTACTAAGAATAGATAAAGTTTTTTCCACAAAGTGTCCGATGTCGGTCTAAACACACTTAAAGGGGAACTAGCAAGCTCAATGCTGTCAATAAAATTATTCTTAATGTGGGGTCGGAAACCATTCCCTACTGAACGGTAGCTATTTCTGTTTTTCAGTAGTAATTCGACAGTTTTTTACCCAATTAAGGCACGATCCGCAGACGACTGAAGAATAGAAACATTACTAATGCGAAAATAGGGTGATAGAATGTCCAGTCTATTCTTTCGTCGACATAACCTACGGTATCTTACTATGCGTAAAGTACTTTTAAGCCCTTTCGTATGCCGCAGTGGTAGACGCCCACGGCGACGGACGTCGGCAGACGATCTCCGGCCACCGTACGCGCGGGCATGCGGGCGGCGAGTAATGGGCGACTCGCTGTCCGACCATGAACCATGCCCGGGTCGACGGCGCGTTGTGTTCCACGCGCGCCTCAAGGAGTGTCAGCATAGTGAGAGGGCCAAAGCCTGCCGGGGTCGTGGGACTCAGAAATTACCATAACCCCGGTACATAAAGGGCTATTGAATTACATCGTGGATTTTAGTCAGTCAAGCCTTTACGCGTGCCTTTGTAAGTACGAACCTCTATGGATTTGTATTGCGATAGTTGCTTGGAAACCAAAGTCGTAATGTATCGGAGACTTACGTTGTGTTCTGTACAAAGCGGCTTAGTCTTCGAGAAGTACAAGCGTGATATTATGTTGTCCGTATTTCATAATTGGCTATTTGACAGTAGCTATAAATTACAAATATAATTAGTCCATCATTTAGAGTTTAAAAAAATAACGGACACGTATTTTTTCTTTTGTAAAATCAATGAATATTCACCAAAATACAACGCATCAAAACTCGAGAGTGGGGGCTCGTGACGTCAGAATTCAATAGAAATTGTGACGTATTGCCAATTTTAAAAGCACCGTATCTCCGTCAATATTGGTTTACGAAACAAAAGAAAAAATACGGGTCGAATATTTTTTGATAATCTAAGTGACGGACTATTTAGATTTTTTCAGTGAAATAGCCAATTGACGCATTTCCTGAACAACCTGAATTCGTCATTCAGTAAATATCAGGACATTTGAAACGCTGTTATCAACACAACCATTTTGTAATGCGATAATACTATATATCAGACAATGAGCCACAATTTGTTGATCCATTGATAGATAGGTATCTATAATACGTATCTATTTTTGTTTTATATTTTCCTGTTATTCTTTTATTCAAATTGTTAGGTTTATTACATTGTTATAATATTTTGAAGTACAATTTTATTCCATAATTAAATTTTTCATTTTAAGTATTATAAAAAACATGCTATATTTAAAAATTAAAAGTAAAATATTTACAAAAATGATTAAATCAAAACTTAAAATTTATAGGGCGTCAAAAAATTCGTCCACATCGCTGTCAATGGGGAAAGTGCCCAGAACGCTGGCAGCATTGCCACGTTGGATGGCAATGCTGATCCTTTCACCAAGAAATAGGCCAGCCCTCTGGTCACGCGAGGCGTCGACTATATGCTTGGCGATGTCTTTGAAAAGTTTGTGGGCACTCGGACCCCATGGCCCTAGTGTTTCAACCCCAAAAGGCTCAAATACATAGCTAAAAGTCAAGCCATTGTACTTGCGCCGCTTTAAATTTTCGGCACTTGCAGCAGCCAGCACAGTATGCAGTACCAGGAAGGTGGGATGGCGCCTTTATTCAATAGTTTGAGGAATGAGGTTGATGAAAACTTTGCGGGTTAAAGAGGACATCATCATGGTCCCACTCCTGAGACACAGGCCTCCTCTCTGTGAGAAGGAGAGGGCCAAAATCCACCACGCAGGACCAGTGCGGGATGCGTTGATGGTTCTAGGACATGCCGGTTTCCTCACGATGTTTTCCTTCACCGTTTTGAGAGCAGTGTTGATGGAATAAATTACACAAATACTGCGGCAGTCTGGGTACAAACCCCTGACTCGAAAGTCGGGGCCGATTTTACTGGACCACCACTGCTAGAGGACGTAGTGAGAAAAATTGAAAAGGGTAATGCTTAGATGGTTCGGTCAGGTTGAGAAGATGAGTGAAAGGTGACTAAAAAAAATATTAGTTCGAAATAAAAATATATTAATACTAGCACTTTGCTCGCGACTTCGTCCGCGTGGGTTACGTACTTTCCTAATTCCCCCTTTTCACCCCCTTAAAGGTTAAATTTCCAAAAACCCCTTCTTAGTGCTCCCCTACATTATAACAGGAAGCCGTGTGCAAAATTTCACATTCCTAGCCCCAGTAGTTTCGGCTGTACGTTGATATGTCAGTCAGTCAGTTCTCCTTTTATACAACATTATTTTTTGTTTATGCGAAACCCGATACACCTGTCAAGTATTTTTGTGTAAAGAAGCTATGTACAAAATTTTAAAACTGTATCATAAAAAAATCACAAGTTTATAAGTTTGTATATTACCTGGTTGTCAGTTCAAAAACATGCTCATTTCGCGGTACACCCGCGTACACCGCGTCTCCTGTGTTATACACTCGTGATAATAACTTGGCAATAGGAACCTAACCGTACGGTGATTGTATTGTAATTAAATGGTAATAAAATTAAATTAAAATATTTTTGAAAAAAAATATAACGTGGTGTAAAAATTATTGGAATCGAATCAGTTACTAATTCTGAACAAACTATATTCAGGTTTCGCATATACTAAAAATAATGTTGTATATATAGATAAATTATAAAAATATATTAGACCCGTATTTTTTCTTTTCTTACAAGCATTATGACGTCACAAGCCCTCACTCCCGAAATTGGAAGAGTTTTATCTTTGTCAATATACATAGATTAAAAAAAAACGTGTCCATTATTTTTAAATATTCTAACTGACGGACTAAACAGATTTTCAAATTTTTTATGCAGTACAATACCCTATTGGCTGTTCAATTAGTCATCCATCCAAAGACCGACCTTGGCAAAAGCTGCTTAATCTTAAAGGTCGACCTGTACAACTGTTATTATATACACGTAGTAACGAAAAAGATGAATCAGCCACGAAAATTCTGTTCAACAGATAATAAACAGATAAACTATTTAGTATTATCTTTAGAGGAAAAGATTACCTAATAATATCATGACAAATGCTTTGCATAATCTTAAAAAAATAATATCAATGAGTTTTTTACATAATCATAAACAACAGATAATCTGTAGGAAAATTACGCTTGATATGAAAATGCCAAAAGATTAAGAGCGACATTGATCACTGAATGTGACATCTAAAACCCCTGCGTTTCTTTATTACATTTCACTTCTAAGGGTCAATTCACAAGCGGTCTGCTAAGCAGTCATGCGAAAGAGGAGGCAGGATACGTGAGCGAGAGGACATCGTCCATATCACGGTCCAGCCGCCGTGGGAGACCCCCACGGCAACGGACGTCGCGATCCGTTGCCGTGGGAGTCTCCCACGGCGGCGATTTCCAGCCACCGTAGGCGTATACGGATAGTGAGTAGATGGGTGCCTCGCCGTCTGATCATGGACTATACAAGGGACGGCGGCGCGTCGTGTACCACCTTCCACGCTCGCCAAAAAGAGCTGTTAGCTGACGGCCCCCCTTTTTTTATCGTGATTAAATCATCAAATGAGTCCTCCCACCGAGAGCAGGGCGGGAGGGACTGTCAGACTTGTACTGACTAAAATCCCCGGTGATCTTTCAATAGCTGTTTACGTTTCATCTGTATCATGAAAAATCATAAAGTTTTATGCTTGTTATGTTACCTGGCTGTCCGTTCAAAAATCTGCTAATTTCGTGGCGGGACTCGGTACCCTAGACTCGCGCCTCCTCCGTCGTACACTCATTGATAATAGTTTGGCAAAAGGAACCAAACCTTAAAGTGATTGTATTGTAATTAACTGGTGATTAAATTAATATATTTTTTGCAAAAATATATAGCATAGTGTAAAAATTTTGGAATCAATTCAGTTACTGATTCTGAACAAACTTTATTAGGTTTTGCATATACTATAAATAATGTTGTATACCCGTCAGATTGCCGACAACTCTTTGAGGCGCGTGTGGAACACGATTCGCCCTCAACCAGGGCATGGTCCATGATTGAACGGCAAGTTACCCATTACTCGCCGTCTGCGTGCCTGAGAGTGACAAGCAGGTGAAGTAACAGATAAAAACTAGTTATCATCTGCCTGCCTTTTCCCAACTATATTGTGGTCGGTTTCCAGTCGAACCAGATGCAGCTGAATATCAGTATTTTATATGGAGCGACTGTCTATCGGACCTCCACAACCCAGTAACTAGGTAAGACGATACCCCATGAGTAAGACTGGTTATCAGACATGAGCTTCTGACTAACAATAACGACTGTATAAACGACGATATCGTCAAGATCGCGGGGAATAGATGGATAAGAGACGCACAGAACCGAGAGATGTGGCATAAAAAGGGGGAGGCTTATACCCAGCAGTGGGTGATCCCGGGCTGATATGATAATGACGATGCTGATGAATAACGACTGTCAAAGATCTACAAATAACTGCCGGGACCAACGGCTTTACGTGCTTTCCGAAGCACGGAGGAAACTCGCTATTACAGATGGTCACCCATTCACAGACCAACCTCGGTAAGCAAGGTTAACCCGGAAAATCGGCCTGTGCGGCTGTTATTATTTAGCCACGAGCTCCTCGCGGTATAAACTAATGGTAAAATAAATGGTACATTTAAAAAATTAAAAGGAATCGTCTATCTTGGTATGGACATGTGATGAGGAGGGTTGACACTCATGTGACTAAGAGAGTGATGAGTATGAATGTTGATGGATGGAGAGGAAGAAGAAATCCAAAGAAAAGATGGATGGATTGTCTAAGGAATGATATGAAAGAAAAAGGAGTAAATGATACTGTGACGTCTGATAGAGGAGAATGGAGGAAAAAAACGTGTTGCGCCGACCACAAGTAAATGTGATAAGGGCAGGAAGATGTTTATGTATAAATACTTACATTGTTACAGTCACAAAGTGGTATACAACAACAGGAAACACTTTGTATACACCCCATTGTGGGTTCAATACTGAACTGCCGATGATTTTCATACAACATAATATATATTTATCTGTCTCCTTATCAGCACTTATTTGTTATCGAAGGTCTGTTGGTACTGCAGATTATTGTGAATGGTTGACGAAACGATGCGTAAGGATAAATTATTTAGGTAATTATTAGAAAAAAATGATTGTGGGTTTTTTTTAATTTATTGACCGAATTCAAAAAAAGTAGGTTCTCTTCTGTATGTAGGTATGTTTGTCCGCGATTATCTCGCGTTTGGTTGCACCGATTTTGATGTGGTTTTCAGAAAAGTGTTTGTTACATTGTAGAGAAGGTTTTGGTATACCACAATAAGGGATATAAATAAATAAATAAATATTGCACAACTATCACACAACGCCATCTAGTCCCAAGCTAAGCAGAGCTTGTGTTATGGGTACTAGACAACTGATAAACATACTTATATATTTCTAAATACATACATACTATAGATAAATTACACCCAGACACAGAACAAATGATCGTGCTCATCACACAAACATTTGTCCTGGGTGGGAATCGAACCCACGACCTCCGGCATAGCAGTCAGGGTCACTAACCACTAGACCAACAGGCCTGTCTATATCCTGTGACGTTGTCCGCATGGTACTTGATTGTTTACTTGCACGGCTTATTTTCAAAGAGGCTGATTTATTCAATACTCCTGGACCAATTTTTCTCAACAAAAGTCGGTCCGGGAGTCTTTGATAAGTAATTTTATTATAAATGAGAAAGATAGTGAGTTTGGATGAATTAATGTTTGTTACTAATTCACGCTAAAACTACTAAATGGATTTGGATGGAATATGAAACACAGATAGTTTACAACGTGGATTAACACATAGTATAGCTATTATCGCGATAAAATTATATAGGTAATTATTATCAAACTTTATAATTACATAATTTGTGATGATTCTCGAGTTACTTATTAGTAACTCGTAGACTTACTTATTCTAGAATTTTCTTAAAAACAAAAGCATTTGTTTTACATTGAAAGGAAAACAAACAAGAAAATTCAACATGGCCGCCGGTTTTGGCGGCAAAACAGTCATGGCAAAGGAATTTTTGTTCAGACCGGTCGTACACCTTTGCGTGATTCAGACGTAGGGTTAATGTTTAGTAAGACGCATTTAGAACTGTTTTTACTTCTTTATTTGTTTATGGTGATATTTCGAGAATACTGTCCTGTTTAATAGTGGGTTAGGTTAGGTTGAAAATCAACAATGACGGGGTCCCCCTTAGAGGGCCAAAACCTGCCGGGGTCGCGGGACCAAAGCTATTATACGACTAAAACTAAAAATGTATACTACTATTACATATATACAAATAGAATAAACTAAACAATGCTATAACAAATTAAATAAATAAAAAGGAAAACCTAATAATTGCCATGACTCAAGTTTCATTAATTGAGAGCTAATTTATTAAGACGTATAGAGGTTTTATACTTTTCTCTTGAAATTGCTTTCAGCTTTTTTAATGCCAAATGCCTGCGTTCCAAAGTTTAATAGTTATTTAAATATCAGCGTGTAGGGCGGGCGCAGAAAACGCGTTGCTTAAACTCGGGTCGTTTGCGCGTTTAAAATACGCCGTGTACTAAGCGGCTAAATCCCGTTAATAATTAACAAAATTCACACAGGAGAAACCGTCGGCCAAAACTTGTACAGACGCCTTCACGTCAAACTTTAACTTTTAACTTTGTCAATCGAACATGAACCTACTTCTTCTGTAATCTATACATATAATAAATCTGTAGAAGGGTCAATTCTGTACATTGAAAATATTGAAAAAATAAATAGCGGGGGGTGTTGCTGGATCGATACCAAACCCAAATATGTGATTAAAAAAATTTTTGTCTGTCTGTCTGTCTGTATATGCAGGCATCACGTGAAAACTAACGGTTCGATTTCGATGAAACTTGGTATAATTATACCTTATTATCCTGGGCATAAATTGGATACTTTTTATCCTGCAAAAATACGTAAAAAAAAAAGGTATTTTTCAGTTTTATTCATAGACGTTGTTCTGTAGAACCGCGAATCTCCTTAATTATTATAGGCTTAGCCGTATTTGGGTCCAATAGATATTTATAAGATGTCATTGTCAGAGTTACTCAAAATGGAGAAATAAACCACCCACGCGAAGACCGACATCCGCGCGGACGGAGTCGCGGGCGCAAGCTAGTAAAGTATAAAATGGAAAAGAACTTGTTAATTTCTCTTAAAAGGTACAATCTGTCACAGACGGTTAAGGTCAACTAATAAATTAATGCTTTGTTCAATCACCATCTTTTAGGCCTCTGCCTCGAATCTTGCGGGCAGCGGGGCGGCGGCGGCGGCGCGGGAGCGGCAGGATCTTAGGCATACATTCAAATGGACCGGCCCTCGGAAACAGCGGCGCGGCAGCGGGGCGGGGGCGAACAGTGAGCGCCGCCGCCGCCGCCGCCCCGCTGCCCGCAAGATTCGAGGCAGAGGCCTTAGGTTGAGGCTACATTAGACAGCGATTTGCGATGCAACTGGAAGAGCGAAACAGATAACACGTGGTATCGCTGATGTACGGTGTAGCCATATACGTGAGCATTCATTTGTTTGTTTTAATCGCTCATGTGTCGCAGATCGCGTCGCGGCCTAATGTAGCTTCAGCCTTAAAGTGGGACAAGCGCCCAAAATTAACATAAGTAGGTAATTTAGGGCGCTTGTCCCACTTTTATAATCCTTAACTAACTAAAGGAAATACTGGTTCGAATTAAAAAACAATGTGTTTGATAGATCATTTATCGAGGAAGGCTGTATAGGCTCATAACATCACGCTATTATCAATAAGAGCAGGACAGCGATGGTGAAATCACGGGGATCCGCTAGTTATTTTTATAGTCTTTCAATCTGAGAGAGTCAACTGTAAAATATGTTCAAATACACACTGTATGGCGTGACATGGATTCTGTTACCGGAATAAATATTTGTATGTCTGAGCTTCTTCGACTCGCTGTCCGACCATGGACCATGCCCGGGTCGACGGCGCGTTGTGTTCCACGCGCGCCTCAAACAGTGTCAACATAATGACGGGGTCCCCCCCTTTAGAGGGCCAAAGCCTGCGGGGTCGCGGGACTCACGAATTACCGTGAACCCCGTGAAATTACGTACCCCGGAACGTAAAGGGCTATTAAAGGACACCGTGGATTTTAGTCAGTACGAGTCTGACAATCCCTCCCGACTCATTTGATGATTTTACCACGATGGAAAAAAATGTCTTAGCCTTTTCGTACACAACCGTACTTACGACTTTGGTATCCATTGACGCGTGGTTGTGTATGAACGTCGATGGATTTTTATTTTGATAGTCGCCTGGATACCAAAGTCGTTAGGTATCAAAAACTTGCGTCGCCTTTTGTGCGAAGGGGCTAAGCCATATAAATATTTATTCCGTGCTGGAATAGAATCCATGACAGCCCGCTTACTAGTCAATCACTCAGCCACTGTGCTAACCGTGTGTATTTGAGCATATATTTAACAGCCAACTCTTTTAGATTGAAATACTATAAATATAACTAGCGGATCCCCGTGATTTCACCCTCGCTAAATGGACTATAATACAACACAAAAATAAATAAAATGCCTTGTGTGCCAAGTAGCTCAAAAATAGTTGTTAAGGATGTCGGCGTTTGTGTATGTCAGTTTCAATGTTTGTAGACACCCATGACATAGAAGGAATTCCTAGTGAGAGAAAACATACTAAAAATAAAAATAAAAGAGGATGCAATGAAGTTTAAAATATTTTTAACTAACTTTTGCCTGCGTTTCCGGTCGCTTAATAGTTGGTAATTATCCCACGGAAACGTTTTAAATATAGCAAATGTCACTCAGGGATAATGTGACTTTCTTTTGGTAAAAGAATCATCGGAATCATAGCAGTGATTTCGAAGATAGCCCTCGTTTCTAAACGTTTAAACTTTACCTGTTGTAATTAGTTGGGATAGAAAACAGAAAAAAAAACATGGAAAAGTAAACAAAAAAGCGTAATTATAAATTCACAATAAAGTTTATAATTAAAGGCGGAGGGCCATATCCAAGAAAAATACACCTGCGCATTTTCCCGAGAACAAATGCACTTGTACCAAATTAAAAAGAATGCCACTGGCACTTAAACTTGTCAACATTTTTGTTCATAATAAATTATAATTTCACCATAAACTTTATAATTAAAGGCGCACTAAAGGGCTATATTCCAAGAAAAATACACCTGCTCATTTTTCCGAGAACAAATGCACTTGTACCAAATTAAAAACAATGCCACTGGCACTTAAACTTGTCAAAATATTTGTTCATTATAAATTATAAATTCACAATAAAGTTTATAATTAAAGGCGGAGGGCCATATCCAAGAAAAATACACCTGCGCATTTTCCCGAGAACAAATGCACTTGTACCAAATTAAAAAGAATGCCACTGGCACTTAAACTTGTCAAAATTTTTGTTCATAATAAATTATAATTTCACCATAAATTTATAATGGAAGGCGCACTAAAGGACCATATCATATTCCAAGTAAAATACACCTGCCCATTTTTCCGAGAACAAATGCACTTGTACCAAATTAAAAACAATGCCACTGGCACTTAAACTTGTCAAAATATTTGTTTGTTCTAAAAAAATAGATGTTCCAGAAAAAGTTTCCCGCAAAGTAGGTCACTTTCAAAGTCGCTTAACTCATTGTTAGCAACTGCAACCCCAGGTGACTCATTCGCGGCGTCTCCTGCCCCCATTTTGAACCGAAGTGCAAAATTCAACCGATACACAGAGTAGAAAATAAGTGTTTCTATTTCCGAATGCAGTAACGCGAAACGATACGGACCAGTCTGTCGAAAGCTAAGAGACGCGCGGACGCGACAACCGACATTAAAATTAACCTCTTTTATTTAATCTGTGCACTGTCGATGGCCAATTTTTTTTTATAATTGACTGCAACTAGCTGTCAAGTTTTAATTTTCCCGTCGGTAATTTTCCCGCGCGCGCGTTGCAGTTGTTTTTTTTTAATTTGTTTGTAAACAAATAATTGCAGTGTTGTTTGTTGAAGTGATTTTACTAATAACTGGAAACGCAGTGAGAAATCGGACGTCTAAAGTGTGTCATAGAGAATTATATCTACAGTGTTAGTGAGAGTGTTTTTTTTTATTAGTGCGGTAAGGTTTGTTTTAAAAAGTTTGAATATCGAAGGTTGATTTGTGCAGTTTGCGGTTTAACGATTTTTTTTACGATTTCGATTTCAAAGAGCGGATACATTGTCGTTTTTTAATGATGTATTGACACATTTTAACTTAAAATTACACCACAAAATATTATGATTATGAAAACTTTTAAACACTCAGATTATATGTAGGTTCATAAACACACACACACATCATTGGGGAAATCGAACCTTTTGTCCTTTGGACCGTCGTTTTGGCTACTGCGCTAACTGAACTACTTCGACTGCTAAACTTCGATGGTACACACGCCAGCAGGTCAACCTACCCATCAAATACCAATCGAACATTTACCTTTCACAATTGTTATAAGGTTGAAAATCTATTAAAGTAATTTGACAGATTGAGGTAGATTGATTCGTTGTGTTGTGTTGTATGTCGTAGGCCGATCTTTGAATTAGCCACTTCGTAATATCCCTAGGCACTTCATGGTGTGCCCAGTAAAAAAAAAGCAGATCGACGACAGCAAGATAATTTTGTCCCTTTGTGCATGACAGGAGGGAAGTGGAAACGTATTTTTCCTACTCCTCCACTATTCTTTTCTGATTAATTTCGTTACAGGATCCAAGACAGGTAAATTCATTCTTCCGGTCTTATGGTTGCCGCTGTTGATTCTGGCGATTATATATTTTTGTAGTAAAAATGATTGTATCGACAAAAACAACGTATTCTTTTGTAGATAGTGACCATTTTCGTATCCATTGACTCTTGAGGTAGAAGCATCAGTAAGCAACGCTCTGTCGATAGTACCCCGTTTTGAATTCAGTAACCCGGAGTGTCCTGTGTCAGCAGAGTGCCGTGGCCCCCCTCTAGAGGGCCAAAGCCTGCCGGGTCGCGGGACTCACGAATTACCGTGACCCCGGTACGTAAAGGGCTATTGAAAGACGTGGATTTTAGTCAGTCAAGTCTGACAGTCCCTCCCGCCCTACCCTGAGTGGGAGGACTCGTTTGATGATTTTACCACGATAAAAAAAAAACCCGGAGTGTCCAAGTCGTTTCTACGACAAACACAATCTTGTCATCTGATCCTAACCTGATTACTATGAGATCATCTGTGAAATATAAAACAAAATGAACCATCTCGAAATGAATGATGTAACAAAGGTTCTGTAATAATTTTGGCGATCTAAAAATCATGTTGAGGCGCGCGTGGAACACAACGCGCCGTCGACCCCGTGAAAAGGCTAGGCCCACTTGATATACCGTTAATTTTTGTGTTAGACGTATAACTGATTTAGTGAATATTCGTATAGATATAATGCCTAACTGTATGTGCAGGTCAAACCGGGTCGCGAGTCTTGTATTGAGGTCGAGAACTAGCGATTATAATAAAAGTTGATTGATTATAAAAATAATTAAACCCAGTTCCCGCGCGTTTGTCGTTTCCGAACGCATGTCACCGGTCGATCGTTGAATTAGCCACATCGTGATATATCTAGGCATATCGTGAGCCGACGACACTTCATGATGTACTCAGTAAAAAGTCAGGCGGGAACAAGGCATTTTAAAAAGACTTCGATAAAAGGAGGAGGTTCACAATTCAACGGAATCTTTATTTAATATTTTTTGTTTATTTAGATTTGACGATGGCGCTTATACCGATTTGGAAAGTTCTTCTTTTGTTGGAAAGGGTTCTTATCAAATTCAAAGCATTTATTTCAAGTAGACCAGTTACAGGCACTTTTGAATTGTCAAAGACAAAAAAAAATACTACAAAATTATAGTGCTCCCAGTCCCAGGCACAAGACATAAGTACCGTAGATACCCAGTCCAAGAAGATCTCTATGGAGAAGAACAGGCAAGAAACTCCATGGACACTCTTTTTAGATCGCCAAAATTATTACAGAACCTTTGTTACATCATTAATTTCGCGATGGTTCATTTTGTTTTATATTTCACAGATGATCTCATAGTAATCAGGTCAGGATCAGATGACAGGATCGTGTTTGTCGTAGAAACGACTTGGACACTCCGGGTTTTTTTTTTTTGGTAAAATCATCAAACGTAAAACTCGTACTGACTAAAATCCATGGAGTCTTTCAATATCCCTTTACGTCCCGGTACGTAAAAGGCTATTGAAGGACACCGTGGATTTTAGTCAGTCAAGTCTGACAGTCTCTCCCGCCCTACCCTGAGTGGGAGGACTCATTTGATGATTTTAACACGCCAAAAAAAAAGCCTATTTGCAAAATAAATATCATTTAACTGGGTTGAAATTTCAAAATGAATCTTTCATCAGATTTACTTGAACTTCTTTGACACTTGTTTCAAGATTTTTTTTCCCACCCTAAAGGGGGGATAATTGAAAATCTTAAGAGAAAATATAAAAATTTCGTGAACAAAGCCGCATACAATGTGCTAGTCAAATCTATAATTAAAACACAATAATTATCCTAAAATAGAAACTTAATTTGGCAAAGTGTCCGATTCGTTGAAAGTTGTCTATTTTAAGAAGGGTTCCGTACCCAAAAGGTGCCCTTTTACTAAAACTTCGCTGATTGAGTGTGATTTTTTTGCTCATTTTTGATAAGCGCAACAGGAAGATGCTGGAAACATTCACAGAATATTTAGTTATATACATATTCACTTTAAAAATATCTACATCTGAGAAGGCTCTCGCTTGGCAGCTGGACACGGCGCGTATTGTTAGGAGGTTCCTTTCTCAGGAGCACTGACCACCGGCAGCCCGGACCCTGTTCCCGATGCTGGTGGACTGCTATTTTTTATATTTTTAAATGTTTTTATTGCTTTTTTGTAAAAATATTTAAAAAAGCAATTTGGAAGAAAGAGGAGTGAATGATATTGTGACGTTTGATAGAGGAGAATGGAAGAAAAAACGTGTTGCGACGACCACAAGTAAAATGGGATAAGGGCAGGAAGATGATGATTTTAAAAAGTAATTTATAAGTGTAAAAATTAATAAAGTACAATTAAATAAAAATAAAAAACAAATATTTAAGGGGGACTCCCATACAACAAACGTGTTTTTTTGCCATTTTTATAGATAACTAGCGTCTACCGTTTAGCCAACGGTTTCGCCCTCCACAACTCAAAAATTATACCACGGGAAGATAAAATCTGGATAAAAACTACCCTATGTGTTAATTCAAGTTAAAAACTGCCTGTGTACTAAATTTCATCCAAATCCTTTAAGTAGTTTTTGCGTGGTCGCGGGACTCACGAACAACCGTGAACTCGGTACGTAAAGGGCTATTGAAGGACACCGTGGATTTAGTCAGTACAAGTCTGACAGTCTCTCCCGCTCTGCCCTGGGTGGGAGGACTCATGTGATGACTTTACCACGATAAAAAAAATCCTTTAAATAGTTTTTGCGTGGTCGCGGGACTCACGAATTACCGTGAACTCGGTACGTAAAGGGCTATTGAAGGACACCGTGGATTTTAGTCAGTACGAGTCTGACAATCCCTCCCGCTCTGCCCTGGGTAGGAGGACTCATGTGATAATTTCACCACGTAAAAAAAAAGTAGTTATTGCGTGTAAGAGTAACAAACATCCATACAAACAAACTTTCACGTTTATAATATTAGTAGAATGGTACGGAACCCTCGGTGCGCGTTTCCGACTAGCACTTTGCCTGTCTTTCTATTGCTACGGTGTCGTTGCCAGCATTATTAGGCAAATTGTAAATAATACATAATATACATTGGCAACAATGGTCGGGCAGGTGTGTCGTTATGTCACTTGAAAACTATGTGTTTTATGGCATTACGAGAATAGACTTGTACATCCCGATCACGAAGATACAAGATATTTATTTTGTAAAACATAAGTGCAGAATTATATCTCATAATAAGAGAGAGCTACATGTTTTGTCATTCATGGCATTCAAAATTAGTCGCACTAAGACAACTATTACAAAGATAATTATAAAATCGTCAATAACAAATGAAAACAAAGAAACATAAGATTAAAATGTCAAAGATTAAAATTCAATATAAGTAAAATTAACAGATTATAAAAAATAATAATAATAGGTACACATCCCAAATTCTAAAGCAGAAGATTTTATCATTTAAAAAATCATCTACGTTGTATTTGTTTTTTACGTGGTAAAATCATCAAATGAGTCCTCCCACCCAGGGCAGAGCGGGAGGTACTGTCAGACTCGTACTGACTAAAGTCCACGGTGTCCTTCAATAGCTCTTTACGTTCCGGGGTCACGGTAATTCGGGCAGTCCCGCGACCCCGGATCTACGTTGTAATAACTCTTTTCTAGTAGAAACCCCTGAATGGACTTTTTAAATCTGGTTAAAGGTAAACATTTAACAACATCAGGTATTTTGTTATAGATAATGGGTGCCCAACCAAAGAAGCTCTTATAAAATATAAATAAATATTCCACAACTATCACACAACGCCATCTAGTCCCAAGCTAAGCAGAGCTTGTGTTATGGGTACTAGACAACTGATAAACATACTTATATATTTCTAAATACATACATATTATAGATAAGTTACACCCAGACACAGAACAAATGATCGTGCTCATCACAGAAACATTTGTACTGGGTGGGAATCGAACCCACGACCTCCGGCATAGCAGTCAGGGTCACTAAACACTAGACCAACAGGCCTGTCAAATATCCCATCATAATGCTTAAACTATGAGTAACTACTTTCTTAAAGCTATCAGCGAGTTTTGGGATTTGAATACTTTTTAAAACTTTTCCCCACACATGGAATTACTACTTTGTCGTGGGTGCGTTTACAAACATAGAAACTCACATACACAAACGCCCAGACCCGAAACAACTACTTGTAGATCTTACAAATGTTTACTTCGTGCGAGAATTGAAGCCACTCAGCCACTGCGCTAACCGCGCCGTCAACCGAGGCCCCCTTTTTAGTCAGTACGAGTTTGACAGTCCCTTCCGTCCTATCTTATTTGGCTTTCCAAGATACGGAGGAAACTCAGTAACAAATTGGATGGTCACCCATCCATTAATCGACCTAAACAACCGTAAATTAACCTTGAATATATGCGTCTATTAATCCTATAAATGAGTAACGAAGAATTTCCTCAAGGGAAATACTTATAGATAAAGAAAGATAAAATTTTATTCTACTAAGAATTGAATCCACTGCCAAGTAATCTAAAGACAATAAAGTAATCAGTGAGTCACTATTCGATAACGAGTTTCAAACATATTGAGGTAAATTATATGTAAATTGATGTACAGTAAAAACTGGTCGAGTGTGAACGCATTGGCGTGAATCTGGCATAGACCATAGAGTATTTTTTTATCAGAGACTTAAGGTGTTTGCTTATACAGAGACTGGCAAAATAATTAATATAACCTTTAATTAGAGGGTGGTAGACATCATGACTAATCAGATAATTATGAATTCTGTTTCATTTCTCAGTTTTCAAGTTTTTGGGTCTGACGTTTTTTTTATGTAAAGTTACCTAAAAACTATATTGTATTGTAGTTTACTATATTTGATCTTTAGTTAGACATTCACTATAACACTTACAGGCAAACAAAAAAGATTTTACATTAAATCCAAAGGATTGATTCGAATAAAATTGCTATAAACACTTTTGAACCGTTAAAAACAAAACAGAAGCTACACTCTCGATCGCCTTTTTCGTTTTTTTTTTTTATTGTGGTATAATCATCAAATCCATCCACCCAAAGCAGGGCGGGAGGGACTGTCAGACTTGTACTGACTAAAATCCACTGTGTCCTTCAATCGCCCTTTACGTACCGGGGTTACGGTAATTTGTGAGTCCCGCGACCCCGGCAGACTTTGGCCCTCTACAGGCCCCGTCACTATGCTGACACTCCTTGAGACGCGCGTGGAACACAACGCGCCGGCGTCGCCGTCGACCCGGGCATACTCTCGATCGGCTTAATAAAATGTAAAAAAAGTGTAGTCTCTGTATTACTATTTACTCCTGACGCGCGCTCTACGCATAATGACTCGAGTTTTTTACTAATATTACACTTCAAACTTGTTCAGCTAGAAAATATTAAGGAATGCGGTCTGACCCCGTTTCCTGACATGACAACTGTCAACATTTAAGTCTAATTACATGTATTATATCATGCTTGTTTACGTTGGACGGATAGGTAAAGAGGTCTAGTTTAATTCGTCTTTTACTTTTGCATAAACAAAATATAAATAAATAAATAAAATAAATAAATATTCCACAACTATCACACAAAGCCATCTAGTCCCAAGCTAAGCAGAGCTTGTGTTATGGGTACTAGACAACTGATAAACATACTTACATATTTCTAAATACAGACATATCATAGATAAATTACACCCCTTATAACTAATAACTTATTTAATTTTTTTTTCTGCTGCAATATAGACATCCGCTCTCCGTAAGAGGACGTATTGGGATTTAATTGAGTCAGTTCCATTCCCTGAATGACGTAAGTACAAAGTCAAAGTCAGTCATTTATTTCAATTAGGCCATCAAAGAGGCACTTTTGAACGTCGATTATTAAAATTAAAGGAAATGGGATGGGATGGCTTGATTCTACACCCATTCGCAAGGGTAGGTTTGTATGGAGAAGAATGGGCAAGAAACTCCATACTTACTTACAATTACAAAGAACTAAGAATTGGTTTAAAAAAAAAAATAATCTCCTAAGGGGGTTAAAACTGAGATGAAACTGTGATGGAAAAGAATTTAAATGTCATCCCATTTACTTAAAACTTCGAATGTACCTTCATCAAATTCCAAAAATCTTCTAACAACGAATGTATAAGACTTTCAAGATTTTTAAAAATTTCAACCCCAAAGGGGTGACTGAATATCATAAGACATTATACTAAATACTCCCAGACGAAATCGCGGGCGGTTAGCTTTTAGTTTTTTTTTTTATCGTGTTAAAATCATCAAATGAGTCCTTCCACCCAGGGCAGAGCGGGAGGGACTGTCAGACTCGTACCGACTAAAATCCACGGTGTCCTTCAATAGCCCTTTACGGACCGGGGTCACGGTGATGGGTAAGTCCCGCGACCCCGACAGGCTTTGACTCTCTAGAGGAGCCCCGTCATTTTGCTGACACTCTTAGAGGCGCGCGTGGAACACAACGCGCTATCGATCCGGGCATGGTCCATGGTCGGACATCGAGTTACCCATTACTCGCTGCCCGCATGCACGCGGGCGGTTAGCTAGTGAAATACTCAAATGAATCTATTTAACTTGTTTAAAACGCTTGCATACTGTGGCATCTTCATGAAACCAGACGGATCAATAGAAATCCAGTACTATAAATACAAACTATTGCGATATTCGAATCCCGTGTAGAATTTCAAGTGGTTTACAAATATAATATTGGATGCGTTCATATTTGATTCAAACCAAGTGTTCCTGGATTTTTCCATCTTGAATTTCTTAGTAGACAGAGTATACAGAATGTCCCGGAAAGTATGTATCAAATTGAAGAGGGGCCTGGGAGAAGTTATATCCATTATTTTTACCTCTGAGACAGTACTAAACTTGCGAGTAACACTATGAAATCACTTACTTGGAATTGATCTGCGATAGCTCCTTAAATAAAGGCGTGATTTGAATGAATTGGTATTATTTAGCAATAATTTGGTATCAATTTAAAGTTAACAGTTTAAGCTTTAAAATGGTACATTTTTATTTATTCTGAACTAGTTATTAAGTACTCAAGATCGCGCAAGATCGGAGTAAGTGATTACATATTTTTGCTCGCGAAAATAACTTATGACCACTTTTCGTGATCAGAGAAGCAACGAGATTGCAATTCATTTGAATTCTCTAACTTTTAAAACTAATAAGAATGTCCGAGTTATTAATTTCTCTAAAGAATCTTTATGTACCTTGGTAAGTTTATTTAATGTCAATTTGTTTACAAGCTTGCTTCTAATCACTACGATAGTTTATGGGTATGGCTGTTTGTTACTCTTTCACGTCAAAACTACTAAACCAATTTCTATAAAACTTGTCATAAATATAGTTTATAACCTGGACTAGCACATAGGATACTTTTTATCTCGATATAACGTTCCCGAGAGATATAATACGACGGGTAACGCCGCGGGCATAAGTAAGTCTGTTAGAAAGATTAAATTAAATTTAAATGACTCCACATTCCTTGAATCGTTTATGTATCTTTAACTCGTAAAATATTCCATTTTATTATTATAGTTAAATCCTCAAAAGGACAGGATGCCACAACTCCCGGAATTCATCAGGAAAAGAGCATTTTCTAAATTTATGCCCATTTCCTGCCCGGTGTGTTACGACATATCCCAAAACGGCTTTGACGAGTTATAATTATGCCCGCTCTGGATGGTTCCAAAGTTACCTTTGCTTTTTGTTATTTTTCTAGTGTTTTTCAATTTACTATGCCCGCAACTTGGCCCGCGTGAAGCTCATTAACTGTGCCACGACGTACTGCTACTGCGATAAAAATTATCCTAATTTATAATCGGTTCGGTGGCACGCCGCAATCGCGGCGATAAGACCCCTCTTTGAGGAGTGGCTGGATAGGCGGGCAAGACGCAGGTCCTCTTCGGACACGGAAGTTTCGGGACGTACCCGTGTCGGATCGATCGAATCGCCCGGAGGACATGGTGGAGCATACGGTGCAAGACTGCCCCGCTTGGGCAGAGCACCGCCGTGTCCTCACGACGGCGATAGGCGGAGACTTCGCTTCCCGTCTTTGGTCGAAGCCATGCTGCGTGGCGAGACGGAATAGGAAGCGGTCGCCTCCTTCTGCGAAGCAGTCATGCTCACGAAGAAGGAGGCGGGCCGCGTGAAAGAGAGGACTGCGTCCTCCCTCCACCCAAGCTACAGTGGTAGACGCCCACGGTGGCAGACGTCGGCAGACGATCTCCGGCTACCGACGGCGCGGGCATGCGGGCGGCGAGTAAAGGGCGACTTGCTGTCCTACCATGCACCATGCCCGGGTCGACGGCGCGTTATGTTCCACGCGCGCCTCAAGGATTGTCAGAAATTTATGATCACTAGCATAAGCTGATATATTATTTTAATTTAATGGAAAAATAATTGAACTGTTTTATTGTTTTGTAATCTTTTTTGATAAAGAATCAAAAAAAGGGAAGAAACTATAATTATAAACTAGCGTAACAAAAAAAAATGATGCTTTTTTCGATGTATATAAACACTGAAAACCTGTAAACCATTATATTTCACTGTCTCGTGTACTAGAACCAATTAAAGTTCAATTATTTTAAAGTGAATCGCTCAATCATCAGACAACCTGAACGGATTTCAAAGCAATTTAACACTGAATCAAAAATACATCCGACATTACAACATGATAACTTTATTTAAAAAACTTTCGTATTGTGGTCGCAAAAACGACTAAAACATAAAGTATTGGGTTCGGCTCCTAGATAGAGCATTTGCACATAAACAGAAGATGT
Source organism: Agrotis puta (assembly GCA_943136025.2). Taxonomy (NCBI): domain Eukaryota; kingdom Metazoa; phylum Arthropoda; class Insecta; order Lepidoptera; family Noctuidae; genus Agrotis; species Agrotis puta. Next base: position 2,602,454 of record OW964196.2, on the reverse strand, counting down.
GGATGTGATATAATATATATATTATTATTTTTTTAGCGTGGTAAAATCATCAACTGAGTCCTCCGACCCAGGACAGAGCGGGAGGGACTGTCAGACTCGTACTGACTAAAATCCACGGTGTCCTTCAATAGTCCTTTACGTTCCGGGGTCACGGTAATTCGTACAGTCCCGCAACCCGTGGATGTAATTTTAAGTTTATTAAAAGAAACTCGGACTAGATACTGAGAGTTTTCGTGTTTGATTAATAAAGAAGATACACCGTAAATCACAAAACGTCATTCGGTCGGTGTAATTTTACAGGCGTTATGACGTCACAAGCCCCGCTCAGGAATTTCGACGCGTTATATCTTTGTCAACATGAATTGATAAAAAAAAAACGACGGGTTGCACTCTGGGAGTGCCGGCAGAAGTGAAAACTTGAATAGTAATTGTTGGAAATATCTTGTGAACAGATTTTAGTAAAACTCGCAAAAATGGTTGACTTTTTATTTCAATAATTTTCCAATGTGACGTACATCTTTTATAAACAATGTTACCTAGCAACGAATGTATCCAGCATACAAACTTCTTTAAAAGTAATAAAGTCACACGAACATTCACGCAAGCGCCCCGCGCCGTCCTACGCTTTTTCGGTCAGGGTCACGTGTCCTGACGCGAGTTTAAGATTTTATACCCATTACAGAAAAGTGCTCAACGCCGCTATAGAAGTTTTCACTTCAAAAAATACCTGCTCATTATTTTTCAATACTCTAACTGACGGACTAAACAGATTTTCAATTTATTTATGCATTGAACTAGCCCGTTCTTTAGTATAGGATTACATAAAACTAAAGATGCTGATAAACTTGAGCATTCACTTGTAATTTTTTTATTTATCGTGTTAAAATCATCAAATGAGTCCTCCCACCCAGGGCAGGGCCGGAGGGACTATCAGACTTCATCATCATCTGCCTGCCTTTTCCCAACTATATTGGGGTCGGCTTCCAGTCAAACCAGATGCAGCTGGATATCAGTATTTTACATATAGCAACTGCCTGTCAGACCTCCACAACCCAGTGACTGGGTAACACGATACCCCATGGTAAGACTGGTTGTCAGACTTTAGAGCTTCTGACTAAAAGTAACAGCTGTCAAAGATCTACAAATGACAGCTGGGACCAACGGCTTTACGTGCTTTCCGAGGCACGGAGGAAACTCGCTATGACAGATGGTCACCCATCCACAGACCAACCTCGGCAAGCGCGGCTTAACCCGGAAGATCGGCCTGTGCGGCTGTAATTATTTAGCCACGAGCTCCTCAACTTGACTAGGGACTATCAGACTTGACTGACTAAAATCCACGGTGTCCTTCAATAGCCCTTTACGTACCGGGGTCACGGTAATTCGTGAGTCCCACGACCGTTCACTTGTACCAAACGAGTATTCTTGCAAATACATATGTTCAGCATTGTGGTTTTAAAAAACCGTAGTAGGTATTACTAGATCGCTTGCTAGTACCGCGGGTTGTTTTTTTACCCGTGGTACTACTGGTAATAAACGAAGTTAATCTACTACATTATCATCATAAAAAACGAAAACAATCTATACATATAATAAATCTGTAGAAGGGTCAATTCTGTCTCGGTGTTGCTGGACCGATACCAAACCCAAATATGTGATTAAAAAAATTGTTGTCTGTCTGTCTGTATATGCAGGCATCACGTGAAAACTAACGGTTCGATTTCGATGAAACTTGGTATAATTATACCTTATTATCCTGGGCATAAAATAGGATACTTTTTATCCTGGAAAAATACGTAGAAAAAAAAATCTTATTTATCAGTTTTATTCATAGACGTTGTTCTGTAGAACCGCGAACACACGTTGCATTACCCGCAGTGGATTCAGCGCCGTAATATTTATAAGATGTCATTGTCAGAGTTACTCAAAATGGAGAAATAAACCATCCACGCAAAGACCGACATCCGCGCGGACGGAGTCGCGGTCGGAAGCTAGTCATAAAATAAAGTAACAAAGCAAAAACAAGTCGA